>OZ010796.1:483489734-483873734 GCA_963932465.1 Maratus speciosus
CAGAGCACAGTTCTGAAGTTTATTTAGTCTTTTGGAGTCAAAAATATTGAAAAATAGGAGGTGGTGCAAAATCACACCCCATGGTTCAAAGTTACTATGAATGACTGTATTCTTTATTAGGGTTTCGTTCATCTGACGAAACCCTATTCGTCTCGCTCCTCTGTCTGTCTGTCCGTCACAGAGCCCGTTCTCAGAAACTATACATGTTAGAGACTTGAAATTTTGGGTACTTATAGCTGAACACCTCACATCAAACAACAAATCATAAAATTTTGAAAAAGTTGGTAATTAACCTAATTACGGGCTAATTAAATTCTAAAATTAACCAATCAACCTTTTGAATGCAGGTGAAAATGCACGTTATCGAAATCCTCCCCAGTTTCTCCTAATGGTTGCCAGTAAACTCAGCGGATGCTCCGTCAAATCAGCCGGTGCAGGGTTACCACGGAGTACTTTAAGCAATAAATGAAGTGGACCTTCAAAAAGCAAAATTGGATCTGCCGAAATAGCGGTCGTACAAATTCGTAACAGGTGTAGAAATACGAGGAAAAAATTCAATTCTACTTTATTTTGGTATAAATTTCAAATTTCTGCGTAGGATAGAACGCAAAAAATCCACTAAAAATCGATCGATAAAAATTTAATTTCTGTGTTTTTAAAAACAATGAAAACAGATTTCCATTCACTGGAAGGCAGCTGTCATCATTTCTGGACATATCTGCGCGGGAGAAATTTAAGAGGAGGAAAGTCTAATACGAAATTTAAACTTTTTAAATATTAAATTTTTCGATTAAATTTTTTGACATCCGGGCTGGAAATTTCTCGCAGATTCCATACATACCCGGTTCAAAGAGATTGCTTCATTACGAGCTGAGATATTAATTATTATTTTATTAATTCCTTTTATTTCCATCAAATGCCAGATTAAGATGGAGGCACGTGCTTTTTTAGCGGAGATTTCATTTAAATTAGGAAATTAAACACTTAACAGTTTCTTTTATTTATTTATTTATTTATTTATTTATTTTATTTTATTTTATTTTATTTTATTTTATTTATTTATTTATTTTATATTTTTTATTTTATTTTATTTTATTTTATTTATTTATTTATTTATTTATTTTTGTTATGTCGTCAAAAATAAGAACCATTTAGCTAAATAATTTAACATTGAAATCTATTATGTAAATTTAAAGGAGCAATCAAAATTGTTGCAAATATTGAATTTATTAATTTATGCTTATTTTTATTAACCAAAAAAGAAAAAAAAAGGGAGGGGATTTTTATTGTAAAATCAATTGTCTAGCATTGGAAAAATGCTGCTCCAGTATATTCGAACAAAACTGTTAAGTGGAATGCATTTTTAATAACTTTTTTATACAAATGCATTTTTAAAAAGCATATTTCAACAATCAATAGGAGTAGAGGTAGTTTCATAGAAAACGATTAGGAAATCTGGTAGATTTTGTTACTGAATAAACTTGTATGATTAATTCATTGGTTTACTATTAAGTTCAGGTAATTGTTCTGAAGCATAGTTTTCAATTTTTTTTATCAACAATAATAGAGAATAATTTTCCATATCGCCTTGTTCGACTATCTTTTTCTTCATCCCTGCAATAAATATATGTGGACCTCTTTTCTTTTTCTCATGAAAATTAAAGCATTATATTTTTTGAGATTTCGACATCACTTCTATATTATCTATATATTTATTTATATTATCACTTCTATAACATTTTTTTTTTTTTTAATAAGACGGCACAAATAAACGGCAGTACCAATGCTCATTTCCGCATAAAATAACTCTACACCTAAAAGCAAAGATGTTCTATGTCCATTTTTCGAGAATCTGATATTTTGGCAAAACTGGAATCGTTATCAAATATAGAGTCTAGACAACAAACGTTTCAAATCTTGTTTTTGTAATAACAATATATAAAAATAAGGGAAAACGAAAGACGCGATAGACCAACAAATCTCTTTTTGTTAGTTCGCAATGTGGTAAATCCATGTCCAAGCATACACAGACTTCTATTAAAAATCTAGACAGGAAGAATAAGTTTGGAAATAGTAGTATGTCCATGAGAAATGCGCTGTCCATGAGAAATTGAGCATGTTGTGCTCTAAAACCGATACAAGCAATAAGCAATGGACAAAATTTTGAATTTTCCACTTTAATTTGTGCAGTAAATTAAACACGACTATTAGTAAGTTCGATGTCTTTGTCTGTCTTTACTTGGAGAGTTAAACTGTATGGTTGCTAAAGGGCTAATGCATAAAAAATTACCACATTGTAGAACTAATTATATTATAAAGTTTATTCTTAATTAAATGAATATCAAGTGTGTGACAAATCACAGCGGAATTTCGATTCAATGAGTGCCAAGGGACTAGGAAAATAATTGTTAAATAGTTGTACTACAGTATGAAACAAAAAAAAAAATTACCTCAAATTGAATTTTAAAGTTTGCTGTGACTAAAAAATTTTATTTATGACCAAGCACCTTGTTTCACACAATTGGCATTCTGCTTCAACTTTTCATTTGTCATCAACCGATACTACTTTGAAACATTTTCCCATCTAATATTGCACGCCGTGTGCTGTAGCAATCGATTAATCCCCTCGATAGATTTGTATGGAAATTCATAGAAAAAAGACCATAGCTACCAGGAAACAGATAGCACCTTGAAAGCATTGAAAGGACCAGAAAACATAACAATCTGTATTTGCTTAAATTTTCTAAAAAAATATTAAAACACGGGCAGTTTAGAGTATTTTTTCAAAGCAACAAGGCACAGATAACAAAAATAGAAATAAAAAACACAACATTAAGTTTAAAAAAATGTTTGCAATTCAGTTTAAATAAAAACAGAGTAACTCCAGGGGAGTGAATATTCACTATATCGGGAGCCAAAACCACTCAGAGTCAAAATATGCCCAATCCTTTTAGAGCAGCCATACTCAACCTGCGGCCCAACGAGAGTTTACGCGCGGCCCGAGGCATAATCATTATAAATTTAGTGAGATGTGCATAAAAAGTATTTAAGACCTTCACTGTTGCCTTATATATTTTCACGGAAAGACGACAAAATCTGTTTTGTTATCCATAATTCATTTAAAATTATGTTAAAATATCTTAATTACCATCTTTATAGACAAAAGGTCTTTTTAGGGTTTCGTTCATCTGACGAAACCCTATTCGTCTCGCTCCTCTGTCTGTCTGTCCGTCCGTCTGTCTGTCCGTCTGTCTGTCCTTCCGCCTGTCTGTCCGTCACAGAGCCCGTTCTCAGAAACTATACATGTTAGAGACTTGAAATTTTGGGTACTTATAGCTGAACACCTCACATCAAACAACAAATCATAAAATTTTGAAAAAATTGGTAATTAACCTAATTACGGGCTAATTAAATTCTAAAATTAACCAATCAACTTTTTGAATGCAGGTGCGAACACACGTTATCGAAATCCTCCCCAGTTTCTCCTAAGGGTTGCCAGTAAATTCGGCGGATGCTCCATCAAATCAGCCGGTGCAGGGTTACCACGGAGTAATTTAAGCAATAAATGAAGTGGACCTTTAAAAGCAAAATCGGATCTGCCGAAGTATCGGTCGTACAAATTCGTAACAGGTGTAGAAATACGCAGAAAAAATTCTACTTTACTTTGGTATAAATTTCAAATTTCTGCGTAGGATAGAACGCAAAAAATCCACTAAAAATCGATCGATAAAAATTTAATTTCTGTGTTTGGAAAGACAATGAAAACAGATTTCCATTCACCGGAAGGCAGCTGTCGTCATCTCTCGACATATCGGCGCGGGAGAAATTTAAAGGGAGGAAAGTCTAATACGAAATTTAAACTTTTTAAATATTAAATTTTTCGATTAAATTTTTTGACATCCGGGCTGGAAATTTCTCGCAGATTTCATACATACCCGGTTTAAAGCGATAGCTTCATTACGAGCTGAGATATTAATTATTATTTTATTAATTCCTTTTATTTCCATCAAATGCCAGATTAAGATGGAGGCACGTGCTTTTTTAATGGAGATTTCATTTAAATTAGGAAATCTAACAATTTGCGTGGGGTGTTTCGACGGCGCGCTATGAGATAAGTATTAATTATTCAATATGAAAAAGTTTATAGGTTTATAAGTGTTCATCCCACTATTTCCGAATAGCAATTTCAGGAAATGTCTTAAATTATTGTTTAAGACCGCCACTCGATGTGTTCGAAACTTTAAGATACTTTATAACACATAAGAAAAAGTGTAAAAAAGAATAAGGTGTGATATTTCGAGGAGTGGAGGGGGGAGGGGACTAGATTTATTTATTAAATCTTAGCGTTTGTTATCGCAGAAAATGTTTTAAATTGTTGGTTAAGACTGCACCGCCACGCTCCCGACCATGTATCTACGGAGAGATTGCGCAAAGGAGTTTCGTTCAGATATGCTTTTGTTAAGAATAGAGTGCGCTCCCTGGTGGTGGAATGCGGAACTAACGTAACGCGATTTTGTTAAAATTAGGAAATATAACAAGGCGATCCGTTTTCAACTTTAAGATACTTCATGACACATAATAAAAAGCTTATAAAATAATGGTGCATGCAATTTCCTGTGAAGGGAGGGCGGGGGAGGGGCGCTGGATTTCTTTTTTAAAAAATAGCGTTTACGACCTTTTTAGGTGTCGTTTTTTGAGCACTATGATATACTCAGACACGTGCTGCTTATGAAATATAAAAATGTCAAAATTTTAGTTACCACTATTTCCGAATAGTACTTTCAGGAAATTTCTTAATTTCTCGCTTAAGGCCGCCACCAACTCCAGTAACACATCCACTGATAGGTTGTTTAACAGAGTTTCGATCTGATACACTTTTTTTATGAATAGTGTGCGCTCCCTGGTGGTGGAATTTGCAACTAACATAACGCAATTTTGTTAAAATTATGAAATCTAACAAGTCTATCTGCTGGAAACTTTGACATAGTTCATAGCACATAATAAAAAGCTTATAAAAGAATGTTCCTTGCAATTTCCTGGGGCGCCTACCTATCTCGGGTGCTATAGACCCGATCCCCTCGACTAATATACCTACGGATAGGTTGTAAATCGGAGTTTCCTTTGGATAGAGGTTTGTGTAGAATAGAGTGCGCCCCTGGTTGCGAAATGTGGAACTAACAAATTTCACAAAAGGATAAAGTGTTTTAAAGGAATATTAAACGAAACCCTCTGTGCGATCTGTGATCAAACTTACCCACTTGTTTATAGAACTAGCTGATCCGCACGGTGTTGCCCGGTCCCGTCAAAAAAAAAAAGAAAAAAGAACACGAAAGGAGAAACACTGTAAAATATCGAGAATCTCAGAGGACAAAAATTACCATATTAGGCTAAAACATTAAAACTGAATAAACTTTATTGAAAAGAGAGCAAAATTAACTATCTTGGACTAGAAGATGGTAACAGGATTCCTTTTAAAAATGTGAAAAAATCTCAGCGAATCGCGAAAAAATACTAAAAGTTGCTAAATTTTTTTTTCAAAAATCGCAGAGGACAATATTTACTGGGTCTAAAAGATTAAAACCAGATTTCGTTTACTAATGTTAAAACATCATTAGCGAGTTGCGAAAAAACACTAAAATAGCGAAAATAGCAAAGGACAAAATTTACTATAATAGGCTAAAATATTAAATCTGGATTTCTTTTACGAATGTCAAAAATCTGTGTGGTACACGAAAAAGTATAAAAATCGCATAACAAATTCGCAAAATATTAAAAAATCGCTGTATGAATTTCGAATAAACTTTAATCAAAGGAGGACAAATATTACAATATTGTGGTAAAAGATTAAAACCGCGAAATTATTATAAAAACCCGCTAAAAATCTCATAAAAATTGCTTATAAATATAGTACTCGCAGAGGACAAAATTTACTAAAGTAAGATTAAAACATTGTAATCCGAATTCGTTCAAAAACGCAAAATTCCACACGAAACTCGAAAAAATGCTAAAAATCGTATTGAAAATCGCGGAAGACAAAATGTACTATAATAGGCTAAAAGTTTAAAACCGAATTCCTTTTACTAACGTGGAAAAATTCCCGCAAAATGCGAAAAAACTCTAAAAACTGCATAAAATAATTCGCGAAAACTTCAAAAATCATTGTTCGAATTTCGAATATACTTTATTAAAAAGAGAACAATATCTATATATATATTACGCTAAAGTACGTGGCACAGAAATCGCGGTTATTTGTTATTGTTTAATGGCAACGCCCGAGAAACGCATCTCATTGGTTATTGTGTAAAAGTCTTTTGGCAGGATTTAGGGCGATCGGGTTTATTTACGTTTCATTCTTCCGCTGCAATGTCTTACCTTGCAATTATGGAGCTTCAAAATATTATTTGAAAAGCCCGTAAAGATCTCGGTGAATGATTGGAAGTTAAGAAGCCGAATTAAGAAGAGAAAATTGAAATAGATCCGATCGAGAGCACAGAGCATAAGCGATCGCCGAAATAGGCTTATTAACCCATTGTTGCATACTTACCATTACAGTGGACAAAATTGGCCATTTTTTCTTATCCAACCTATTTCATTCACAGTTCCTATTTAAAGCTTATGCTATTTTTTGACATTCGTGTTTTCAGGGAAAAAATCGAAATGGCCCCGCGAGACGGTTAACTTACTTCTTGAGATAGAATTAATATTGACGTCCCATCAGAAAGCCGGTAAGTTGTTCAGCATGAACTAAAATGTCTCTAAACCTATAATAATATTATTTAAATCATACTTTGTTCATTAATTATTGTTTTTAAATGTCTTGGCCTAATAGACAATTAAAAAACAAGTATAAAAAAACTTTTTTTGTTTATTTTATGGAAGTTTCTGCATAATGTCCACTATAGTGGACGCCATGCACAGCATCAACATTGTGACATTTTACTCTGTCAACTGAAGTGGACGTCATGAGTGTAAACAGTGAAAATTTTAAAATATAAATTTGACGTCTTTTTGTGATTTTAATAGTATGCAGGCATATTTTATATAAATTTTCATCTCTTTTACATTTTAAAAGTTATAATTGCTTGATTTAATTTATTTATGCAATTTATTAGTTTTAAAAAAATCGCATATGTGTTCTGTTTGAAATAGGTCTATATGACAATATTGTAAAAACAATAAAATAACAATAAGCAATTTTAAAATTGATATCTACAAAACATTAAAAAATATATTTTTTATTAATTGAAATGGACCAGACAGCTCTAATTGAAGATTATAACCAAAATATAGGAGGAGTAGGTAAATGTAACATGTTATGAAGCATTATACAGAGCTCACCTTAAAACCAAGAAGTAGTATAAAAGAATTGTATTCCATTTAATTGATGTAACTGCTGTCATTGCGTGCCTTTTATACAGAAGCTTGTTTCCAAATTGTGACATACAATTTGGAAAATTTAAATTGGCTGTGGCAAGTGGACTCATTCAATCAGTGACGCGACAATCTGGTGAACCGCATTTGATTCCATACCCTGAAGAATGTGATGTGCTGGAAGACAAACAACTAAGACAATTGCCAGTAAGAGCAAATTCTGTACGCAAGGACACCATATATGACAAGATGGAACACTTTCACTGTCAAACATCCCAAAGTGCACAACGATGCAAGATGGAACTATGTAAAAGAAAGTCAACATATTCATGTGTAAAATGTAAAATTTACCTTTGCATCGATGCATAAACGGACTGTTTTTACAAATTTCTCCATCAATGAATATTTTCTCAATTTTAAGCATAAATATTATTAGAATATGATAATATTCAAGAAGAAAGCTAACATAAATCTTATTTTTCCGACAGCACTACATTTCAATTCTGTGTTCATAGTGTCCACTATAGTGGACAAGTTGTAACTCAAATAATAAAAAATTATTACTCATAAAATTTTTTTTTTCTCATTCAGCATGATCCTTTTAGTAGGAAAATACTAAATTTAACGTTGGGTATTTGCCAGTTTTAGAATATGCAACAAAGGGTTAACGTAGCATGCACGCGTTTCTTCTGAAATCCAAATTACTGATTTAAACGTTCCGGTGTCCTCTACCCCCCTCTGTATGGACCTGCGATACAAATTTCAGGTTCATTTAAGAATATCATTACGGGCCCACCAGAAGTAAGATGCAAAAAACCTGCTTAGACGGAAACGAAAACGACCAGGGATAAATTCCGTTTTATGCAGGTTATTTAAATTGAACAAAGCATAACAGCATTTGGGGGGGGGGGGGGAAGCTGGAACTTTTTTCTTTCGTTTATTGCGGCATTCCGTTATAAACAGACTTTACTCTATTAGAAAATAAATTTGCTGGAAGGTACTTTTATATAAAAAAAAATCTATATAGTAATATTTGCTTACAATTTTATTATCTCTTTTTCAGTATTGCAATTTATGTTGAGTTTGTAATTGCTTTTTCAGCTAAAGATTTTAAATAAAAAATTAAATTATTGAAAATATAATTAAATTTTTATTGAATTCATCAATTAATTTGGAATAAAAAGGTTTAAAGTATGAGACATATAAAAATTAAAAAACTTAACCTGTGACTTTACAAACTTTGGAACTAAACAATAGTCGGAACCCGGTAATTTGCACCGTCTCTCCCCCCCCCTCTCTGTATGGACCTGCGGTAAAAATTTCAGATTCATTTAAGAATATTATTTCGGGCCCGGGCAACGCAGGGCGGGTCAGCTAGTTTACAATATTGTGCTAAAAGGTTAAAAGCTGATTCATTTTAACAATGTGGAAAAAACGCCACGAAACAAATAACAACAACAACGAAAACTCGCATTCATGAAAATTATCAAATAATTTTTATTTAGATTCCAAGAAATCGAACAGCGTTTCTCATTTTATTATAGATACAAAATATCTTCCAGAAACATTTGTTAAATTGAGACAATTTTTGAAATACCACAGTCAGGGAAAGACCACCATCGAGTAGCAATTCATTATTATTCAAAATGTACAGACAGAAAAAAATATAGAACCTGATATATTATAAACTCCAAGTTGTCTCAAAAAAGAGGAAGAAAAAAGGAAATAGCCATTCAACTGGAAATTACGTTTTCTTTGAATTTATGTTTAAAAAGTAGACTTAAAAGGTCGTCTCCATAGTAAAATTGTACCAAACACTGCAATGTTCATTACGATGCTTCTAGAAATGTATTTCCTTTAAAAAATTTATAGTTTACAGTTCATATTATTTTCGAAAATTTATTTCGAATACACACACACACACACATATATATATATAACTATTAAATAAACATTATCGACCACCGACAAAAACTGTGAAATTATGAATAAAATGATCTTAACAAATACACTCTAAAATTGGGAGGAGTGAGAAGTTCACTATTTGAAAGAGTGACAGGCATTTTTACTCTTTTTAGAGTGAATTTTTTTAAAAATACACCCCTTAAAGAGTGGAATTTAGCACTCTCTAGAAAGGAGTGAAATGTCTCACTCCTGAAAGTGTGACTTACGTATGCATTGCTTCTTAACCAATCAGAACATCAGGGCGACGACACCCTTAAAAGATAAGAAAAATGATCACTTTTTTGTCCGCCATTTTAAGATTAACAGATTAGGATATCATTAAAATTATTCTTTATGGAATACATAAAATAAAGGTAAGTCTTGTTTAATTTTAAGCATTTATCCGTGTAGATATGTGGAATTGCAAGATTATGAGCTAAATAGTTGTATGTTGTATAGAAAAAGATTGATCGTCGGGTATTGAAAAATGATTGTGAGATTTCTTCATGTAACGGTCTGAAATGTAATTGTTTTAAGGTGACCGGGAAAGCCGTATCTCCGCCATGTTAAATTCACCAACTTTATGTGCCTTTTTCTCAGAAATGGTGAAAGATGTCTAGATTTTTTAGAGTAGCTTAAATAACATGCTTTACGTATTTTAACAGACCATTTTCGTTCTAAAGTGATTGTGAGATTTCTTCATGTAGCGGTCTGAAATGTAATTGTTTTAAGGGGACCGGGAAAGCCGTATCTCTGCCATGTTAAATTCACCAAATTTATGTACATTTTTCTCAGAAATGGTGAAAGATAGAGGTCTAGGCTTTTAAGAGTAGTTCGAATAACATGCTTTACGTATTTTAACAGACCATTTTCGTTCTAAGTGAAATTCAAAACTAATTATTATTTATTGAAAGTCATTTTTAAACTAGCACTTTTGATAAGATTTCACTGCCTAAAATAAATAATTCTCAACAGATCATTAAATCCCTGTGTTAAAGTATACATTATAACATAAGTATTAAAAAAAATCTGAGTTCTTAAGTTTAATAGATATTGAAACAAGTTGGAAATTGCTCGTCAAACGTGGCAAATGATGTGCGTTCGTACTATAACTAGTTTTAGAAATATTTTTTGCACCGCATATTGTACTGAATGTATATTTTAGTGCAATACATAAGTACATATCCATTTCATTCTGTGCTGAAAGGCTGTAACATCATTAAAATGCACTTGAAATATTTTTTCCCCCCCATTGGCCGTCATGTAACGGAAAAATTTTGACTGTCCCTGTAATTAAACTATGCATCCGATTTTCCTGAAATTTGAAATGAGTCTACAAAATTTTGCAACAATTATATATTTAAAATTTCAGATAATTCGGAAGGCTGTAACGTTATTAAAATGCACTTGCAATAATTTTTCCCATTGGCCGTAATGTAACGGAAAACTTTTGAATGTCCCTGTAATTAAACTATAAATCCGATTTTCATAAAATTTGAAATGACTCGACAAAAGTTTGCAACAATTATATATTTAAAATTTCAGACCATTCGGTTGGGTAGTTTTTGCTCTGCTATATGCGGACGCAGTGTTGAATTCAGACACTTTTCTCCGGGAGGGATTTCTGTGGCTCCGGGGGGGCGGGGGGGCGGAATTGCACTTTTTGACCATTGAAAAATTGAAAACACAAAATCTCAAATCTTCCGGGGGGACATCTCGTTGCTCCGGGGGGGGATGTCCCCCCCGGGCCACCCCCTGAGATCAACACTGGGACAGATGGACTGAACGACGACTATAAGTGCTACGTATTTATATAATTACGAACGCACCTAAAAAAGTAACATAAACAGGAAAAATCCAAGTTTTGAGAAAAAGTCAATTAAAGATTTAAATGGCCATTAAGCTATGAAGTACTCTTAGAAAGAATGAATAATTTCAACACTTATTTTTTTATATATAAACATGTGTGACACGTCGTTAGAAAGACAAAAGTTTAAACTATTTAATGATATAAAAAAGTAAAAGTTGATTTTTAGGTGCGTTCGTAGTTATATTAATACGTAGCACCTATAGTCGTCGTTCAGTCCGTCTGTCTGTCTGTCCGTCTGCCTGCATATAAGAGCGCAAAAACTACCCAACTGAATCGTTTAAAATTTAAAATATATAATTGTTGCATAATTCTGTTCATTATTCTATATCCTTTCAAATTTTATGAAAATCGGATGTATAGTTTAATTACAGGGACAGTCAAAAGTTTTCCGTTACATTACGGCCAATGGGAAAAAATACTTCAAGTGTATTTAAATGATGTTTCAGCCTTCCGAATGGTCTGAAATTTTAAATAGGGTAGATGTACCTGTATTGGACACCCCTTGATGTTTTTGGTTCATAAAAAATAACTAATAAATATTTAACTTTAATTATTTTTTTTATAATTTCCCCTTCCATGTTTTATAAAACTAGGTTATTGTTGACAATTTTAATCAAACCAATTAGGAAGCAGAAAATAATGTTTCAAAGTTTTGCTGTTTTTCTGTGAAAATTTGAATGAAGAGGCTAAGAACTGGCTTCGTTTAATTAATTTATATATTATTTATTTTCTTGAAAAAATTGAATGCTTTTGTTTGAGTAGTTTGAATAGAAAAATTAGGCTTTTATATACTAACGGTCATTTACGAAATTTCATTTATTTTTAAGGTTTTAAGAGGGGATGTCCATTACTGGAATGGTTAATTAGTCACTTTCCACCAAAACTTTTATAAATAGCTGCTTTTAAGTTATTTTATGTGATTAATAAAATTTCAATATTTTATTCTTTTTTTATGTATATACCTTGCTATTTCAAAATCTGGAAATCAAACCAGCTAGGAAGCAGAAAATATTGTTTAAGAGCACAGTCAAAGAGGAGCTCATAGGGCTTGATACCTCTCCATTTAAATAAAAACAATTAAGTCACAGAAGCTATTAAAAATCTATTTTCTGTCTTAAATGTTTCTTTATTCACCTCTGACGAAAAAAAGAAAAAAAAAGTAATATTCATTAATTTATAGGCAATATTCATGAAACCAGTAAATCTGCAGATCAGTGGCCTCAAACATCTGTTCTACAGTTTTATTTTGAAATTATTTTACTTAGCATTTAAAATATTCAACTCACAATATCATTTCTTTCATATTTGTAATATTAATTATTATAAATGATATATCAAGTAGTCTCTGGAAGATTAATTGTTAAAAATAGCCAGACAAAACTAAACACTAACATTCCAAAACTTTTTTTAGTATTATTTTCTTTTGAAATCCCCCACTGTTACAATAATTTGATAGCTGTAATTGCCTGATATTTAGTATTTAAAACTATCCATCTAAAATAATTAAAACATTGATCTTCTGATAATTACAATAATTGATGCAAACAGTAAACTATTATCACAAATATTTTATTAATTACTGGTATCCTTACTGTTAAATTTATTTGAAAATAATTATTTTGTTTCATTAGTATGTATTCATTAAATTTTGGTTCTAAATACAGTCATAAAAACAGTTACATTTATTACTTTTTATGGGGTGTCCATTACTAGAACAGAGGGTGTCCATTACTGGGCTTTTGGGTGTTTTGATACAGTTCTGTTATTTAAAATTAAATTTCGATTCATATTGGGAAATGAGACTATAAGAATGGTTAAATATTGTTGATAGATTAATATAATATTGAAAAAACTGGAATATAATAATTATAACTATTAATAAAAAATATATATATATTTTAAAAGAAATTCCTTAAGGGTGTCCATAACTGGCACATCTACCCTATATAATTGTTGCAAAATTTTGTCGAGTCGTTTAAAATTTTATGGAAATCGGATGTACAGTTTAATTACAGGGACAGTCAAAAGCTTTCCGCTACATTAAGGTCAATGGGAAAAAAATATTTCAAGTGCATTTTAATGTTACAGTCTTTCGAACAGAATAAAATTGATATGCACTTATAAAGTTCACTAAAATATACATTCAGTAAAATATGCGGTGCAAAAAATATTTATAAAATTAGTTATAATATGAACGCACCTCATTTGCCACGTTTGACGAGCAATTTCCAACTTGTTTCTATTTCCGAGGTCAATCTTTTCCAATAAAACATATAAAATCTATTTTGCTCATATTCACAAAATACAATATCTACGCGAATAAAAAATTTAAATTAAATATGGCTTCCATTTTTCAGTAATAACGGACGAAAATTAGAAATCATGATTAAGTTAAGGAATATGTTTAAAAGAAAAATATATACATATTCCAGAGAACTTAAAATTTAGACACCATGTTCATATTAAATAAAACAAAAGCAAATGACAGCGGATAAAAAAAATATATACCTTCTTAATATTTAAATCATGCTTAGAACTTATTTAAAAAAGATGTGAGTTTATAAGCATTGTTTTTTAAACGGAAAAATTAAAAATATTTTAAAACAATAGGACTTTGCAAAAATAGCAATAATTTAAGGAAAAAGTACGATTTTATATTTAAAACAAAAATTAAAATCAAATCAAATATTGTTAAACATATAACATCCACCTATTAAAAAGTTATTAATAAAACTTTAAAAGTAATATCTTTATAAGGCATGCAATAAAAGCAAACAGAGAGGATAAGATTGGAATAAAATATTTTAGTTTATTTGTATCAGTAATCTACTTTAAATTCGTATGTAACTTTAACTGAATTTTTCCTTAAAAGTTAAATTAGTGTTACAAACTATGAATTAAATAAATATTGCTAATAAAGTATTTTATTCCAATCTTTACCACGCTTGTATCTATTTTCATTGCATGCTGTAAAATATGTGATTCTTTTAAAATGACCATAAAAGCAAAATAAAAAAAAAGAATCGACTACATAAAAAATGAACATTCATTCCTATGAAAGAGTGACTATTCACTCCTACCAGGGGTGAAAACCGCACTCCTTTAGCAAGACTGAATAGTCACTCCTCCGAAAAAGTGATTATCCACCCCTGTTTAGAGTGAATATTCACTTCCCAGGAGTGACTATTCACTCTTTCAGAGAGGGAAAAATTTCACTTTTGCTCAGAGTGAATAGTCACTCTAAAGAGGTTGGGCAAATATTGACTCTGCGATAGAGTGACTATTCACTCCGGAGGAGTGAATAGTCACTCTTTTTTATTTAGAGTGTACAGTTCCCCCAACACACTTAACATAGATTTCAAAAACATGGTAAAAAACATTATAAATTGAATAACTGAAATGGAATGATGAAAATTTATAGAACTTAGACAGAATCATCAGGTCCCAAATGCCTTAAGTTCCACAAATAAAATGTGTGGTTTCATCTTCATATTAGCCATAAATTAGCTAAAGAATATGAATTTCGGACTACCACACACAGAAAACCGAGATAAAACCCCATTGAACACCAATTAAGTCAAAATGAAACACGATTAAAAATGATAGAGGAAAAAAAATTACCAAATTAAAATCCATACTGTCATAGCATTAGGTATAACAAATACACTCATTATGCATTTTATTCTCATTTAAGATAGTATACTATTAGATATTAATATGATATTGTCCTGAGTAAACTAAAATTTAAATACAAGTTAATCATTAACTTTATTAAATATTAATGAATATGAATAAATTTAATATGAATTGATAAATATATAAATATGACTACACCATTATACATATGAGGACGTGAGTTTCAAAAGTCGCCTTATCCAAAAATAAAAAAATCGAGTTTTCTGTACCAATCTATTCTATTGGTAAACCTGCACAGAAAAAACACTATAATCTGTAAAAAAAAATATTTTTATCCTTTATTTCTGGGTTCTTAAAATATTGGTTTGGTTTCAAAACTCGACTTATCCACTAGGGAGTTGGCAACAAAACTAGCTTTATACCTGCACATGCGTAGACCAACGGACGACTAGTTCATCAGCTACTATCATGGGCGTACCCAAGGGGGGGCTGATGGGGCTACAGCCCCCCCCCCCCGAAATTTTCGAAAGTGATATGAAAAAGTGCTGCTTTTTCGTCTTTTTTTTTTTGGAAAAAAATTAAATTTTTTTCAATCATAGCGGACTAGCCATTTTCATTAGTCCCATATTAGTCCACATCGACAACAAAGAAGAGGAAGGGGCAGACGGGGTTACACCCCCCCCCCCTCCCTCCTCCCGAAATAGTCGAAAAATGAAATGAAAAAGTAATTTTTTCTCACTTTTTTAAGGTAAATCTGTAATTTTTTCTTCTGTCATATAGCAAAATAGACATTATCGTTAACACCATATCAGTCCTCATTGACATCACAGCATACCCAAAGGTGGGGAGGGGCTGATGGAATTCCATCCCCCTCCTCTCGAAATGGTCGAAAATGAAATGATAAAATAGTGCTGAATTTTTTCTGCCTGTTTAAGATAAATTTGCATTTTTTCCACTATCGTTCAACAGATTATGCGCTTCCTTCGCGTAGTTCCATAGTAGTCCATATTGACGCCAAAGAAGAGAAAGAGGCTGACGGGGTTACAACCCCCCCCCCCCCCCCACACACACACACAAAACAGAAACAGTCGAAAAATTAAATGAAAAAAGTGTTTTTTCCTTACTTTTTTAAGATAAATCTGCAATTTTTTCTTCTGTCATACAGGAAAATAGCCATTCTCGTTAACTCCATATTAGTCCACATTGGCACCACAGCACACCCAAAGATGGGGAGGGGGCTGTTGGAATTACAGCCCTCCTCCTCTCGAAATAGTAGAAAATGAAATGAAAAAATAGTGCTGAATTTTTTTTCTGTCTGTTTGAGATAAATTTGCATTTTCTCCCCTATCATTCAGCAGACTAGCCGCTCCCTTCGCTGTAGTTCCATATTAGTGTACAGTGATACCACGTTATACCCAAAAAGGTAGAAAGGGGCTAATGGGGTTACAGCCCTCTCCCCAAAAAGTCGATCATGAAATGAAAAAGTGCTGATATTTTTCTTTTTGTTTGAGATAAATTTGTATTTTCCCCCTATCGTTCAACAGACTGGCCGCTCTCTTCTCTTTAGTTCCATACTTGTGCACAGTGGGCCCACATTATACCCAAAGAGGTGAAAGGGGCTAATGGGGTGTCCCCTTCCTTAATAGTCGAAAATGAAATGAAAAAAAGACTGATTTTTTTCTTCTTGTTTCAGATAAATCTGTAATTTTTCTTCTGCCATACAGCGAAATAGCCATTCTCGTTAAATCCAGATTAGTCCACATTGACATCACAGCATACTGATAGAAGGGGAGGCTGCTGATGAGCTTACAGCCCCCTCCTCCCGAAATATTCGAAAAAATATTGCTTTTTTTCTTTCTGTTTGAGATAAATTTACATTTTTTTCCCCTATTATTCAACAGACTAGCGACACTCTTCTGTTTAATTCCATATTAGTGCACAGTGACACCACATTATACCCAAAGAAGTAGAAAGGGGGTCATGGGCTTACAGACCTCTCTCCCAAAATAGTTGAAAATGAAATGAAAAAAGTGGTGATTTTTTTTTCTTTTTGTTTGAGATAAATTTGTAATGCAATTTTTTTCTGCAATACAACGAACTAGACTTTCTGGCTAGTGTCATATCAGCGCATAGTTACACCACTGTATACCCAATGAGGGGAAGGAGGCTGATGGATTTATAGGGCCCCCTTTCGAAGTAATCAAAGACGAAAAAAAAAACTTTTTTTTCTTTCTTTTGAGATAAATTTAAATATTTTTTGTGCGACGCAGCTATTCTGGTTAGTCCCATATACTTGTGCACAGTGATGCCCCAGCATACACCCAAAGAAGTCGATGGCGACAGGGGTTATGAGGTTACAGCTCCATTCCACCTCCGAAGAGATCGCAGTGAAATGAAAAAAGGGCTAATATTCCTTCTTTTTCAGATAAATTTGTTTTATTTTCTGGCATGCCACGAAATTGTTTTTCGTGTTAATCCAAAACCCTCCTCAGTCCTGCGACCAAATTTACTTGAAATCACAAAATCAATTTTCAAGTGACTGAAGAATAGTTCCATGCCTGTTTTACGGGATAAATGAAAACGTATATGGTCAGTTCAAGAGACCTACAAGTAAATTCGACAAATCTAAAAGTAGTTTAATTTAAGGTGATTTTTAATTTCTCTCATAGTCGGCGGGCACCAAGATTGTCAATGCGGAAGATGTTAATGCACAGTAACACTACAGCTAATCACAAGTCGATTTCGGGTAAATCGGAAAACGGGAGGTGCGGAAGAGTGACTGTAAAAGTAGCTTATTAACTTTCATTTTTCTGTCGCATCTCCATGCCAAAAATTTGTGTTTTTTCCACGGTTTTATGACAAAATTTGTGTTACCTCAGCAGTGCTTTGAAAAAATTCGCTTTTTCTGCGGCTTTTTGCCGAAAGTCGCGGTTTTTTCGCACGCTCCTTCGTCGAAATTTGCGTTTTTTCCACGGATCTGTGGCGAAATTTGCTTTTTTTTTCGTGATCATGTCGAAATTATTGTTTTTTTCGCGTTTTTCGTCGGGTTTTTGATGAAATTTAAGTTTTTTTCGCGGATTTTTGCCGAAATTCGCGTTCTTTTTTACGAAATCCTTCGTCGAAATTTGCTTTTTTCCGTTTCTTTTTTGACGAAAGTAGCGTTTTTTTTGCGGCTGTTGGACGAAATTCGCTTTTTCCCGCCGTTTTTTAACGAAATTCACGTTTTTCTGTGGCCCTTCTTTGTGACCCTGCTTTTCATTTTTTGCGATCCTTTGACGAAATTCGCATTTTTTCCGTTTCCCTTTGACGGAATGCGCGTTTTTTTAGCGATGCTTTGTCGAAATTTGCGCCTTTTCTGCGGCCATTTGAAAAAATTCGCGTTTTTTCCGAGGTCATTTGCCGAAATACAAGTTTTTTACGCAATCCTTCGTCGAAATTTGCGTTTTTTTCTCGTCTTTTTGATGAAATTCACGTTTTTTTTGCGATCCTTTCCTAAATTAGCATTTTTTTCACAGCCCTTTGACGGAATGCGTGTTTTAAGCGATCTTTTTTTCGAAATTCTCGTTTTTCCCGCGACCTTTTGATGAAATTCGCGTTTTTTCGGCGGCCCTTTGACAACATTTGCGTTTTTTTTTTAGATCCTTTGTCGAAATTGTCTTTTTCCCGCTGCTTTTTGACGAAATTCACGTTTTTCTGTGGCCCTTCTTTGTTACCCTGCTTTTTCTTCTTTTTGCGATCCTTTAACGAAATTCGCGTTTTTTCTGCTTCCCTTTGATGGAATGCGTGTATTTTTAATGATCATTTGTCGAAATTTGCATTTTTTCTGGGGTCCTTTGACGAAATCGGCTTTTTGACGAAATTTCCAATTTTTTCTCGTCTTTTTGATGAAATTTGCGTTTTTCCCTGTCCCTTTGACGAAATTCGCGCTTTTTCAGCTTTCTTTTGAAGGAATGCGTGTTATTTTAGCGATTCTTTGTCAAAATTTGCATTTTTTCTGCGGCCCTCTGACAAAATTTGCGTTTTTTCGGAGGTCATTTGCCGAAATTCGCGCTTTTTCTTACGCAATTCTTCGTCGAAATTTGCGGATTTTTGACGAAATTTGTGTTTTTTCCCCGTCTTTTTGATGAAATTCGCGTTTTTTTCGATCCTTTACGAAATTAGCTTTTTTTCGCAGCCCTTTGACAGAATGCGTGTTTTAAGAGATCTTTTTTTCAAAATTTACGTTTTTTCCAGGACTTTTTGATGAAATTCGCGTTTTTTCTGCTGCCCTTTGACGAAATTTGCGTTTTTTGTGTGGTCATTTGCCGAAATTCGCGTTTTTTTAGGCAATCCTTCGTCGAAATTTACGTGTTATCCGCTGCTTTTTGACGAAATTTGCTTTTTTTTCTCGTCTTTTTCATGAAATTTGCGTTTTTCAGCGGCCTTTTGACGAAATTCACGTTTTTTCTGCGTCCTTTTGACGAAATTCGCGTTTTCCGCTTCCTTTTGACGGAATGCGTATTTTTTAGCGATCCTTTGTCGAAATTCGTGCTTTTTCGGTGGCCATTTGACGAAATTCGCTTTTTTTCCCGCGGCTTTTTGACAAAATTAGCGTTTTTTTTCTCGTCCTTTTAATGAAATTCACGTTTTTTTTGCGATCCTTTCCTAAATTAGCATTTTTTTCACAGCCCTTTGACGGAATGCGTGTTTTAAGCGATCTTTTTTTCGAAATTCTCGTTTTCCCGCGACCTTTTGATGAAATTCGCGTTTTTTCGGCGGCCCTTTGACAACATTTGCGTTTTTTTTTTAGATCCTTTGTCGAAATTGTCTTTTTCCCGCTGCTTTTTGACGAAATTCACGTTTTTCTGTGGCCCTTCTTTGTTACCCTGCTTTTTCTTCTTTTTGCGATCCTTTAACGAAATTCGCGTTTTTTCTGCTTCCCTTTGACGGAATGCGTGTATTTTTAATGATCATTTGTCGAAATTTGCATTTTTTCTGGGGTCCTTTGACGAAATCGGCTTTTTGACGAAATTTCCAATTTTTTCTCGTCTTTTTGATGAAATTTGCGTTTTTCTCTGTCTCTTTGACGAAATTCGCGCTTTTTCAGCTTTCTTTTGAAGGAATGCGTGTTATTTTAGCGATTCTTTGTCAAAATTTGCATTTTTTCTGCGGCCCTCTGACAAAATTCGCGTTTTTTCGGAGGTCATTTGCCGAAATTCGCGCTTTTTCTTACGCAATTCTTCGTCGAAATTTGCGGATTTTTGACGAAATTTGCGTTTTTCCCCCGTCTTTTTGATGAAATTCGCGTTTTTTTCGATCCTTTACGAAATTAGCTTTTTTTCGCAGCCCTTTGACAGAATGCGTGTTTTAAGAGATCTTTTTTTCAAAATTTGCGTTTTTTCCAGGACTTTTTGATGAAATTCGCGTTTTTTCTGCTGCCCTTTGACGAAATTTGCGTTTTTTGTGTGGTCATTTGCCGAAATTCGCGTTTTTTTAGGCAATCCTTCGTCGAAATTTACGTGTTATCCGCTGCTTTTTGACGAAATTTGCTTTTTTTCTCGTCTTTTTCATGAAATTTGCGTTTTTCGGCGGCCTTTTGACGAAATTCACGTTTTTTCTGCGTCCTTTTGACGAAATTCGCGTTTTCCGCTTCCTTTTGACGGAATGCGTATTTTTTAGCGATCCTTTGTCGAAATTCGTGCTTTTTCGGTGGCCATTTGACGAAATTCGCTTTTTTTCCCGCGGCTTTTTGACAAAATTAGCGTTTTTTCTCGTCCTTTTGATGAACTTTTCGCTTTTCTGCGCCCTTTTGACGAAATTTACGTTTTTCCTTGTCCCTTTGACGAAATAAGCTTTTTTGCGTTCCTTTACGAAATTAGCTTTTTTTTCGCAGCCCTTTGATGGAATGCGAATTTTTAGCGATCTTTTTTTGAAATTCGCATTTTTCCCGAAAACTTTTGATAAAATTCGCGTTTTTTCTGCGGCCTTATGACAAAAATCGGGTGTTTTCTGTGCTCATTTGACGAAATTAGCGTTTCCTCATCGAGCATTTGACGCAATTCGCGTTTTCTCCCTGATCATTTGACGAAATTTGACTTTTTTTTCGCAATCCTTTGACAAACTTCGCCTTTTATCCGTGACCCTATGACAAAATTTCGGTTTTTTTTCCTTTTCGGATCCTTTAAAAAAAGTGGGGATTTTTTTTTCTACGAACGATTGATGAAATCGTTTTTTTTTTTTTTTTTTTTTTGGCGACCATGTCAAAAATCGCGATATTTTTTAAGTCCGAATTTCCCTCCCCCTTCCCCCCCCCCCCGCCCCCTGGCTACGGCCTTATTGGCAAAAATGATTTCTGTTTATAACACAATTCAGCGTGTTTCGTAAGATTTAGAACATTATGGAAATTTAAGCCAGCCCCTCCCCCCCCCCCCCCGAAATAAAATCCTGGGTACGCCACTGGCTACTATCACAGTAATTTTCTTTCAATTCTCTACGACTTGTTGCTATTTTCGTTTAAAGTTTTACCTGTTCTATTCATACAAACTAATTAAATAAGTTTTAGAGCATGTCTTATGTATAACGGACAGTGAATAAACTCTTGCATTTTGTGGGGGAAGGGGGAAGAAGAGAAAAAGAAATACGAACACGTGGGCTAGTAAAGCATACACGCGAAAGAAGATTATAATGCAAGTTCAAAATGGAGAATCACTTTCTATATTTCTTACTGTCAGAAGGTGTTAAAAGATATAATTTTTATTCTCAGGCATAAACCTAAGTCATTTCCGGTCCTCTCAAAGTGCACTCACCAGAAAGAGAACCTGGAGTATTCAACTCTCTCATCCACCAAGCTTTTTTTTTTAAGCAAAGACAAAACTGCATAAGATAACTTTATTTTGAAGTTCACTTCTCAAACATCTCCTTCAAGAAACCGTCCAGTTGTTTTTCCTTCCATGAAACATCCAGGAAAGTAAAATTTTCACCTTGAAAGTTTTTATAAGTGCATCTCAGTGCGCTTTCAAAGGCATTACAGTAAGATACTATATAAAGACTAAGAACCATGGCCATCTTCAAATTTGTGGAAATGTATTTCGGAAGATTCTTAGAATATCAAAATTCACAGTGCAAAAATTGTGCTAGAGGCATCTAAAAACCGCACTTTCTTCTTAAAAAGAAGGCGGAGGGAGTCCCTGTGAAGCAAGAGAAACTTAAGTGTGTCCATACATTGTTCAAAAAACATTTTGACTTCAACTGGTCAGAAATGGAGGTGCTTACTTTTTATAAAAATATTATTTCTAAGGCACCAGAACAGGAGGACATATGGTTGAAAAGGATTACGATGATATTCCAGAAGAAAACTCAATGAGTTAATTGTTTAATTTTTTTTGTATATTATGTAAGTGCCTTATATTATATTATTAACCATTTGGAAAAATGGTTATTGTTCTTGTCAGGATGGGAAATCAAATCTGAAGGTTTTTATTGGTTTAATCCGCATTTTATTCGTTTTCTGATTGGTCTATACAGTAATCTGTATTTTCCTTTACTTTCAACAGAGATGGATACCTTCTGTTGCCACTATGACGAAAAAGTAATAAAAACTAAAAAAAAAAATTAATAACTCAGAAACAAATTGAAATACAGCTTTCAAACAAATTGCATTTAAAAGTAAATTTTTTTCTCTATACGACGGTGTAAAAAGTAATATTGTGGGATGTTTAGAAGTTTAAGAATGAAATTTCCTTTAAAATGAGTCGTCAGATTTCTTGGAAATCTGACGATGGAAAAGCCTTTTCCCGAACAGCCAATGAAATGCATGGTTAATACATAAGTTTCAGGTGGATAATATGTACGAATCGCAGGCGATTTTTGTCGCTTGGAATTTTTACGTGTAATAACACTATTAATGTTTAATTCATGGTGTACGTAATGTATGATCAACTCCGTGCGATTTTTTATGTCTTAAATTTTAGTCTTCGAAATAATCATTTTCCAAATGGTCGTTGTAATTTGATAAATTGCTTTTTTGTTTTATATTATATTATATTATATATACAGGGTGCAATATGTTATCTATCGCCGATCTTTAATTTCTCAAGCGTTGGTCGTAGACATATAGTTCCAATTACAAAACGTTTTAAATGAAGTAAATATTCATGTTGTGGCATTATTTAAAGTAAAAAATCAATTTTATCATATTTACGAAACCTAACTTTTTATACGGTCCCCCAGTCCCTATAGTTATATTTAGTAAAAGTTTACACATATCATAACAGATATAGCACAAAAAGTCTGACATCTGTTCTACAAAAATTGACACGGTTATTAAATTTCAAAGTTTTAGATTTTTGCACATGATTTTGTCTTTCATTGAGGGTTCAGTTAAAAGATGAATTAAAGTAATTCGAGATCAAAATCAGAGTGATATGTCCTTTTTACGGTAAAACCATCTTTAGCCGGTATCGCCAAGTCGGGGTATCACCAAAGAGGGTGATTTCATCCAAAAATTTGAGCTGACTTTTAGGGGTCATACAGAAAGCGAAGAATGAAATATTGAAATTACACAGAAAAATAAATATCTATTTATTATATCAGAAAATGGTCTACTATAAAAAATGAATACATAAAACGCCAGAATCTTTTAGAAATATTGCTCAAAATGTTCTCCATTGGTGGCAATGCACAATTGAATGCGTGGCAGTATTGAGTCCTGGACACGTTAGAACATTGCAGGTGTGCAAACTGTGCGACAATCAAAAGGATGATGCATTGCTCCAGATAAACCATAAAAGTAGTCTCAGTCACATAGACTTATGCCTTGATGTAATCCCAGAGGTAGAAGTCAATGGGAGTCAAGTCCGGTGAAAGCGGTGGCCACCCTACCGGACCATCATTCCAAGGATTTGTTGGCCGAATTCGATGGCCAGATACGCCCGGGAGTTTGATGTTTTATGCAGAGAGCCCCATCATGTTGAAACCATACCCGGCATGCATGTCGGAGAGGCAGCTCTTCATACCAGTCACGTACCGTGTTTTGTTGCAGATGCAGGTAATGATCGCCCGTTAAGTTCCCATCGTAAAAGATGTGTCTAACAATCTAGGTTCCAAATATACCGCACCACACGTTTTGTACTGTCCGAGCGATGTGTAGGTTTTCAGGTCGCATCATCCTTTTGATTGTTGCACAGTTTGCGCACCTGCTGTGCTCTAACGTGTCCAAGACTCAGTACTGTCACGCATTCAATTATGCATTGCCACCAATGAAGAACATTTTGAGCAGTATCTCTATTCCGGCGTTTTGTGTATTTATTTATTTATAGTAAACCGTTTTCTGATATTATAATAAATTGATATTTATTTTTCTGTTTAATTTCAATATTTCATTCTTCGCTTTCTATGCGACTCCTAAAATTCAGCTCAAATTTTTAGATGAAATTACCCTCTTTGGTGATACCCCGATTTGGTGATACCGGCTAAAGGTGGTTTTACCGTAAAAAGGACATAGCACCCTGATTTTGATCTCGAATTACTTTAATTCATCTTTTAACTGATCCCCCAATGAAAGACAAAATCATGTGCAAAAATCTAAAACTTTGAAATTTAATAACTGTGTCAATTTTTGTCGTACAGATGTCAAATATTTTGTGTTATATGCGCTATGATATGTGTAAACTTTTACTATATATAACTATAGGGACAGGGGGACAGTATAAAAAGTTAGATTTCGTAATTTTTATAAAATTGATTTTTTACTTTAAATAATGCCACAACATGAATATTTACCTCATTTGAAACGTTTTTGTAATTGGAAGTATATGGCTACGATCAACGGTTGAGAAATTAAAGGTCGGCGATAGATAACATATTGCACCCTGTATATATATATAATATATGTTATATAGATTATATTATATTACATTCTTAAAAAAAAGTTATTTTAATCAAAAGCTATTTATGATAAATTTTATTTGATTGTTGATAAGTTTGCTTTTTTTAATAATAAAACGTAATACTAGATTTTAATCATACCTATTGCTTTCGTAAGGTTTATTTTTTAATCCAAAATATTACCATCTGATGACCAAAAATAGAAACTATTAATTGCTTTCAGCAAGTATGACAGATGATTTGCAACAAACCTCTTCTTATCCATAGGTTGACAACAAACCTCTTCTTATCCGAAACTTTTTCCAGTTAATTAATTTAATGAATTAAAATAGATTTTCCAACTTAACACAATGATATCACAGAACAACTAGCTATAAGTATACAAAAAAGTGGATTTATTCGATGCACGGGGTTGCAGTTACAAGTTTTTCGTGATTTCCCGAAATTAGATTTTTTGGATAAGGCGAGTTTTGAAACTCACATCCTCATACAAAAGTGTCAAATCAACATCCAATGTGTATTAGCAATGTAGTTATAAATCAAAAGCCCCATTTTATTATTATTTTCTTTTTTAATTAACCATAGCGAATTATCCAGACAAAGCCACCCTTCTCCGTACTATATACATACATATAATACATATATATATATATAACCATTAATTAAACAATACCGACCACCAACAAAAATTTTGATAGTATGAATGATTTGACAACAATACAGTTTCCCCAAACACACTGAATGGATACCAAAAACATAATGTACAAGCTGCTATGTATAAAATAAATTCCCTTGTACTATATAACAAGAATTAATATGGAAGAAATAAAGAAGAATATGGATTTCGACAAAAATAATTGAAAAGCTTATATATTGAATTACGTTATCAAGAGTACAGAATTCAATTATATAAGCAAATTAGTCGTTTTCTGTGAGAAAAAAAAGCTAAAAGCTGAATTTTTTTCCCCTGTACTCTAACGACTAAAATAACCAAGGGAATAGTTTCAAGATGAAAACAGAATAATATTAAATGCTATGAAATGGAAAAAGCAATACAAACTTTTAAATATTTAATTTATAGCTAGGAAAAATTGTAATATTACACAACATACCTAATAAAATCCCAGTTTTTTATCCAAATACACTCCTGCACATGGTATCCAAAAGCTCGATAAGTTTAAGGTTATTTTTACAGTTAAGTTAACACAGATTTAAAAACCTAATGGATACAGTTAATCTATTTTGAAATACCGTGATAATTGTAATTAAAATAATATAAATAGAAAATAATTACATAATAAGTTCTTAAAATACCTATTAACACTTTTAAATTTTCATATTGCTTAACTAAAATAAAAAATACCAAAACTATTAGTTTACAATATCGCATATAACCAGCATTAAGAACCACCATGTGTTAAAAATTGAAATTATTACTCTAATTGAAGCAACAGACAGAATGCAAATTAAATTTTGGTGCTGTCATCTAGTATAATAACTTAAAACTATTATGTACAAAATGTCATAAGATTAAGCTATTAAAGGCTAATTCTTTCAAAATGTACCAACTGCTTTACCCCAACAAATCCTAATATAAAAATACCATATTATGTGTCATTATTCATATAAATATTAAATAAATACAAATGTTAATAGAATGATTACAATATATTCTACTAGCATACCCAATTAATCTATACGGAAAATTTAAATAATTTTATAACATAGATAATAAAATATAGCAATATGCTATAACACTAAATAAATTATATATAAAAAATTATATATAATAAAAATATAAAAAATCTATAAGAAATACTTTTAAATATAAAAAGTAATTAATTAATAAAATGAACAGGAAAAAAAAATGGATGTTTATAGAATTTTGTTATAATTTTCAGTTCCCAACTGCCTAATGATGACAAATAAATTGTGTGGTTTATTTTCATATTAACCATAAAAAACTAAAGAATATGAATTTGGGATTAACATTCACATAAAACCGATAATTAATCATTTAATACTAAGTTCAAAATTAAACAATATTAAAAAGTATATATATATATATATATATATATATATATATATAATTACTTTTCGAGAAAAATATGAATCGTAATTCATATATTTTTTAAGAGAAATCGATTTTTAGAAGCTTCAAACATGCGAATTCAAAATTACAGCTCATTCTACCAAGTAGCTTTTGAGTTACATTTAGTTACATTGCCATCTGTTTTGCGGGAATTGCAAATGAATTTAACATTAAAACTTCCAAAGTTTAAACCTTCCTAAACTACTTGACTGAATGACTTCCTGTTCGATATCCTACGGTGAAATTTACTAAAAAAGCTAAATATAACGTCAAAATTAAGTATATTCATACTAAACATTTCGGAGTTTTGTACAATTTCCCTAATGAAGATTACCTAAAGCTATTTTTTTAACATAAATTGAAGAAATGCATAATTTCCAGTCGAATGGCTATTTCCGAATTTTTCTGTGACAACTGAAAGATTAAAATGTATGGGGCGTTCCGTTTTTTTAATTTTTACTTTAATTTTTATTTTTTATTTTTTGCCGACTGTATGGCATTTACAGGAAAATTTACAGTTTGATTCTGTAACTCTCAACTAGCAATGTTTACTAGCTTCATGCTTATTCGCGCAATAACCGTGTTGTTGAATAGAGAAAATAACTTAATACCTTTAACTTAAATGTTATAAAAGTTATCTTAATTTTTATATCAGCAAATGTTTTTAATATGCAAAATGTTGGCAACATCATTAAAATGAATTATTAAAATTTTGCTAAATTAACCCTTCATGTATTATTAATGCGTGGAAGTTCATTTCCATTTATATATGTTTTATATACACGGCACAAGACCCCGAAGAATGTATAAACAGTGATTACTGCATTATGAAATTTGTTGAATGGTTTACACAATGTATATAAAAATACAGTAGTAGTAACTATATTACACATATCTGACTACTAACTGAAACATGTTCTAACTGTCAATCAAAGCTACGTTATAAGCAGTAACAAATTATTAAATAAAAAGATAATTGCAATTTGGATGATTACCTGACTAGATTGTCTCTTCAGAGATATGTTTTAAGAGGACTTTCTAAGGGGAGTATCAGTATCACAGTTCTTGTTAAATGTACGTAAGGAAACTCTAGAAGACGTGACTCACTCGCATAGGAGCCGACTTAACGGGGAGCGACGGGGACAAATCAAGCAAACTTCCATCACTAATTTTAAAATGTTATATATTTTTAATTAATCACAGTGATTAAATAATTTTTTTTTAATTAATGGTAAAAGTATGCCTGACTGATTGCCTATTTTGTACCCTGGAGTGAAGTCGGCGCCTATGTTCACATATATAAATTAAAAATGTGGAAAAGAGTAGGTTCACGAGACTTTTAATCATTTGAATTTTGTAACAAATGTTCTAATAGACAATTGATATTTTTTTTAAAGTCTTCTTTAAGGATAACATGCCTTAGAAAAAGAAAACATATATTCTGAGCTCAGCAACATATTAGCCAAGGCTATCGCTTAGTTACACCGGTCTTTATGAAACGTAATTGAATTGGGCTGGAATGTGTTTTAAATATCTACGAACCGGAGGCGTGCATAAAATACTACTACACACAATAATGCGACTCACAACAAAATATCGCAGATGGCGAGCTATTATGTTTCAAAAACGAATTTCATATGCATTATATATTTCGGCTTTATATGCAAGTTGTTATTTCAGGTTTGTTTTTAAATTTTAATTGAATGTCGAAGTCAGTAGCACCAACTTTTCAAAATATTGGGTGGGCTCAAAAAATTTTGAGTTAAATAACACATATAATTTGTTAAGAAAAAGAAACAACGTATAAGGGCACAAATAAAATGTGTTTAAAAGCATACAGCTGTTTCAAAACCTCTAAGGTTTCCTCATCAGTGCTTAAAATAAAAGTTAAATTAAAACTAAAACATTGTGTAAAAGGGGGGGGGGGAGGTGGACAGAGAGTCAGAAATGCGTACCTTTCAGCTCTACTGCCAACGGTGAAATGCGACAAGCGTCTAGAGATCACACTTTTTCATTTTGATCCTGTGATCCCGCGGGATCAGCGCGCTCCGCGCATATCGTTCCGCGCATGACGTACGGTGTTTGTGTAAAATAATATTCTAAGCAAGATTTTTTAAGGAACTGTATGGTGTAGTGCTATGACGTTCATCTTCAGATTTGTTGCCATGGGTTCGATTCCTTACGGAGCTGAATGAAAATTAATGTCAAGATTGCTTTAAAAAAATTAATTTTTTTGAAGATATAAATTGAAAATTTATATTTTTCAATATTTGTACCACTATTAATATATATATATATATATTTTTTTGTGAATTTTTCAAATATTTGATATGATGATCGTAGTTTTAACAGATTTAATACCTTTAGTATCGCCATCTAGTGGTGTAAAGATAAGCAAATCATAAAGAATGTTTTAAATTTAATAATAATTAAATTATTTTTTCATAATTTTAAATTTATTAATTTTAATTTTTAGCATCATTTTAAAAGAACTTTTAATTTTGAATAAACAATAATTGTTAATATTTTTTTCATAATTTTAAATTTTATAATGATTTGGTAATTTTTTTTTTTACTCATTTAAAGGCACTTTAAATTCTGAATATAATAAATTTTATAATGATTTAGTAATTTAATTTTTTTTATCATTTAAAGGCACTTTAAATTCTGAATATAATAAATTTTTATATGTTTCTAGTAATTTTATGTTTAATAATTTAAATTTAATATATTTTCACAATGCTTAAATTGTTTTTTCAAAATTTTGAATTTAATAATTTCTGTTTTTTAAATTACAATTCAATAATTTTTTCGTTCTTTTAAAATAATTTTAGTGTTTAATTAATTTGAATCAAAATAAAATAGTAATAACTTAAAAACTAACTAAGTGGTACCTCTCAAAATTTGATAATATAAACAAATATACATTATGCGCGGATGGTATGGGTATGATGCAAAATACGTCATGCGCGGAACGATATGCGCGGAGCGCGCTGATCCCGCAGGATCACAGGATCAAAATGAAAAAGTGTGATCGCTAGACGCTTGTGTGAAATGCGACATACGGCTGACAAACAGCTACGGAGTTGATCTCAAGCGCATATTCAGTGAGACCAATCAAAATCACCCAATTGCTCTGGAAGAGTCCAAACTTAGAAGGAGAAAAAGGGGGGGGGGAAGGGGAGTGGAGAGAATTATAGAAAATTAAACCATATCTTTGAAAAATTGGGCGTACTGGATAAATCGTTAACTAAACTGTTTGAATTTTTCCATATGTGATAAGCTTCCCAGAAGTCCAGATCATGGATTGAAGTACATTTCTGTATTATGGAGGCTTCGGAAAATTTAAAATTATGGTTGTTGGACCAGCAGTGGTTGGCAATAGCGGAACGTTTAATATCACAATTTTTAACGCAAGTTTTATGCTCCCCCAAACGGATCTTAAAGGCACGCTTCGTTTGACCAATGTACATTTTGTTGCATTCGCAAGATATCCTGTAAATACCCCAATTTGAAAAACTATCAATTGGATGTTTCAGATTTGTGAATTGAATTTTATTAAAAGGAGTATAAACTACTTTAAAGTCAAATTTTGACAAGATTTTAGAAATTTTATGACTTATTTTCGGAAAATATGGTAGTATAATTAAATTTTCCTTACCGACTGTATTAGCCCTGGGTTTTGTACGTTTTACTTAGTTTGTTATGAATGGAATCGACGATTTCAGCTGTAAAACCTCGATCAATGGCAATGGATTTAATGTGGTCTAATTCTGTTTTTAGTAAACTGTCGGAAGAACAAATATTTAAAGCCCTGTAAACATAACTGTTAAAGGCAGCCAACTTTTGATTAGGTGGATGGGAAGAAAGGCGATGTGGGGTTAAAGATACTGCGAATGGTTTACGGTAAACAGTAGTGGGAAACAAATTATTTTCGCGGAAAACCATAACATCAAGAAAGGGCAAACGACTGTTATTTTCGAGTTCGAAAGTGAACTGAATATGTTGATCTATAGAATTCATAATATCGAGAATATTAGTAAGATTAAGATCATCAGAATTCAATAATGCAAAGCAGTCATCGACATAGCGGATGTAAAATGGAAAGGATAATTTCTTGAAAATGTTTGATTCCTAATAGTGCATGTAAATATCACTGAGGATGGGGCTGAGGGGGGAGCCCATGGACAAACCATCAGTCATGCAATAAAAATTACCATTAAAAATGAATGTGTTTTGCGATAAACAAATGCTAGTAAGATGTATAAGCTCATCAATTTCGTAATATGAATAATGAAATTCTTGTAGGCGTAATTTAAGACAATTTAAAGCACCTTGAACCGGTACGTTAGTAAATAGTGATTTAACGTCGAATGAAACCATACTATTGTTTTGAGTACCACTGAAGCTACGAAGCTTATTAACAAACTCATAAGAGTTCCTGCAAGTGTAGATATTGTTAAAGAGCAGAGGGGAGAAAATAGAGGTCAGATATTTCGCTAATTTATAGGAAGAGGTACCAATGTTCGAAACTATTGGTCTGAAAGGAATACCTTGTTTATGGACTTTTGGGAGCGTATAAAATCTTGCGCAGTGTGACACTGAAGGAATGAGGGATAATTTAACGTTGCTGGCAATGAGAGGAGAGTGGATCAGATTTAAGATCAGATTTGAGAAGGATCAGATTTAATCTTTTTATAAGGACCCTCGTCTATCAAGTCTTGTGTTTTGGATAGGTAATCAGACTTGTCCATAACAACAATCTGGCCACCCTTATCAGCCTTGCTGATAACTATGTCAGTATTAGATTTTAGATTTTTTTATGCAACTCGATGCAGCTTTGCTGATGTTGGATTTAGGAAGTTTATTATTGAAATTCACATTATTGGTGATTAAGTGTCTAATTGAATCCTTCTGAGAAGGGTTTAAGGCACTGAACTTGAACGCTCTTTCTATGGGGGCAATCACATGAGGAAAAGACGGTTTAGTAGTAAGTGCAAAATTATTATTTAATTTAAGATAATGGATTTCATCCTGAGTAAGGTTAGCACTTGAAAGATTGACAACGGCATTCTGGCATCGAGTTGCATAAAAAATCTAAAATCTAATACTGACATAGTTATCAGCAAGGCTGATAAGGGTGGCCAGATTGTTGTTATGGACAAGTCTGATTACCTATCCAAAACACAAGACTTGATAGACGAGGTCCTTATAAAGAGATTAAATCTGATCCTTCTCAAAAAGAATTGAAAGCTATAAAATCGGCTATCGAGCACTCTCCTCTCATTTCCAACAACGTTAAATTATCCCTCATTCCTTCAGTGTCACACTGCGCAAGTTTTTGTACGCTCCCAAAAGTCCATAAACAAGGCATTCCTTTCAGACCAATAGTTTCGAACATTGGTACCTCTTCCTATAAATTAGTGAAATATCTGACCTCTATTTTCTCCCCCCTGCTCTCTAACAATATCTACACTAGCAGGAACTCTTATGAGTTTGTCAATAAGCTTCGTAGCTTCAGTGGTACTCAAAACAATAGTATGGTTTCATTCGACGTTAAATCACTATTTACTAAAGTACCGGTTAGAGGTGCTTTAAATTGTCTTAAATTACGCCTACAAGAATTTCATTATTCATATTACGAAATTTAGGAGCTTATACATCTTACTAGCATTTGTTTATCGCAAAACACATTCATTTTTAATGGTAATTTTTATTGCATGACTGATGGTTTGTCCATGTGCTCCCCCATCAGCCCCATTCTCAGTGATATTTACATGCACTATTACGAATCAAACCTTTTCAAGATATTATCCTTTCCATTTTACATCCGCTATGTCGATGACTGCTTTGCATTATTGAACTCTGATGATCTTAATCTTACTAATATTCTCGATATTATGAATTCTATAGATCAACATATTCAGTTCACTTTCGAACTCGAAAATAACAGTCGTTTGCCCTTTCTTGATGTTATGGTTTTCCGCGAAAATAATTTGTTTCCCACTACTGTTTACCGTAAACCATTCGCAGTATCCTTACCCCCATATCGCCTTTCATCCCATCCACCTAATCAAAAGTTGGCTGCCTTTAACAGTTATGTTTACATGGCTTTAAATATTTGTTCTTCAGACAGTTTACTAAAAACAGAATTAGACTACATTAAATCCATTGCCATTGATCGAGGTTTTACATCTGAAATCGTCGATTCCATTCATAACAAAGTAAACGTACAAAACCCAGGGCTAATACTGTCGGTGTCGGTAATGAAAATTGAATTATACTCCCATATTTTTCCGAAAATAAGCCATAAAATTTCTAAAATGTTGTCAAAATTTGACTTTAAAGTAGTTTATACTCCTTTTAATAAAATTCAATTCACAAATCTGAAACATCCAATTGATAGTTTTTCAAATTGGGGTATTTACAGGATATCTTGCGAATGCAACAAAATGTACATTGGTCAAACGAAGCGCGCCTTTAAGATCCGTTTGGGGGAGCATAAAACTTGCGTTAAAAATTGTGATATTAAACGTTCCGCTATTGCCAACCACTGCTGGTCCAACAACCATAATTTTAAGTTTTCCGAAGCCTCCATAATACAGAAATGTACTTCAATCTATGATCTGGACTTCTGGGAAGCTTATCACATATGGAAAAATTCAAACAGTTTAGTTAACGATTTATCCAGTACGCCCAATTTTTCAAAGATATGGTTTAATTTTCCATAATTCTCTCTACTCCCCCTCCCCCCCCTTTTTCTCCTTCTAAGTTTGGGCTCTTCCAGAGCAATTGGGTGATTTTGATTGTTCTCCCTGAATATGCGCGTGAGATCAACTCCGTAGCTGTTTGTCAGCCGTATGTCGCATTTCACCGTTGGCAGTAGAGTTGAAAGGTACGCTTTTCTGACTCGCTGTCCACCTCCCCTCCTTTTTACACAATGTTTTAGTTTTAATTTAACTTTTATTTTAAGCACTGATGAGGAAACCTTATAGGTTTTGAAACAGCTGTATGTTTTTAAACACATTTTATTTGTGCCCTTATACGTTGTTTCTTTTTCTTAATATATTGGCACAAAGTACAATCCTTCCCCACTTTTTATATATAATTTTTCCCTTAGTATGTATGTGTGTGGAGAGACAGAGAGAGAGGGGAAGAGCGAATGACTAAAGAGGCTAATTCGAAATTAAATTATGCTTTTTCTAAGCAAGTTTTTAAATTATTACAATTTAATTATAATTTTATAAATAGTTTTATTAAATTATATTCTAGCAAGTTCTTCCTTATAAATACATTAATATTTATTTTAAACAACATTGGAAATGCTAACTATTGAAAATGCAAAAAACTAAATGTCAAGAAAAGCACACATTTTAATCACCTAAGTTTTTTATCAATTCAAGACTTCAAAACGGATGGCAAAATATGCTCGAAATTTGTTTTCGTGACAAATTTAACTGTACATCTGCTGAAGGGGTTTTCAAGTGCCCCTGTAAGTCTAATTGATGTCCTTACTATTTTAGGTAGCTTTCATCACAAAAAGCTACCTATTGCAGCCGTTCGGAGGAAAGCGATTTCAAAAAATTTTGGTATATTTTCATCGGTCATGACCCCCAGACCCCGAAACCACCCTCCGTTCAAAATTGACATATATATATATCTGACCTTTGTCACACTGTAACTCTCGTATTTATGAACCGATTTGGATGTAATTCAGTGTGTACATAGTACATACAAATGTCTCGACCGAGTTCGTTGGAAAGCTTCATCCGCCATTTTGTTTCAAAATGACGGCCATTTAAAATTTTTTAAAAAATTTAAAATTTGAAATGTGGTACCAAAAAATTGAAAATGGAAAAATATTTTTTTTCTTATGTATTTGACCTTTATACAAAGATTCCGGAGCAGTTTTTGTTTCGTCTATATCTTAAAAAATGGCTGAGTTATAGCATTTTGAATTTCTAGCGTGGCTGACATTTTGAAACGTCCTGAATTTTGTCACGCGATAAAAGGCGTATTTATGAACCGATTTGGATGTAACTTCGTTTATACATAGTTATACATAGTACATACCAATGTTTCGAACGAGTTCTTTGGCCAGCTTCATCCGCCATCTTGTTTAAAAATGGCGGCCATTTAAATTTTTAAGAAAAATTTAAATTTGAAATGTGGTACCAAAAAATTGAAAATCGAAAAATATTTTTTTTCTTATGTGTTTGACCTTGATAAAAAGATTCGGGAGCAGTTTTTGTTTCGTCTATATCTTAAAAAATGGCTGAGTTATAGCATTTTGAATTTCCATCGTGGCTGACATTTTGAAACGTCCTGATTTTTGTCACGTGATAACGGGCGTATTTATGAACCTATTTGGATGTACTTTGGTGTGTACATAGTACATACAAATATCTCGACCGAGTTCGTTGTTCAGCTTCATCCGCCATCTTGTTTCAAAATGGCGGCCATTTAAAAAATTTAAAATTTAAAATGAAATAACAAAAAATTGGAAAATGAAAAAAAAAAATTTTTTGTATGTGTTTGACCTTAATACAAAGATTCCAGAACAGTTTTTGTTTCGTCTATATCTAAAAAAATGGTTGAGTTATAGCATTTTGAATTTCTATTGTGGCTGACATTTTAAAACGACCTGATTTTTGTCACGCGATAACAGGCGTATTTATGAACCGATTTGGATGTAACTTGGTCCGTACATAGTACATACCAATGTCTCGACAGAGTTCGTTGGCCAGCTTCATTCGTCATCTTGTTTCAAAAGGGTTGCCATTTAAAAAAAGTAAAATTTAAAATGAGGTATTAAAAAATTGGAAAATGAAAAAGATATTTTTTATGTGTTTGGCCTTGATACAAAGATTCCGGAGCAGTTTTTGTTTCTGAAAATTTGTTCTTTTGTTTATATCTTAAAAAATGGTTGAATTATAGCACTTTGAATTTCTAGCACGGCTAACATTTTGAAACGATCTTGTATTTGTCACGCAATAACGCACGTATTCGCCTATTTCGATGTAGGAAGGCATGTGGATAGTATACATCAATATCTCGATCAAGTTCGCTGGCCAGCTTCATCAGCCATCTTGTTTCAAAATGGCGGCCATTAAATTAAAAATAATTATATTTAAATTGAGGTGCAAAAAAATTAGAAATTGAAAAAGGTTTCTTTCTTAAATATTTGACCTTGATGTAAGGATTCAGGAGCATTTTTTGTTTGTCTTTATCTTAAAAAATGGCTCAGGTATAGCAATTTCAATATCTAATGTGGGTGACATTTTGAAAAATCTGATTTTTTGCCTGCGACAGCACTCGTATATATCAATCGATTCCGATGTGAGTGAGCATGTGCACAGCAATTACTAAGGTCTCGACCAAGTTCACTGGTTAGCCTCATCCACCATGTTGTCTTAAAATGGCAGGCACTTTAAGAAATCGCCGAATTTGGCAACCAAATATAAGTTACTTTAAATAAAAGCAGAGCTTGGATAAAGCTGAATAATTTCGCGAAATTCTCATTCATAATGATTTAGTATTGATAAAAATTAGTATTGAATCTCCTATATTCGGTTTCCACTAAATTGAGCTTCGTGTGTTTGAATAATATAAGTTGGCTTTTTTAAAATAAGGAATATGAAAGCTACCTCTTCCTCCCGGCATTGGCCGGAAGGACTTTTTTTAAACAAGACTATTTTGAGAACGTAGTTAAAACGAAATTTCTTTTAAGCGATTAAATAAATAAAAGAATAAATTACTAATTAAATCAATTGAAAATGGGTGAGAGGGAGAAATCAAATTATTGGTTGGTCTCGGGGCATATAAGTTGGCGCCAATGGTCGAAGTTTTATGCCTTTTTTTGTGGATACTTTTTTACTACTCCCTCTGTGAGTGTGGGTTTTTAAATAAACATACTTTGTTCTTATTAGTTAAGCGCGAAAAAATGCATTTTAGAGTAAACTTATCATAAAATTTTGTCCATCTGGACCCGTAAATAGATGTTCATTCATCTCTAAGAAAGGAAATACAGCAAAGCAGGAAGTGCCATCGATAACGGGAAAATATTCCTGATTACGTACCGTGAGTACCTACACTTAATTCTGCATCAGTGTATTTCCTCTGCTTCTCCAGAAGCATTGTAGACCTGCCTCAGTAGTCGTGTTATCTCACTAGATTGAAGAAGTAAGTGCTCCTAGAGTATCTGATAAGGTACTTATCTGCGTAAAGCTAGAAAATAGAGTATGATTTGAGTTGGAAGCCATCATTCGCTCCTGGGTGTTCGAAAATCCCGGGTAAAGTTTATTTGAAATTACGAAATATACGCTGGGAGGCAGAAGATTTTATAGCTGTTCTCAAAAAACTATTTTTTCGGCTCAAAAAACGAGAAAATTCCTGAAACATTCATTCTTCACTTCATTTTTTTTCTCATTTTTTTACGTAAAAGCATGAAAGAAAATGGCAGGCATGATTATTGAAGGAATTTTAAAATGAAGAGCGTTTTTATTTTCTATAAATATCGTAGATCTTGAGCGATTGCTTTTTCAAGACGACCATTTCTGGGCAGTTGCAGGCCGAAAATCGATAAACACTTTGAAGGCGTTTATGGCATTTTCTGAAATATTCTTTGCCTTTTTCGAAATATGGAAAACTCTATTTGATTTCATAGTTTCTGAATTTGTTAATTTATTGTTATTATTAAATTTGTAAACGCATGTTAATTTATGCGCCTAATATTAATATTGGCCTGGTGAATATGTCAGATAATTGCGATCTTGGATTTGAGAATAATCATTAAAAGCAAAAATGCAAAAAACATTTCGCGTTAATATTTTCCAAGGTTCTGACATTTTTTTCTTTTTACTATGTTCTTGACAATTGAACCTCGATATTTAATATAAAACAAAAGAAAGGAGAAAAAAAAAAGAAAAGAGAAAATTCAAAATAAAAGGAAAGGGAGAAAGAAAGAGAAGAGAAAAGAAAGGAAGAGAGGGGGAAGAAGGAGAGAATGCAAGTGTGTGTAAGCATAAGCAAGCGTGTTGTTGCTACTTCTATCTCTCGCTTTCCCTTCTATGCAATTTTAAAAGTTTCATGTTATGTATGCAGGGACTGATTATCCCAGGGGCACACGGTGCATGCGCCCCTGCCCACATTTGCGAGGAGCCTCAAAATACATTTTTACCACTCTCTTAAGATACAAATTAATGTAATTTTCCATTCATAGTTCACAGAAAAAATTATTTTTTATCATTCATGCAAATTAATTATCGTCGTGTTCTTCACTAACGACAGTAAAATGCAATATAAATTTCGAAATCCAGAGTAGAACGGATATTACATCAAACATGTTTCATCAAGTCCCTTAAATCTACTGTTTTACTCACTCTAAATAACATAGAGTGCAGAAGATTTTCTTTCCCATAATTTTTAATGCATTTTTACATGTAGCTACAATGTATTCTTTATATATATATATATATATATATATATATATATATATATATATATATATATATATATATATATACAGCTATGGTTCAAATTTAGAACTGCACATAAAGCTGCTAGGCATGTTTATAATGCAATTTTCTTGAGAAAGGGGGACCCCGGCAGTGTTGCCAGTGGGTTGCTTTTTTTAAATTCAGATTTCGTGATTGGCACCACTTTTTTGAAATGGTAGAATTGGCTGTATTTAATAACATATTTATTAAGGAGAAAAGAAGGTAAATTTTACCATTTCGAAAAAGTGGTGCCAATCAAGAAATCGGAATTAAAGAAAAGTAGCCCACTGGCAACACTGGGCCCCGGCGCAATCTGTGTACCCCGGTTTCCAGTTAGAGTTTATCAGGCCCTGTATGTATGGTAAATTTGTTAATTACTTCAAGCTTTCTGTACCATGCTTTTCAAGTGTCATGAACGCTTTTTTGACGGCGTAATGTTTTTAAGACAAGTAGAAATTTTGATATGTTTTTATAATACAAATTTTCTATCTAACCAAAGTCTGATCGACGGATTTCCTCCTACACGGTACGCGCAAGAAGAATTTCTTCGCTCCGTTACTCAAAGCTTTTGGATACAATTAATTTTTAATTGAGGACTAAGTTTAAAACGCGCCTTATACAGCAAACCAAATTTTGGCCTGAATTTTGGCCAGTTAAATGCTTTGAAATACCTTCAAAGATAAGATTTAAATTGAAGAAATAATAGATAAGTGCTGGTTAATAAAGAGTTGGAAGTTGTACCATATTTATGCTTAATAAATTATGTCTGTGCATTGTAACCCAAATAACTTTGAAAATAGAATATATTCGAATTCTCGGAGTTCAAAATGATCTTCAAATAGAAATCCGTCTGAAATAATCTTCATCGGAAAACAAAGACAGCTTTAAGATAATTCGATTCGTTATCTTGTTTGATTGTAATAATGAACAGAAATTAAATATTTATTCCTAGAGGAAGACGAGTAAAATTACTGCGTTTAACTTTGAATTACTACATTGTGAATGATAATGAATAGATAACAATAATTTCTCTGAATAGCATATGAGAACAGCTGAAAAAATATGTATAGAGCTACTTTTATAGACAAAATTAATTAATAAAAATAGCAAATAAAGCCTTTGTGCAACAAGGCTTATCTAGGCTTTAGTCAATGACTTATCTAGTACTCCAGATTTTCCAAGTATTTGGAAAGCGTTAATTTAATTCCCCCTTTTTTGGTTTATTTTCTCTACTTCTCCGGTAGATGTCGCTACTTGTCCACCCAGTCGTTTCCACTGCTTCTCTCTCATTGGTTGTTTCGGCGCCTTCGCCACCCGCATAGGGTATAAAAGACAGCGCGTCTCTGTCTATGATTTTGCTCAGCCTCGCTTTTTCTAGCACGCTGTTCCTTTTGCACTGAAGAAGAATCTCGCTAGTAGATTCGAAACAGCTGTTTGCTGCTTTTCATATATTATTTGTGCATTTTAAACGTTGGTCTTTCTGCTTTTTAAAATTAATTAATGTTTTAAAATGGTTAGTAAGGGATATTAAGCTTAATAAATTTTGTGATACAATTGAAACATATAACACATAAGTTAGTATAAAGCATAGCGACCTTCTTAATGTTTGAAGAATCTCTGAATCTAATAGGAAACACTTATATTTTACAAAATGAACTAAACCAGTAGCATACACTACTATATATTAAAAGGAAGGGAGGGGGGCTGGGGAGTGTTTGCGGAATTGTAAATAATTCATCGTTCATTTCTCCAATTCAAGTTCGGATTAAAGCTATTTGTACAGAATAAATTGGGCTAAAAATTTGGTAATAGAGTAGTTTCCGAAACTAACTGCTTATTGGTGAAATTTAAGCATAAATTTTCAGTTTTTTTCTAAAATTTGTCCGTTTACAAGAGGAAATTTTTCTAGCAAGGACAACTGTCAACATGACATAATTTTTTTTACAAATAGGCCGAAAGTACTTGTACTCACACGCCGAGTTCTAGATCTGGGACTTATTTTCTCTTCGCTAAAAAAGATTCCAAATTTTTCAAAAATGTCAAAAATCGCACTTTTGAGGCTTTGATATCCTCTGGTGGGGCACGAGATAAAAATCTGAAGTTCTGGTTTCTGAGAGTATTATATGGTAGTGTTATGCACAAGAAATTTCAGGATGGAGATTTGACTACAAGCTGAGATATGGCAAGGGCAACATGTCAAAACAATACTGCCAAACTATTGTATTGTTGTAGTCACAGGTAAGTATTTATCTCAGAGTGTCATTTAAATTTATTTTTTTTTATTATCTTTAAGTAATAGTAAAAGAAAATAAAGCCTTTCGCAAAACTTAGCAATTAATTTAAAAAATAATTATACCTAAGGCCTACATTTTGTATGGTTTCAGTAATTTTTGTTGTAATTTTAGTAACTAAAAGGAACCTCAGCACTTTTGCATAAAGAAAAAAAAATATTTTTATACAAGACCTGACACAAAAACGGAATAGGGAAAGATAAAAGCTGTTAATGTTTGCATACTTGTTGAGGCATGATCAAACGTGTCAAAACACATTCCTGCTTGTTGGTTTAAGAACCACAATTTTAATGCTGCTTGGCAGTCCCTGAAACTTGTTCCTACCATAAGTATGTTCCTGTAAATGAAACTTTATACGATGTTACCATGCATCAGCCTCAAGTAATTTTCGGAAAGTAAAGATATCCCAAGCCTTTTCAAAATTTATGCTGCAGAAAAATGACATTTTTGCATAGGAAGTAAGCTAGGAATTATTAATGAAGTGAGACTTGCACATAGTGATTTCAAAGTTTATTTCTATGAGCCAGCAGGGCCAAGATCTTCAATCAAGCTATCAAGAGATGACAAGACTTGTTTCCTACAAATGAAATTTTAAGAAAGATCAAAATTGTGGTTTTTAAACCAACAAGCAAGAATGTGTTTTGACACGTTTGATCATGTCTCAACAAGAATGACAACATTAACAGCTTTTCTCTTTCCGTATTCTGTTTTTGTCTCATGTCTTTATAAAAAAAAAAATTCTTTTTGTAAAAGTGCTGAGGTTCTTTTTAATACATAAATTACTGAAACCATACAAAATGTATGGCCTTAGGCATAATTATTTTTTTAATTAATTGCTAAGCTTTGCAAAGGGCTTTATTTTCTGTTACTATTATTTAAAGATAATCAAAAACATAAATTTAAGTGAGACTCTGAGACGAGTACTTAGCTGCGACTACAACAAAACAATAGTTTGGCAGTATTGTTTTGACATGTTGCCCTTGCCATATTTCAGCTTGTAGTCAAATCTCCATCCTGAAATTTCTTGTGCATTACATACACTACCACACAATACTATCAGAAACCAGAACTTCAGATTTTTATCTCGTGCCTCACCAGAGATATCAAAGCCTCAAAAGTGCGATTTTTGATATTTTCGAAAAATTTGGAATTTTTTTAGCGAAGAGAAAGCAAGTCCCAGATCTGGAACTCGGCGTGTGAATACAAGTACTTTCGGCCTATTTGTAAAACAAATTATGTCATGTTCACATTTTTCCTTGCTAGAAAAATTTCCTTTTGTAAATGGGCAAATTTTGGAAAAAAAACTGAAACTTTATGCTTAAATTTCACCAATAAGGATTTATTTTCGGAAACTACTCTATTACCAGATTGTTAGTCCAATGTATTCTGTACAAATTGCTTTAATCCGCACTTGAATTGGAGAAATAAACGATGAATTATTTACAATTCCGTAAACCCTTCTTGTGAGAAAATTGCTGCAGACGATGAAACAAAGATGGCCGCCATGCACAAACAAAAATTAATAAAATTAAAATAATAGTCATTTTGTACTTCCATTATGTTAGGGTTGTTGTACAGAAAATTTCAGATTTTTTAAAAATGGTCAAGCAACGAATAAGTGAATTTCTGGACCACTTGAAATGGATTGACCCCAACACTTTTTAAAATAATAAAACAAAAAATCTGAAATCACTCAAAAGCTAAAATAACTTGACGAATTTGACGACAATAGATATTTTACATTAAAAAATTGTTTAAGAACAGAAATTAGTAATTATCAATAATATTTCCGAAAGCTTTGTTACTGAAATTTTTTCAAAATGAGCCCATTTATTATTAATGAGTAGTTTGGCTAATTTAAAAAATATATATGAAATATAAACTAGTATCAGTTGCGTCTCGGTTATGCACAACAAAATAAAAGGACAATTTTTTTTCCGTCAAAGAAAACTTTGACCCCCCACCCCCAAATATTTAAAGAAAGTAACATAGATGGATTGTTTTGGAAATATAATGATCTTCGGAGGATTTTCATTACTCCTGTAAATTAACAACATGTCAAATCTGTCTTTATCTATACAAAGGACGGGATCTCTATTAATTTTTTTCTGCATTCGGCTACCGTTTGCAGTTCGGTTTCACATATTAATGAAGGGCCCGGTTATTGTGATTGCTCTTTTTACGATCGCTGAGTATGATGGTGAAGGAAGTTGGAGCTCCGCCCCTATCTTCGTTTGTTTATTATATTTAAGGTCATTTATAGTATAGGTGTATATTTAAAGTAACCATCATAGGGCTAGTTTTCTTAGGATCGCTCGATACAGTGCCCAAGGCAACGGGGTCTCCACCATTAGGTTCGTATGTACGGTACATATAAGGTGATTTTAGATACAATTAAGTTAATCCGGGGCAGCATATTTCAGAGATGGATATTACTAAGATGATTAGGGGAGACTAGGGAGGGTTGACCATACGAGAAGCTTGACACACCCATCAGTTATCAAATTTAAAAGAATTTCAGAGTTTTATCATTAGGTGTCAACCAAAGCTACTCACTGCAAATAGAGGCATCTTAAATTCAGACACGTATGTGACTGAAACAGTAATTCAGACACTTAAGTGTCTAAATATGAAATTTAAGACATCATACATGTCTATATTTAAGGCACATAAGTGTCTTAATATGATAATGATATAAATAAACACAAATAGATGTCTGAATAATAGCGATCTGTCTGAAATTAAGACATTTAGAAATTCAAACACTTAAGTGTCTGAATGTAGTACAATTGTATCAGATCTCTGATGACTTTATGCACAACTGTATTGCAATATGTATGTCAGCACCATCAGAAATTTTTTTCGAATGGAAGAAAGATGTTTCAAAGACTTTTCCATGTACTAAATTTGGTATAACTTTATGAAAGAAGTAATTTTATTAAGTCATGGGACGTTTGAGAAAATTGTATAAGTTCGCCTACTAAATATTGAAACTAGGTTATTTTTGCACCAACAAATAATTAAATAATTGCTTTTCACAAAATATAAAGATTTTCAAAAATTACTTGCTATCATTGGCGTCGAACGTCGAAGGAGGGACCGCTAAACTAAATACTAAGTGATATGAGTACCAGCAGAAAGAAATGTAAGGAAGGGCAAGATTTTGTAACACATGTCCCTGCGGTCTATAGTTTAATCCGTTTTTCTAAATACAGAACATAAACATGAAATAGACTAAACTGTGAATATCTTGCCAAGAACTCATCGTGCAAGACAATTGTTAAAGATATCAATATAAAAAGAAATATAAAAATGTAACAGTTAAGAAATATTAATAGTTCAAAAGTATTAATAGTTCTAATGACATTTTTCAAAACAGATAACAGCATTTCTTTTAATTATTATATTTTTTTTTCAGGGGACTTTTCCCACTTGAACTCCCCTCCCTGTTTAACATAAAATGTATAAAACCTCGGCGGAAGGTGAGTTAATTATCGGCTCAAACTATATTGCACCTTCACTTGACTTCGATAATTCACTACAAGAGTGGCAGCACCTAATTACTCAAAGAAGACCTTTTTTATGTGGTGGTGATTTTAATGCGAACACTCCGCTCTGGGGAAGTCCCAGAGAGGACTCTAGGGGGGGGGGAGAGTTTCATTGAATTTCTCGTCACTAACAACCTCGCAATCTCTAATATTGGCAACCGTAAACATACATTCATTAAAAGAAATAAATCGGGCACAATCGTGGCAAAAGGATTCCCAGACCATACTCTTGTTAATCCTATTGCACTTACTTTTATTCGTAACTGGCAAGTTGTTGATATACACACATTTTCTGATCATAAGTTCATTGAATTTTCTCTTCAAACTACTCCTCTTTTAGCCACGCAATGCAGGTACAATACAAAATTCGGAAATTATAAAAAATTTGATAAAATTCTAAAATCCAAACGAAGCACACTTAATTTGACTTTGAATTCTATAACTAACACAGAAGAGCTTAATATATTTACAGAATTGCTAATAGACACAATAAAAACGGCGATGCGAGCCACCTTCCGCCTTAAAAATCTTCGCAAAGCACATGTTTTTACATTTTGGTCTCCCGAATTAAAATCAAAACGTAATTTACTAACAGCTTTGCGTAAAAAACTTAAAAATTTGAAACAGCTAAATTCACCCCCTGAAATTATCCAACAATTCAAATCCTCATACAACAAACAAGCTGTCATTTACAAACGGTCTATTCTTGATGCCAAAGGCGCAGCTTGGAGGTCCTTTTGTTTGCACCAGAAGAATCCCTTTGGTGTTGCACAAAAATTCTTTTCTGGGAAGTTCTTCACTCCGAATGAAATCCTCCTAGAGCGGCCTTCGGGCTCCTCGTCTAAACGTAATAATCTCGAATTCCTTACCAAACATCTTTTTGGTGAAACAGTCTATCCTAACCATAATAATCTTGACATGGCAAATTCAAGGATAACAAAGCTCCTGGAGCTGACTCTATTGATTTCCGAATTCTCAAGCGTTCCTTTAATATATTCCCAGAGATTTTTACGCAATGGGCCAATCTCTGTCTTTCTTTCCATTATTTCCCTCTAACTTTGAGACAAGGGGAAGTAGTATATTTCCTTAAGCAAGGGAATACTCCCTCTGAACCCAGCTCTTATCGCCCGACCTGCCTCCTTCCGGTCTTAGGTAAATTATTAGAAAAATTAATAGCTAAACGTTTTATTATTTTCCTCGAATCAAACAAATTATCAAGTAATAGGCAGTTTGGGTTCAGAAAGGGCAGATCCTGCGAAAAAGCTCTTTCCGAAATCTTGACTTCCTGTGCTTTTAAAATTAGTGAAGGCAAGTACACTTCCCCGGTCTCTCTTGATATTCAAGGAGCTTTCGACAATGTTGAGTGGAGAGACATTCTCGTCCAACTTAGCATTCTAAATTTTCCGGGTAATATTGCTGGAGTCATTCGTTCTTATCTTTCTGAGAGAAGCATTCTTGTTAACTGGGGAGCGGGAATCTCTATCCACCCACAGAAAAAGGGTTGTCCTCAAGGTTCCTGCCTAGGGCCAATTCTTTGGCTCCTCATGGCTAATATAATTATCTCAGAATTCGAAAAACTTGGTTACTTGCTTTTTGCGTTCGCGGAAGACTTCAGTTTTATTTTTTCTGGTTTTCGGCGTCTGGACTTTGAGTTGGAGGCTGCTTTTGCTCTCCCAATTTTCTGTCAGCTGCTGGAATCACCGCATCTGCAACTTTCCACTAATAAATCCCAAGCCCTAACATTTGCAAAACCTTATAAACTTAAGGGGAAACCCACCATCAGAATAAATGGCACTAGCGTCCATCATGTCTCTAACCTTAAATTGTTAGGACTGTCAATAGATGAGCACTTCAACTGGTTCTCTCATATTAATCACCTTAAACTCAAACTAGTAAAATTTTATCATAACTCAAAAAGATTAACCACTAAATCTTGGGGTATTAAAAGCCATATGCTAAAAATTTGGTACTCTACTATTGTTGAAAAAATTATCACCTATGGAGCATCTATTTGGGGGGGGGGGGGAATCTTACAAAAGCAGCACTTAATAAATTAGTTTCTATACAAAGGATGTTTCTCTTGCAAATTTCTAGGGGATATAGAACCATTTCCAGTGATGCTATCAATATCTTGACAGGTATTCCTCCCATTTCCATTACCATTAAATATGAGTTCACTAAAAGTAACATCATCCATTTGGAGAATGAAGCTATCTCATAGCAATATTTTCCACAAATGATAATTCAGCGTAAGACTCTTGGCTGGCAGTTTCATCCGGCAGATGAGACTTCCCACCTACAAGTAAATCCGACTACAAATTCTTACTCTCCCACTCAAAATGTTATGGTCTTCACCGATGGCTCACGCGCTGTTACCGGAGTAGGTGCAGCTTTCTGCGCTACGAAAGGGAGTGAAGTGACTCATCGGTGGTCTTGCAGGCTGCATAACAATAATTCCATTTTTCAAGCCGAAGTCTTTGCCATCTTTAAATCTTTAGAGTGGATTACTCAACAAAACCAATTTTTTTTTATTCCAATTTTTAGCGATAGTCTTTCAAGCCTGCAGGCTATCAGCTCGTTTGGCTCAACAAATCCCCAGGTTATTGAGATTAAATCACTTCTCAAAAATCTTCTCTGGAAAACCTATTTAAGCCACGTTTCAGCCCATAAGGGTATCCTGGGAAATGAAACGGCAGATATGTTGGCAAAGGAGGCAACTGCTAGACCATCAGTTGATTTTTCACTTCCAGTACCGCACACACACATCAAAAGACATCTTCGCGCTCATTTTATGAAACAATGGCAGGATTACTGGGACTACTCAGATAAGGGTAGATATAACTATGATCTTGTCCTAGTGGTATCTTTGGATCTTCTGCTGCTCCCTCCATCCACTACAGCTTTCCTTACCGGTCATAGTCCTTTTGGGGCATACCTCTTCAAGTTCAAAAGAGCCCTTTCTCCTCTATGTGAGTGCGGTGATGATGCTGTTGCCTCTCATTATCTCTATAATTGTCCTTTAACAGCTCGCTGGCATATCTGCCGTCCTCCTGTTCTTCCAGATGGTTGGTTAGCAAATATTTTATCGCGCCCGACTTTGCTCTCAAAGCTTAAAAACATCTTCAATTTCTTATGTAACCTTTCAGTTTTACTCCACCATTGAGACAAGGACTTGGATTCCCCCTTATTCAGTACCCAATGTCGGGTCGCAGCAACTTGTATAATATTGTCTAACTTTGTATAACACTGCATTATTTAATGTCCTTATGTTTGTTTCACATATTTTGCTAATGTAACATTTATTTATATCTTATATATACCACTCCGCCCTCTGTCGCGCGTGTTGGCGGGCTCAGCCTCGGCTGAAATTTGTAACTTTTTTTTTTTAAGACCTTAATAAAGGGGGACCGGGAGGGACAATCTACGCTCTACAGACTCACTTCCTAGTCTGAGCAGTCTCTCTCGGGCAGTAAAAGTAAAAAAAAAACACGAAAAGAACAGAATTAAAATATTCTGCGAAGGGTTCAGGGGTGGGAGGTTGGAGCTTCTCTGAAAGAAAATTCTTAATAACATTTTTTCTTAGCGTTTAACTATTATATACCCATTCAAAGAAAAAAAATCATTTTTTTAACAATCAGACATAAAGGAAATATAATTAATTAAATTTAAAAATACGGGTAGCGATAATCCCCCCCCCCCCCCCCAGACACCTTCCTTGCCAGTGCTTGTGTTTTATCAAATTTCGATATGATATTTGCAAGTGCTACAACAAAATCTGTATTTAAAGTATGTTTCCTATATGTCTGAAAATACAAAAACTGTAATAAGTATATTAATTGATAAAGGCAACGCATTATGAAAAAATACTAAATAAAGAAATTAAAATGTTTCTGATTTCTTCTTATTCACTGTTCTTTTTCTGGCTGATAAAAAGTTTTAATGATCTCATCTTAGAGTAAACCCTAGACTGAGACAAAGCACTGGGTTAAAGCGATGACTTCGCCTATTTCCCTTTGTTCAAAGTCTACTGGCATTTGGCGCGTTAAAACGGAATGTCCTTTCATTTAATTTCCTTGATTGAAGAAGTCGGTCCCGAATCCTGTTTTTTTTATATATATAAAATTCCGTAATTATTCATATTTGTGTATTGTGCTTGTGCCAGTTCAATGCGTGTATATGCAACTATAAAGTTATATTTATTTTAGTGTGGATTTGATCTATATTTTCGTTCTTCAAATTTCCTGCAAGTCACTATGTATAAAAATTAATCGTTATTTGTGCTTCCGAAGATTGAGTAATAAGAAAGCAGTTATGAAATACAACTGTATTGAATTCCTGGAATGATTATATTTAAATAATTTACTACATTAGTCAATTAACAACATTAATCTGATTATATAAAGCAAAGAAAAAAAGAATAAAGTGTGTTTATTTTCGGTGGTTATATTAAAAGTGGATTTACATTTCACATTTAAGGATATATTAGCAAGGTATGAATTTTACGCGATTATTTAAAAAAATATAATTTTCATGTCGAAATAGAACTTTTCTCGAACATTATTGTGTAATATTAATTATTTAAATTACGAATAAGAATAATATGTATTTATCAAATTTGTATCTTATTTCCATTAAATATTTTTCAGTATTTTTACAAGATGTGAGTTTTTTTTTATGTTTTTTAACTAAATTTATATCATTTTCAGGATTATTGAAATTGTTTATAATTTTTTTATTCTCCACTTTATAAACAAAAGTTTCTTATGGAAAATAATCTGACCTTTGCTTGACATAAGCAATAGAAGCACAGTATTGCTTTTGTTGCTTGTGTATTAACACCCAAATCTGTCACCATTTTTTGTATTATAATTTTGAAAAAGAAAGTTGTAGTATTATATATTTTTTATGTGGGTATAAACTATTAATTTGTCTGTAAAAATGTCAGTAAATATTATATAAAAACTTGATTAGTTTATAATCTATATAAAAAATAAAGCAAAATCGAAAAAAATGTTGAATCATTTGCTGAAAAAGAAATACTCAGCTTTGGTTTAGTTGCCTTTTTTTCACTTTGGTCTGTTGATAAATTTAACCGATATGTAAAATAATTCCATCAATTTAATCAACGGGTTTTATCAATATATTAAATTCCTCATAATATTTTCTTTCGCTGTTAAAACTCTATTTTATTTACCCGAATTTTAATTAAATTGTCTTTTCGCTGTGTAGAACATGTATTTCATTCAACATTTAATATTATAGGAAAATTGTAAAATAATCAAACCATAGCTGCCAACAGCTTACGCTTTTTTAGACCACAAAAATTTTACAGTAAATTTAACCTTTTTAAATCGTTGTAATGTGCCGATTAAATAAGCCAAACATTTCTATTAAATTTTTCTGGTCTAAAATAGCGGAAGAGTTGGCAGCTATGTCAAACACTTGTTGTGATTCATTTTTTGTATTTTAGAATAAGATATGTGCTTTTATGGGGGGAGGGGGGATTATTAAATTATAAACTTTTCAAAACTGATTTTTGTGAAATAAGTTTTTAAACTGAAATAACTTATGTAGTAAAACATTTTTTTCCTTAATTCGGAAATGCCAACTTAAAAAAATCTTAGAAAAAATCCACATAACATTATTTGTTTTGAAAGGAATTTTTAATTGTTTTGCATTATCCAATTTATGTCTTCTAAACTATTTGTATGATAGATAAATCAAACAAATTATTGTGACTTTATGATTATTAGTAATAAAATTCAAATGTTCTATTTTTTAATAGTTAATTTTATTAAAAATACTTTTCTATAATAATAATAGCTTAATGATTTACTATAAAATAAGTAAGGAAATAAATCATTATTTACTTTGTTTTATTGCTTAAAATTGTATTTAAGTTTTGTACAGCTTTAGATATTGAAAAATTTATTAATATTGATTTATTGATAGTTAAAAAGTGATTACAGATTTAGAAAGGAAATTAGAAAAGACAATGTTTTCATATTTACTTGCATAACTGCATTTCTCACATAAAATTGCGGGGGACTTGTGTATTTTTATAAAAGATATAGAAATAACAATTAGATATGTGTTTTTAAGGCAAAATAAGTTTCGAAATTAGAAGTTATTTCCCTTGCATGTTATTTAAAAAATACATATTTAACTTTATATAGATAGCTTAGTAGCTCTGGTGCATATTACCATATGCTGTATATAAAAGAAATTGCCCACATGGCAAAATATAATTAAAAGATCAAGTTATTAAATGATATTGTTATTAATAAATCCTTCCGCTGTAATTTCCAGTTACAAATATTATTGCCATGATTTCGCATATGAATTTTTATTTTCAATGACAGATCATTTGATTCTTTTACAGATTACGTTTTCGAATTTAGTGTTTTCATGTAACAAAATTAAATTTATGTATAGGAAATGCTATGGACATTTTTGCTTCAGATGGTGGACATAAAACGTGAAAAATAATTATAAAAGCATCAGAATTGAAGTTATCGTGAAATTTTTAATGTTTTATAAATACATTTTAAATTGTTCCTATGTGAAGTAAAGCTTTATTAAAAAGTTCCAAATTTCTGCAGTATTTAATTGCACGATGAAATAATTTTTTTAGACTATGAAAACTTGTTCAAAATATAAAAACTACATTTATATGTATTTCCTGTGTTTCATCTGTATAACATATTTAAATTTTAAGACACGGAAATTTTCTAACAACTTTCAACGTAAAAATTTTTCTGATTTTTTTTACAGGATTATTTTTTATTATCATCGAATGCATCCATTTTCGCAAAACAATTAATTGATCGTACTGATCATATATCATATTGCATACTTTTAGTGTAGGATGAAGTTAAAGGTAAAGGATATATTCATCCAAACAAATAATTACATGTTTATATATAAATAAATAAATAAATATATATATATATATATATAACCATTAATTAAACATAACCTACCACCATCAAATATGAATTAAAGCTGCAAGTATAAAAAAAAATAATAATTTATTATAAGAATTATTATGGAAGAAAAAGAAAAAAAGTGGGCACCGACAAAAAATGGAAAAGCTTATACATTGAATTACGTTGTCAAGGGCACAGAATTCAATGATATAAGCAAAATGGTTGTTTTCTGTGAGAAAAATAAGCTAAAGCTAAAAATTATTTTCCCCTGTGCCCAAACAACCATTAAAATCAAGTGAATTGATTAAAAATGAAAACAGAATAGAAACAAATATGAAATGGAAGAATCAATAAAAACTATTTAAATATTTATAGGATATAAAATATAAATAATAAACACCATACCGATTAATATTTCAGTATTTTACAAATATCCACGCACATGGCTACCAGAATATCATAAAGATTAAGGTGAATAAAACAGTTAAGAAATCACAGTAATTGATACCAAAGGATGCAGTTAATACATTTTGAAATAAATTTTGAAATACCTCGTTAAGTACATTTAATATAATATAAAATAAATAGATTGTAATTACATTATTTAAAATGCACTATTAAATTAATTAATAACTGTTTAACATTATCGTCAAAATTTAGCTAAAAATACCCCCTGGTGTAGTAAATTATAAGTGAAATGGAGCTAGAAAAATTAAAATTTAGAGCTATCTTCAAAAGACAAATTTTTGGTACTGCCATCTAGTATTACTTTTATTATTCAACTATCACAAGATAAATATTTGTAAGCATTTGAATGTAAATAATTTTTTTAACAGCAAAACCAAACATATCCTTATATATAGATAATTATAAACCTAATATAAACCACACAATATATTTAAAAAAAAAACTATTGTTAATAAAGTTTAAAAGCATACAAAATGTTCTATTAGCTAACTTATTTAAACAAAATTAAGAATTTAAATAATTCTAGAACATTGATAATATATAGCATATAGCTATATGCTATAAAACAAAATAAATTCAGTAATAATTAATATAAATAGTTATTAAAAATAATATAAAAATTATTTTTTAAATCAATTATATATAAGATAATTATAAAATGAACAGGAAATAAAAAACATATGGAAGTATATAGAAGGTTAAATGATGCTTAAATTCCCATTACTTAAAAAGCACAAATATAGAGTGTGGATTATTTTCAGACATCCATAAAAATCCAAAAAGTATGAATGTGGGACATTCAAAAACATTAAACCGATAATAAATTGAAAATAGATAAATATTAAAAAGAATAGAGGAATAATAATAAAAATAATTACCCAATTTTAATACATACAGTATAACTATATTTATATTAAACATACTTATATGTATATTAATCACTATAAAAATGACATACAATTAGTAATTAATATGATATTGTCCTTAGTAAATTAAAATTTAATAACAAATGATTGTAAATAAGATTAATCAATAATTAAGCTAATTATAATATTAATGAAATTCTCCAATTACATATAAAATATCAAATCAACATCCATATAAAATACGTATCAAAAAATAGTTATAATACAAAATCCCCCCTTTTTTATAATTAACCATTGCGTATTATCCAGACAACACCACCCTCCTCCGTACTCTAACATCTACCCACCCAACCAACCTATAATAATTTCTTTATATTATTTTACAATTTTTAATTTTTTATAGATATTTTTTTATTTTATAATTTTTTTGTAATTTTGTTTACGCATGTGTTAATTTGTTTTAAAAGATCATGTAAGAAAAGTACTAATTATATATTAATGAATATATGAATTTTTTTGGAAAACCATGATTTAATGCATCATAAATTAGTTTTTTAATATTATTGTTAATTAGAGGAGAAGAACATAAACATTTTATTCTATATAAATGATTAAGTATTATATTTCGAAATACAGAATGATGTAGACAAGATTTAAAATTTGTAAATGTATTAACTTTGAATTTAAATTCTTTACGTTTGTCATATACATCTGTGATTGTTTTGTTGTCTTTTATTGTAATTTTAAGATCTAAGAAGTTAATTGTATTGTTAGATAAAAGGTTTTCCGTTAATTCCAAATTAGTGGGATAATCAACTGGAAATCGAGTAATTGCAGATTGATCAGTATCAATTAAAATTATGTCATCAATATAACGATATAAATGTAGATTATTATTAGTAAAATTACGTTCATAATGATATAAGTCTGAGAGTAAACTGGAAGTACAACCGCCTTGTGGTATACCGACATGCTGTAAATATAAAGTGTTATCTTGCAATATATAATTATTATATATAATGAAGTTAGTTAACGATTTAAAATATGCAATATCTATATTAGATGGTAATTCCAGTTTTTTATAATACTTTTTAAATAATGCATTTATAATTTTATGTAAATCTAATAGGTCTATATTATTAAAAAGATCTTTGAAGTCATATGTCGTTATATTATAAACACAGTGAAGATTATTTAAAATATTGACAAGTTGATAGCTATTTTTTATACAATGTGTATTATCATTGTTTGTAGTAAGTACATATAATTGATTAAGAATTTTTAAGAGAAGTTTATTGGCTTTATTATTATATGTATTGCAACCAATAGTTACAGTCCTAAATTTAATTGGAGTTCTATGGAATTTGGGAATAAGAACTAAATATGGATAATTAAAGTTAGTAGATAAAATATTTAATAGTTTATAATAACTTCGAATTTTACGATTATTTACAATTACATTTTCATTAGTTTTTTGAAATGACTTATTAGAAGAAATACAATTTGTAAGAAGTTGGTGATAATATGATTTACATATAATAGCATAATTGTTAGGAGATTTGTCTACATATGTAATAACGTAGTTTTTTTGTAATTTAGTAATTTGTTGGAAAAGATGCTTTGTATTAATAAAAACCAAATCAGCAATATTATTTTTAAAGCCATAGTTAATTTTTCAATTACTAATATTTTCCATTGATTAAAATATTCAATAGGCTTATTATAAGAGAGAGAAATTTTATAAATAAAAATATCAATATCATATGTAAACTGTTTGATAATAGATTTAACATTAAATTTAGATGGAAGTCTATATTTAGTACCATAACCCATTAGTTGTTTCAATTTAAAATCATTAACAATATCAAGATTTCCAGTGATTATATGTCCATGATTATTGTTTATGTATTTTTTTAGAGTGGGGTCATTGCAGTTACACGGAAAATTACTTGCAGCAGATATATTTTTTGAAAATGTATTGTAGTTAAAAATCTTTCTACCAACTGTATTCGGATATTTAAAGGTTTTTGATATATGAAGATTATTGATAGGAAAAAAACAATTTTTATCATTAATTATAGAATTGATATTAATTTTATTAAATATGTGATTTGAAAAAGTAATTATCATTTGAGTATTCATGTTCTGAATTTTATGTTTTTTTTTGTAAATTAATATTTAAAAGATTAACCCTAGTCATAATTAGGTCAAAATAAATATCAGAGAAATGTTTAGAGAAAGATTTACTTAGAAATACATTTAAATGTTGTACAATCTGTTTCTTTTTAATAGCAAAGATGTTTTTTCGAATTAAGAACCAGTTATAATTCGCTAAATAATTTCTTTGAAGATCATTAATTTGTATAGTGATAGATTTTTTGGAAACTACAACTAATGATGAACTCTTTCCTCGTTTATTACGTGTTGTTTTACCATTTAAATTATGATTAAGAGTAGGATAAATTGGAGAATAATCAATATTGTTATTTATAGATGTGAAGACTTTGACAGGTCTGTTAAATACTTCACTGTTAAGTCCATAAGGATAAATTGTGTTATAATATTTCATATATGATGATTCCATATAAAGACGTTCTGATTTATTTTTTAGAATTTGAAGGATTTCAATTGTCGTATTTTTAAATTGATGTTTATGAAAATGTTGAATTTCAGGTGTAGATTGTATATATTTTGCTTTGTGTTAAAATGTTCAGTTTTATCTAAGAAAAGGATATATATATATATAAGTCATCAAAACTAGAGATGGGCGATTCTCGAGAATTCGACAATCGAGAAAAATCGTCATCGTAAAAAATCATAATCGATACAGCCATCGATTAATTCCTAGAATCTACAATCGAGATGTTTTACAATCGATTATAACGAGAGAAGCTAAAAATAGTTGTTGGAAAACTTAGCCATTATTCTGGCCGAAAATTTCATAGTAATGATAGGGCTTGCTCGATAATTCTGCTATCGCAATTATTTGCTCCTGATTTAGGCTTAAGGGATTACTTCAGTCAAGTGAAAAGACCCGCTCGCTAATGTTAATCTTATGGAAGAAATTTATAAAGATATCTCATTTGAATTTCAGTATTTTAAAATGATTTTCTTTGCATTGGAATAAATTCCCCTTTCTTCTTTATGAAACTGCAATGTCCAAATCGCGTAACTATGGCGCATTTGATGAATCAAATAACCTTTCCACTTTTTCGATAACTCCAAAAAGTTTGATACAGTTTAAAGTTCCCCTAAATGTCAAATGCTGTCGAATTTCCCCATTGATCGAAAACAAAAGTTTCTTTCGAAAAACGTAAGGATAGTAAGACAAAGATACCTGCTAAGAGGGAACCTGTCTAACACGGAAACTGTTTTCCAGTGCCTAGCGATTCCAACATAACTCTTTAAGTCTATATCGAAATCCAAAGTAGCTACTTTATGACACATTTATAAACTCATTTTTTATTTTAGACGCATTAGCCAGAATCGATTAGCATTTCCCTCTTTTCGATAAAGGCAAAAGGTTTTATAGAACTTAAAGTTACTTAAATGTCTAAAGTCTGTCAAATGCTGTGGAATTACTCCATTTATCGAAAACAAGACTGCTTTATCGAGAAACGTAAGGACAACCAGACAAATATACCTGCTGAGAGGGAACCTGCCTAACACGGAAATTTTTTTCCAGTGCCTAGCGATTCCAACAGGACTCTTTAAGTCTGTATCGAAATCCAAAGGCGCTACTTTCTGACACACTTACAAACTTGTTTTTTATTTTAGGCACATTAGCTAGAATCGATTAGCATTTCCCTCTTTTCGATAAAGGCAAAAGTTTTGATACAAATTAAAGTTCCCTAAATGTCTAAAGTGTATCAAATGCTGTGGAATTTCTCCATTTATCGAAACAAGACAGCTTTATCGAAAAACGTAAGGATAGCCAGACATATATAACTGCTGAGAGGGAACCTGCCTAACACGGAAATTGTTTTCCAGTGCCTAGCGATTCCAACATGACTCTTCAAGTCTGTATCGAAATCCAAAGTAGCTAGTTTATGACACATTTACTATCTCATTTTTTATTTTAGGCGCATTAGCTAGAATCGATTAGCATTTTCTTCTTTTCGATAAAGGCAAAAGGTTTGATACAAGTTAAAGTTCCCTAAATGTCTAAAGTGTGTCATGCTGTTGATTTTCTCCGTTTATCGAAAACAAAGAAGTGTTATTGAAAAATAGAAAGATAAACAGACAAATATATCCACTAATAGGGAATTCTATAACTAAAATAAAACTTCAACGGACTTCATTTTTGGTATTTCGGATAATTTTAATCTTCCAATCCTTACCAACGTGGTATTAGATGATGGGTCGGGAAAAGGTAGAAGACCCCCCCCCCCCCCCCGAAGGAGCATTAGGCTCCAAATTGACAGTAGGGCAGACCAAGGATGAAAGTTAACTTGATGTAAGAGAGGACTAGGGGAAGTTGAGAATGGTAAAAAAACCAAACCATTGAATAAGAAAAAAATTAAAGAAAAAGAAGAAATGGTAAAAGAACAAGTGAAGCGTGTGATTAGAGCCAGACAAATGAAGAGAGGCCCCGATGGGCCACAGCTGGTTCAGAATGAGTGCCCAAATGGTCAGAATGTGTGAAGAACTTAGAGAATAGTATCTACAATGAAGAAAAACAATGAGACAAAATATTATGAAAAACAGATGAAAAATACCTATAGCCTGAGGCTAAAAGTAAAATATTTCACTGGGCGGCACCCCTGGTGGTAGTAAAAATAAAATTGATGCGAGAAGATAGGGGAGAGTGAAAAGACTTTATTTTGTGAATTTTATAATTTTTGGACAAACAGTATACTAAAGGTTTGAAGAAACAAAATTTTAAAGCGCCCTCTTGAGGCGAAGAAGGAAGTTAAAATTAAGAAACATATGTCCATATTTTTTATTTGATTTTAGACACAATTTGATGTTAGACTTATAATTTTCCTATAAGTGGAAGATACCGTACCAGAGTACGAAAAAAACCGCCGCTAAGTATCTTCCTTTAGAGCATTTTAAGCCCAGGGGACTAAAATTAACGGTGGATTGACAAAAGAAAGGTAGATTTAGAAAGGTTATGAGATTACCCTTATTTTAATATAGTACATGAGTGGGGTAAAATAATTCTGAAAAATCCTCTTTCCTGAGGCGACACTTAAAATTTTGAAAACACATAATTTGTAGTGCAGCTTTGTTATTAACAATAGCATTCTAATATTAAGAAACATGGGGCAGCTTAGGAGGGCTAAATAAGAGAAACATTGAAAATCAAAGATAAACTGGCGCCAAATTCAATAGAAAACTTCTATATCAACAATTGAAACCAGAACAGATAACTTAAACTACTATGCCTCCTAACCCATATCGGTTAATAACAAAAGCGAATGGAAAAGAACATGCACTCATTTGGGAAATTATGACTTACACCAGAAGCGCGGTAAGTTTGACTCTTCTGAAAGCTTCCTTTCCCTCCCTTTCTCTCTCGCACTTCGAGATATATTTCCTCGATGCAAACTGCTCGTTTACTTCGAGAATCACTGCTCGATGCAAACATCTCGCTTACCTCGAGATACCTCATCGATTGTAACTCATTGCTTCCCATTGTCACTTCTCGTTTCTCGCTCTCGATCTCTTTTCAACATTTCATATGACGTTGTCGAGAATGAGAAATCAATTTTCGTCCTTTCTCGAAATGTTACTCTCGATGACTGTCATTTCACGCTCGGCCAAGAAGGGTCGAGAAGAGATATCGAGGGACGAGCTGGAGAGAGAAATAAGCAAGACAATGATCTGCGAAATGAAGCTTTGATTTTCAAAGTTTCTCTTATTTTAGCCCTACCAAGCTGTCACATACCTGGAGCCCTCCGATAAATAATATTTATTAAATATAAAAATTTCAAAGAGGAAGGTGGGTCCGGTGGATTCCGAGGACGTGAGAGTGGACCCATGTGGGGCGCAATTAAAAAAAAATTACCGAACTCTTCCTGTGACATATCATCGAAAAGCCCTTTGACAACTCTTTCATATTATGAACCTTTCTTCCCCCGAAGGTGAAATTCGGGGGGTGGGGAGGGGGCGAACAAATTTTTAAAACCGTCGCCGATTTCCATAATAAATTTAAATATCATTTTAGATTTGGGTTTTTTATGCAGTCTTCCGGTAAATATTATTTATTGAACATAAAAATTTTAAAGTGGGGGCTGCGTGAAATCCGACGCGAAAGAGTGGGCCCACGGGGGGAGGGATGGGGAGCAATTTTCAAACTTTTTTTGGACCCGTCATGTGATATGTCATCGGAAAGCTCTCGGATGACTCTTTCATATTATGAGACTTTCTTCCTCCCCACTCCTTTTTGGCACACACTGCGGGGGGTATTTTTTAAAGTTTTTATCATTTTAGATTGGATTTTTTTATGGAGCCCTCCGATAAATATTATTTATAATATATGAAATTTCAGGACACTTTTCTAAATCTAGCCAAGACCCCTCATGTGCCATATCGTTGGAAAGGTTTGTGACTACTTATTGATGTTATGGACTTCCGGTGGCCATCCCTCAATTTGCCCCCCCCCCGGGGGGACACGTTTCCAAATTTAGCCAAGACCCCTCATGTGAGATATCATTGGAAAGGTCTGTGACTACTTATTGATGTTATGCACCTCCGGTGACAGTCCCCCTCACTTTGCCCCCCCGGGGGACATTTTTCCAAATTTAGCCAAGACCCTTCATGTGAGATATCGTTGGAAAGGTCTGTGACTACTTATTGATGTTATGCACCTACGGGGCCCACACCCCCCACTTTGCCCCACCCCGGGGGACACTTTTCCAAATTTAGCCAAGACCCCCTCATGTGAAATATCGTTGGAAAGGTCTGTGACTACTTATTGAGATGTTATGCACCTCCGGTGACAGCCCCCCACTTTTCCCTCTGGGGGACACTTTTTCAAATTTAGCCAAGACCCCTCATGTGAGATATCGTTGGAAAGGTCTGTGACTACTTATTGATATTATGCACCTATGGTGTCCGTCCCCCCCCCACTTTGCCCTCCCGGGGGCACTTTTCCAAATTTAGCCAAGACCCCTCATGTGAGATATCGTTGGAAATGTCGGTGACTACTTATTGATGTTATGCACCTCCGGTGACAGCCCCCCCAACTTTGCCCTCCCGGAGGACACTTTTTCAAATTTAGACAAGACCCCTTATGTGAGATATCGCTGGAAAGGTCTGTGACTACTTACTGGTGTTATGCACCTACGGTGTCCCCCCCTTTGACCCCCTGGGAACACTTTTCAAATTTAGTCGAGACCCCTCATGTGAGATATCGTTGGAAAGGTCTGTGACTACTTATTGATGTTATGCACCTCCGGTGACAGTCACCCCCACTTCGCCCCCCGGGGGACACTTTTCCAAATTTAGCCATGACCCCACATGTGAGATATCGTTGGAAAGGTCTGTGACTACTTATTGATGTTATGCACCTCCGGTGACCGCCCCCCCCCACTTTTCCTCCACAGGGGGCACTTTTCTAAATTTAGCCGAGACCCCTCATGTGACATATTGTTGAAAAGGCCTAAAGACCTGTGACGACTTTTTCATGTTATGCAGCTGCTATGGCCCTCCGCTCACTTTGACCCCTCCCCCAAGAGATCTGGTCCGAGGTTCGTTCGTTTCGAGATTATATTTTTTACAAGATTTTGTAATGCGTGCACACCACGCCTGCTATACGGTGCCGTATATAGCGGGTAACCTGTTCGTGATTTCATATTACAAAATTACGTACAAATTAGAGCTCCCGATTAAAGGAGAAGCCCTCTAGCGGGCGAAGTCACCTAGTCTTTATTAACACCGACTCATTCCAGTTCACCCGCAGACGATTCTTGATAAATCTATGACGTATATAATATATAAAATATGATGTATAAAAGCAATTGGCAAACTGGAATCATCGAGAAAAAAATTACACAATCAAAAAATATCGAGATGTCCATACAATCGAGAAAATCGAGAAAAACATCTCCTTATCGCCCATCACTAATCAATACGTTTAATTTGTTGTTACTGTATATGTAGTAGGGTGTCAACAATCTTAATAAGTTGATTTAAATTAGCGATTAAACCGTGATTTTAATCAACCGATTTTTTTTTTTTTAAATCATTGATTAAAAAAAAAAAGAAAATTAAATGTTTAAAATGTCAAAGAAAATTTTTTAAATCTAAGATTAACATAATTTGAAAGTTTCTACAGGTATTTTGTTTTATGAATAAACAACAAAAAAAAGAGCCTTAAATAATTGTTTCTAAGCTTAATTCCTGAGTTTTGTAAGAAATTAAAAACAGTTAAGTTTGTAAAAAGCATGTTTTTTTATCCAACATAGAACAATATCATTTAAAAATGATATTTAAATAGAGTGGCATCTGCTCAACAGCTAAATTGTAAATGAATGCATAAGAGAGAAAGGACTAATTGGTATAAAAATGTTAAGCACGGCAAGAGCTTCTTCAGTATAGGTTGAATAAATGTTTTTTTTTTTTTTTTTTTTTTTTTTTTTTTTTTTTTTTTACTTTCATATTTATATATACTAAACAACAAAAAAAAAAAATAAAAATTGAAAAGGCAGCAAAAATTTTCTTAAAAAGAAAAAAAAAATTGAACCATTGAAAGCTAATAATCCCCACTGAGATGTAATAATGCTGCTATATAAATATTTTGAGGATTTTAGATATAACTGGTTACCCTTATATTTATTCTGTATGTGTGTATGAATGGGTTTAACTCATTTTCGTAATTTTTTTGGTTAGCATGCACATACATGTGTGTAAGTTCAGATTTTGCTGATTAGCAGTAATTTTTCTAACTACAAATGCGAAACGAACTGCAAATAATATTTTTTAGTTTTGTTATTTATTTGTGCTACTAACTAATGAAATTACTTATTTGCAGTTTTTATTAATTCTGTAATTATTTTCTGTTTCTTCTGGGCATTTTTTTAAATTCACCTGTAGTTGTAGCCAGAGATTTCTTGTAAAAAACTTCCCATTCAACAGTATTTCTAAATTCATGTGCCCAAGATCTTGCAAAAATAATAGAACTCTATTTCTTTAGAAAAAACGCGATATTATTGAAACATGTTGTTATTTAATTGTATTTTTCAATTTGTGATTCATAAAATTATTAAAAATTAAGGACACTTTATTTATCACACTATCACACTTTATCACACTAATATCTTTTTTTTTTCTTATATCATTACTAAACACATTACTAATATATTTCCTCATGAGTGCCTCTTTTTCATTCTAAAATGAATAGTACATTATTAATTATCATTTTAATAATTAAAGCTTTAAAATGTATAATGTGTTACTAATTAGAGAGTTAATTGTTTAATAATTATTAATTTGAAGTAGTGTTAACTATTTAATATTAAATTCAGTTATTAATAATTTTAATAAATGTTAAATATCACTCGTATTTCGTAAAGTTTTACATAATTATTACAATATTAATGTATATAACATTATTGTATGATATTAACTAATGAAACTACTAATTTGCAGTTTTTATAATTTCTGTACTAACTAATAATTATAATTTTATTAATTAAAGTGCAAAAACATATATCATGTTAGTAATTAGAGGTTTAATTATTTTGGAAACCTAAAACTCTTGGTAGCTATTCAGTATTTGAATGCTGGGAAAAAAATCACAAAATCCGATTTAAATAAAAAAAAAATCCAATTTTTTTACACCCTAATATGTAGTAGGGGGAAGGGGCGCCAATGAATATAAGCCGCTGGTACTGGAACTTATTAGAACCACACTTCATATACTGTCAGAAAAAAAAAAATTAAATAGGAAAATGTTATACAACAAAGCAATGATGGGTTTCTTTCTGAAGGAGTGAATCATTTTATATAAATGGGAATAACTTCTTGCAATAAAGCACAGCTGATTCCAGCGTGGACAAACTGGGCTGTTTCTATGAGCCTTTAGCCCCTAAATTTGGTATGAAATTTCCATAAAGCTGATATTTTACATTTGTTTTGATCTTATACTTATTTTAATAAATATTTTGTACTTTTAGAACATGATTAGGCTAAAGAAAGTTATATATTTATCCAAATATGTATTTGACGGCATCCAACAGGCTTAATCTTTTTTGTAACAGTATATGAAGGCAGTGGGGGGAGGGGGCGAATGAATATTAGATCTTAGGACTAGAATTAATTTTAAGTTCTCACTAAAAGTAATAAACAGTTTTGATGCCGTAGGGCATATATGATATCACATAAATACATATATAGGTGAATATATATATATATATATATATACATCAGTGGCGTGGCGTGAAAATTTTCGGTGGTCATCGCAATTATTTAAGTTTGTGGTGAAAAATTATTAACTCTAAAATTCAATGGTTGAATGTTCAAAAAAGAAACTTTAAATCTTACCTTCACTTATACATGAACTCCAAATGTTCTGCTAAAACTGGATCGTAGAGTTTTAAAAGCTTATTAAGAGTTTTAAAATATTGCTTGGTCATCGCCGCATCCAGCGATGACCGGACGCCACGCCACTGATATACATATATTATCCTATTCTAAAACTACAAAATACTTATTACAATCCTCATAAGGTCAAAACTGATTTAAAATTTCAGCTTTATGAAAATTTCATACCCAATTTGGGGTACCCTAAAATCAGGGGGCAGAGAGGCATTCCATTTTTCCCACGTTGCAATCAGTTCTGCTTTATGGTAACAAATTATTCCCATTTATAAAAATTGATTCAATATGGTCAAACATGGCTGCATATATGGCTTAGAAATAAAAGTGGTCAAAGATGGCTTCATATTGGCCTAAAAAAGGCTCAAAGATGGTCGCAATTAAGACATTTGAAATCTCTGAAATTCAGACGTAAGAAGTGTCTGAAAAATTTAAGACATTTTAAAACGTCTTAAAATTGAACACTCTTGTTTCAGACACTTAAGTGTCTGAAATTCAGACACAAGAAGTGTCTGAAAATTTTAAGACATTTTAAAACGTCTGAAAATTGAACACTGCGTTTCAGACACTTAACCCTAGATCTACCGGGAATTTTATTCAAGTTTTAATAAAACGTTCTACACCAGAATTTTTATTTAAAACTATTTAACTTATTTATTTACCTTATTTTTGTCTGGTTTATATACTTAGTTTATTTTAAAGAAATTTCTGGTTTGAATGAATATTTTGTATGTACCTGTCGGGTCCAATGGACCCGTCTGGTAGACGGAGGGTTAAATGTCTGAATTTCAGACATTTCAGTTTACAGTGGGAATGCTCAAAAAACAGTCCTTGTTTAGTACAGATAATCAAAATAGGTGTGGAAAAATTCCATTGTGAGGCGTTTTCAACCAAAAAGTTGTGTTTTTTTAGAAATATTTTGTAAAATTTTTTCTGATAAAATATATCATAGAAATTTAAGTAAGTGGGTTTTAAGTAATGCAGAAGTATCCAGCTTTTATTCCAGGCATAAAGATTGTACAGCAAGTTAGGCTTAATATAACAATGTGCTATTCGTTAGAAAAGGTCTATGTGGGGAGGCTTGACCCAGTCAATGTGAGGAAGGGTTGACCAGATGAAATCTTTTTTATTATACGCTATGCATAATGAAAGGTTAAAGGTTAAATACGAAAAAGAATGTAAATTTATTCTGTAATGCCACGCTAAAATAGGGTGATGGAAAAGAAAATGTTTAGATTAAAGAAAAATATGAAAAATTGCTATAGTATTCACTGCAAGAAAAAAATTAATGAAATATAAATGGGAAAGTTGATAGGAACTTTTTCCATTTAACCCCTTAATTCTCGCTCCCGTCATATTCACGGGCTGTGTCTTTTACTCAGATTGTTCGATTCCCACCAGTTTTATAAAATAGCGTAATTGGCTTTATTTTAGTATCGTTTTAACTGTCATTAAATAAGGTGAATATTTCTTTTTCAAAAAAGTGGTGCCAATAAGCAATTTGAATTTTTAAACAGCAATTTAATTCGAGAGTTAAGGTGTTAAATATTACTACAATACGTAAATTGAAACAGTGTAAAAGACTAGAATGGATGAAAGCAGCAGTCTTAACACTTTCAGGGGCAACGGTACGCTTATGATATCACTTAATTTTAATTTCCAAACGCCTCAGTGGCACCAGAATTTTGCTAAAATCTTTTCCACTTAATATGTATGTGAAATATAACCTTTTTCTTATTTCCAAATAAATTTGTTCGTAAATTCCGGTGCCAGTCATTTATTTCAACATTTTAGTACTGAAGGTACTTTGCCACTGAAAGTGATAAAGAAGATAATGACAAGTTAAGTGCACATGCGGCTGCAAAAGAACATAGCATTGATCGAAAAACTTTTGGAAGATATTTAGACAAATTTCACCAGCATGGATCCAGTGAGATTAAGCCAAAGTATGTGACAATTAGAGTTGTCAGGTCGAGTGTCACAAGAAGCAGGAAAAGGAGACAACAAAAAGCGGGAAAGTGGCTATAAATTCTGGGCATAATAATACATGAAACCCTATGAAAACGGAACCTATCTCTAACAGAATACTGTCTGAAATGTTAAAATTTCATTTTCCCCGCAGTACAATTATACCTCCTCAGACGAAATTTTGTTTAAAACAAAATTTTTCTTCTCTGACTTGCGATTGCGTCTAAACAGGTTTGCATCATATCTTCAAAAATGTTTTTTAAGCGTGTAGCATAAAGTTATATTGCCTTTTTTAAACAGATTTTATTTATTGTCACAAATATTTCAATATAAAACAAATTGGGTCAAGTCTCCTATACGTGGGGACCCTTGGCTCATTATTTTCCCATGGTTAAAATCGATCATTTTTCCAATTTCTTATATATTACACTTATGTAGCAATTTTATTTTGATAACTGATTGTATAACAAATAAAATGATATATAAAACTTTATTCTACTCTCAATATTTAAAAAATTAAAAATCATTTTGTAGAAAGGGGGTCAACCCTCCCTAGTCTCCCCTACAGCTTTTAAACCAATCAGCGAGCGTCATTATCACGGTCACATACCTACACAGTTTGATGGACAGTGAACACGTGGACGATCGATCGTGCGTGTTTGTTATTTACATTGGTTGCCATGAAAGTGAAATATATATATTTTTTAAATTTTAGAATGACTTTGGATTTTATTTACTTCAGTTAGAAATTACGCTTATGTTGGACTTTGTATTTAAATTTTGTTTAAGTCGATGTATAGTCCTATTATATTACGTGTGATTAAAGCTAGCAGGGAAAGCATAGAAACGTAGACAGAAAGCTTTAACTAATTTCTTTACGATTTATTTGCTGGATAAATAAATTTAAAAAAGAGAACTTTTTGCAATGTTTGACGTATTTTGAAGTCTCTTAAAGCTGGAGCTCTTCAATTTATTGAGTTCATTGTGTTGCAAGTCACAACATCACATCATAAAGTATGCAATTGTTGCATTTCTTTTACTTTTTCCTATGCATTATATTATTTTTCTTTTGATGCTTAAAGTTCCTTTGTGCATTTTTTTCTGCTTTGTATAGCATTTTCCTAAAAACCATGTGATTGTTAGCTCATAGATGAGTAGCCAGATGCATCCTAATCTGTTGTATATTTTTGCAAAAATCTTACCGATATCCAAATTAAGTTTGTTTTGGGAAATCTCTCCATGCTTCATAATAATTCATGTGTATGCTTATCCCCCTCCCCTTAATACTATTATTATACATCACATGCTTGACTTATATATTATTCTAATAAGCTATTTAAATAAATTTTATAAATATTTGAATGAGATTAATACAATAATAATGAAATTCTAATTTTAATCTTTTATGAAGAAAAAATGCTTTTGCTTTTCGCAATTTCTTAAAAAAAAAACTATGTTTTGTTTAAAAACATTAAATCTTTTATGAAAAATAAATAATTAAAGATGTCTAGAATCGATGCGGAAGAAAATTGCTATCTTCAAGAATAACATCCATTTTGCATCTTTTAAATTTAAAAACAACCTAACAAAAATAAACAGAGAAGAGATTTGACAGAAACTTTTTGTTGTGAAGCAGAAGGAAGACGCTTCTATTTGACATTGGGTGGAGTAACTCGATGAGCGTGTTGACATCGGTAACGATCGCTGATTGGCTTAGAAGCAGTAATCGTCTCCGCGATATACATGTCTGAAATATGATACCAGGCAACGCCTGGCGGGTCTGCTAGTTAATTTAAAATAATAATCATAATTAACAAATAATGAAAAATAGTAATTAAGTTAATTTAAAAAGTTATATATAATTATATCGTGCAATACTTATAATATATATATTTACTTTCTCTTATTTTGAAAATTAAAATATAAAATAATAACTGTAATAAAACAACAACTATGTAATAAAAACTATAACTTTATAAATAACTACCGGGTGTTCTAAAACGGACTGATTGATTTTAAAAATCAATAACTTGCTAATAGTGACAAATATTAAAAGAATTTTTGTGGGAGAGTTATGTAAGATGCTATTTTTTTTTAACTGAGATTCCCGGTTTTAGTTTAAAAATAGCAACAATAGATGGCGATGCAAGCAATAGACGCTAAAAAAAGGCTCGATTTTTTTGGCCTCGCTCTTCTTCAAGCATTGATGCGAAGAAATGGGTTAAATATATGGAGTGGATCCCTAAGAAGAAGATTGCATTGGCGACTGACACCCATTCCGTATATTTAACCTTTATCCTTCGCATCAATGCTGGGGAAAGAGCTAGACCAAAAAATCGGGCCTTTATTTCTGAGCCTATTGCCTGCAGTGCCATCTATAGCTGCTATTTCGAACAAAAAACGACAATCTCAGTAAAAAATCTCCTGACATCTTACATAACAATCCCGCAAGATTTTTTTAAATATCTGTCACCATTTGCAAGTTACTGATTTTTAAATTCAGTCAGTCTATTTTAGGACACCCAGTATAATAAACATTGCAAAACATATTCATCATTTAACTAACACCAAACGATTAGAGTTATAAAACTCGTACTTTATTTTGTATTTATTTAAATAACATATATAGTGTCTTCAAACTTTCATTTTTTGTACTCATAACATTATATTTACAATGTATATTTCAATTTCTCTTTGGAATGTAACAGTGAAACAGTTAAAAAAATAATTGATAATTTCAGATAACAGTGTTTAAAAATGTCAATGGCCATGGATATACGATGACATACGTATAGTGCTGCTATTTAGGTTACTTTTAGGGTTCCGTATTTAAAAAGTAAAACGGAACCATTATAAGATCACTCCTGTGTCTGTCTGTCTGTCACAGTCATTTTACTCGTAAACTATGAAACGTGGAAAGTTCAAATTCGGATAAGTAATAAAGACTATTGACCCACATATTTTCAGATTAATAAACATTCATAAATATATTTAGTAAAAAAGTAGAGGGGCTAATTATGCTACTTGAAAAGAAAAATCTTCTTTTTATATACCATGTGGGGTATCCTGTGAAAGCTTTCGTAACGCTGAACTCAAAAATACATTCTTTTTAATTTTAGGTATTATATTTTCAAAGATATTGTTGAAAATGTAGCGCAAAAATATGTCCCCCCCCCCCCCCATCTAATTCCGAATCTACTGAAACTAAAATTATGAAAAAAATAGACGTTGTAGACGTTAATATAAACCTTGCCGGATAATTATAGCGATTACCCTAGGTCACATAGTTTTTGAGTAATTAGCATTTTTCTGTTATACACAAATTTCGATTTACGGGCATACAGAAAAATTGTTGAGCATCGCTGAATATACCTATCGTTACATAAGAATAAAAGCATTGTTGATAATGATTTTCGAAAAAAATCTCCGGTAATTAGCCGAGATATTAACCCTTAAATGTACGGTCAGTTTGGGCATACATAAAGACAGGGGCGGCGTACTGTATGCCTAGTTAACAACTTTTGATGATATATATGTGTAATGTAATGTCCAGTAGCAGTATAAAAGCAATAAACGTCAAATTGTTAAAAACATACTAACTTAATGGGTCTCAGGACTCTAAAAAGTGGAAAAAATGAAGAAAAGACCATTTTCAACATTTAATGTCTTAAAATGTATATAATTTTAAAACACAATTTTAATTGGGATGAAAGATATAAGTATGTTCTTTCGTTTCATGCACTTAAAAAATTGCAAGATACAGAATTAGTATTTATAGGGGGCTCGAAACTGTTAGACATTTGTCGAACAAAAAATTGGCATAACAGTTTACGCGCAGGATTACAAAATAAATATTGCAACTAGAATGAAAATTTTGGTGCTTATACTTCAGATTGTAATAATTTCCCTGAACTTAAATAAATTTGTATTTAAAGCATTTTTATATTTTTAATGCAATGTTGCATTTAGCTAATACAAAATTTTGAAAATTTCAACAGTAAAATCACCTAAAAAAATATGTTTTTGAACAATAAAAAGGAAATTTTAGGTTCAGTTTATACAGACTAACATGCAATATATGCTTTGAAAATTTCATGAAAAAATATTCAGAAGTTTTTGAGGTATCCTGCGCGTTAGGCCCAAAAAACGCCATTTGGAAAATAATGACTTTAAAGTTTTGGAAACGCCGCTTCAGCTATTGAGCGGGTATAATTCTAAAAGCCATAACTTCTGTTCTAATGGGAATTTCAAGGAAACAATTATATCAAAATATTCAGAAAAGATAGGAGTTTAACATCTAAAAAAAAAATTAAAATTTCTTAAATTTTGAAGCTTTAAGAGTCCTGCGACCACTTAATCCTTTCCGACACGGAGTAATTCTATTTATAAACTTATGAAATAATGAACTGACACCAGAATTTATGAACGAATTTATTAGAAAATGCGAACTTGCTTATTTTCCCGTACATGATAAAAGGAAAATTTTAATTAAATATTCTTGGTGCCGTTTGTCTGTTTTCGAATTGAAATTAGGTGTCCGTTTGTTAAGGGCATCGCCCTCAAAAGATTTAATTAGAATGAATCACATAAATACTGTGGGATTTGCGATAGTTTGCATTGATTGTATCTCTCAATACGCCTCGAGTGACTTTAAAAGTTAATTAAACACCTATCTGGAAAAACGCGGCACTGACCAAGGCGCCGTTGCAACATTGAGACCTCAATTCGAAGCGCCCTTAGCACAATCCGAAATTTAAACTTTGAACAAAGGTTTTGTTTTAGCTACACTGTAGAAATAAAAGTTAATACTACGCTGAATTTAGTTTCATGAAATGCCAAATGAAGTTTAACTATGCACTGCTTTTATTGTCAGTACCGAATTAAGTTCATCATAAACAGATTAGGATAATATTAAAAAAAGAGTTATACGAATAGCTATAGTTGATATTATTTAGGTTCCATGTCTCTTTGAACTTTCATGGTATACCCATTTACACTTTTCTAATATATACAGTTATACCCAAGCCTACGTTGTATAGTTTTTTACAAAGACTTAGTATTCTTTTAGCAACGATTTTTTTTTTTTTTTTTTTTTTTTTTTTAAATAATACAATTACCAATTCATATATTTATTCTACGGTTGGTTGGTTGGTTGGATTTATGTCGGCCAATTATCTGCACGTGGGATATAGGCCCTAAGGGGGGAGTGCCTTCCGTGGACGTCTTTCTAAGGGAACCTAACCCGTATTAACGCTTGGAGAACCAAGGTTCGAAGAAAACCACGTAAACTCCGAACGATTAGGCCGACGGGCGCGATTGATTTATTCTACGGAACCCTCTGTACGCGAGTAATGCTCGCACTTGACTGTTTTTTTTTAATTCAGATTGCTTGATTGCTACCACTTTTTCGAAATAAAAATATTCTCCTTATTTAATAGCAGATTAATGACAGATTAAATAAGACAAACATTAGAATTTCAAAAAAAGTGTCAGCAATCAAGCAATCTGAAAAAATATAGCCCAGCTGGCAACACTGTATGCGAAACTAAATATTTTCAAGTACTTATTGCACTTTGTTTTGCAACTACTGCAGTTCAAAAGAACATAATTATAACAATGAAACTTCCACTTCAAGCACGAAATGTTTTAAGTTGTGCCAGTATTAATACTGTAGTCCATGTGAAATATATTTACCTATTTTTTAACTAAGGCCATTGCTATGCTATTAAATATTAACTTGCAAATATAGATATAAATCCATTTTAAAAAGTTTTGTCAAGAAGTGTCAATTTCAATCATGTGTATGTATCGAAATCACTCCATTCTGTCAAAGAAATCGTTATGTAAACATCGGAAATTTACGACTAAGCATTCTGTCTGTTAACCTTTTGATTACGGACTAGAACTGGCGACTAATTTTATATTCACTCGTACCACAATTTACAAAACAATTCCTTTGTCATATATTTCTTTTGAAAGTATCCTAGTATGCTGTATGGCAGAAATTATTTTTAAAAAATTAGTGTGAATAGAATAAAGAAATAGTCTTTGGGACGACATATCTCCCAACCCCTTAATCAAAGGGTTAAGTTAGATATTCATAAAAAAGGCGAAATTATCACAGAAAAAATCTTCAAATGCAGTAGCAAAGAATAAATGCTTATTTGAAGTTAGAGAATCATTTCCAACAAAATGCATATAAAGATTCAAATATTAAATAATTAAAAAGTTATTCTAATGATGAAAAAAGAGATTTTATTCTACCGAATTATCACAAGAACTTTAACCCCTTCGGCACCACGGGTGCATAAATGCATCTTCAAGTGATGCATACAGTAGTTGTTTTTGATACCAGTAAAAAAGAAAAAGGAATATTTATTTGCGTTATTTATTTAACGCATTTCCGTGATTAATAAAGTAAAGTTAACTGATTAAAAAAAGGTGGTGTTAACCGAATAAAATTCGGGTAAGAGATACCGATCCCGAACGGGTTAAATGGGATTATAACATATCGGCAAACAATTGTCTGGGGAGAAGGGAGGAGCGGCTTCCTGGGTGCGCTACTGGGTGTAATAATTTCCAAAATGAAGTACCTTTCTTTATATAATAAACGTATTCAGAGACAAGAAATATCCATTTTTAATTTCAGTTCTTAACCATCAATGTGCACATTTTTATTTGTCATTAATTTTGAAGTATTCACACCGAACTAGAAAAAGTCATGAACTTTAAATATTTTCAGCTATAAATTTAAAATGTAAGCAAAATTTATTTAACCCTTAAATGAATAGTGTAACTCAGGAGTTACATAATCTTTTTTGCCACTTGACGCTTTCTGTTGGTCTTTTGGTGAACTATAGTGTGTTACTTACGTGTGATAACATGCATTTAAAGTCGTGAAGTCTGTTTTGTTCTGATTTGTTATCACGGGGAGATTTTAACAACTTTTGTTGATACTGCTTGCAATGTGCTCGACTGGCGTTTTTTTCTCTCTTTATCAGGTAGTGATTATTAATTCTGCAAACTATTAAAAGCATTATAAAAATTATTATATCGTTGAATAGTTGTTATTGTGCAGTGTAAACACTTTAAAGTAAGTATGTAATTTAAATTTATCATTTTTTGAGGAATTTTTGTTATGTAACTTAGGAGTGACATTATGTCCAGCAGAAACATGAATACATTTTTCACTATTTTTCTAGTGGATAAATTAACAAAAAATAGACTCAAATATAATGTTTTCCGAACAAAAAACAAAACAAAGCGAAACAAACAAGCAAACAACAACAACAAAAAAAAAACATGCATTAAAGGGTTAATAAAAATTAGATTTTCACTCATATGCATAAATCATTTTTTTGTGTGATATTTATTCAAATTTACATATCCTACCCTAAGTAAGCATTTTTATCCCCCGTTACAATATTATTAAAAAAAATTAACCCGTACATCTTTATAAAATAAATTAAGCACCAGATAGATAGCTAAAAGATTATATGACACGCTATATGAATCTGAAAAGGGTTGAACTGTGAATACTCGATATTAATGTAAAAGTTTGTAGTTTAAATTTTTTGATTGAAATTGTTACGCTCGAAAAGTAAAGTTTTCCATAGAATGATGCTGTAACATTAAATAAAATTGCACCGCAATGGCCAAAAAATCTAATCATATAACCTAGCATTTACAACTATAATTCGAGATTAAAATATTTTCCTATGATTAAAATTAAAAATTAAAACTCTAGAAAGGTAGGGTTAATGTTAAATGTGATTAGAGATTTAGAGACAAGTAAAATTAAATTAAACATTTTAATGTTAAATGCGATTTTTATCTAAAATGTGTAACGATTAAAATTTATTAGAGACAATGTAATGTTATGATCTATCGCAACTTATCACTTACAAGCTATTAAAAAAAAAAAAATCTTAGGTATCCAAGCTGCACGAAAATGTACGCATTAATTTACATTTGTGTTTCTCAACTCGTATGTAATGAGAGTACTTAAACTGTGTCGAGAAAAATGCTCAGTTGCGCTTTTATGATTTTGAAATGGACATGATAATTAACTTTGCATCCTTTAATTACCTTATGCATATTTCGCGATTTTTTTACTCCAATATCTCCTTTGTCGCAAGTTGTCACACTCAAGTGATACTCCCTTGCGTGTTGTAGGGGAGACCGGGGCTAGTTGGCAACAGGGGTAAGTAGGCGCAGTCCTCATAAATCGCCTGTTTGTGGATAGATTGCGCAACCAGTCACACAGTAGCTTTCTTCTTGCTTTTTACAATCTCCATTGTAGTTTTGCAGCGTTACCTACGTGCAGTGGACATTTATTAAGATTTTTCTGTTTTTTGCACTCATAAGAAATTTTTTGTTGCTTCATTCTTTTTTTAATTTCTAATACTTATCTTAATAATTGCGATTTAACTTGTGCAGGTTTTCTTAGTGTATGATTCACTGTACCTACCCCATATGTGATTTGCTTAAATTATTTATGTTTAGAAGGTTACGCCTCCCTTTTGTGAAGAAATTTATTATGGGGCTAGTAGGCGCATTGAATACGGGGTAAGTTGGCTCGGCGTCTGGTGTGTGTTGGTAGGTTGAAATACAACAAACACGGTGAAAAGTGGTTGTAATGCAAGATTTTGGGCACACGGGGTTTGCCCAAACGGAGACACTTGATTTTTTATTTGTGATAACTGTAACTCTGATGATGATAGTTACTCAGTGTTAATGTTTTATTCATTATTTTTATATCTGTATAATTTAGAATTTACATTGTGCGGCAATAACGCCTTTGTTTAAACTTACTGGTAATAATGAAATTGATTTCTCTTAGCTGCGTGCCTTATTTGAGTTTCATTTAAATTTTTATAAAGCCTGTGCCAACTTACCCCATAGGTATAAGCAACTTGCCCCGTGACGGGGTAGGTTGGCGCACAATTTTCCTTTTACTTTAGGCTTCCGCTAAACATAAACTACAAGAGCTACAAACTCAAAACTCCAGGTATTTATAGCCAAATGTCTGTTCTTTAAAAGTGCAGTTAAAGTTTGTTAAAAAACTTAAACAAAAAATTTATAAAAATCAATAACTAAAAGCTGCGCCTACTAGCCCCGGTCTCCCCTAACATAAAAATTTTCACAATATATGTTACATACTATCTATCACCTACTAAAATAAATTACCACGAAACAATTAAAATTGTTGCGCTGCTTAATCAAACAGTTGCAATTTGAAGAAAAATCTGCACTAATAAAAGAAAATTTCGCTCTCTATGTGCGATGACTAGGAAAATCTACCGCAAGTACAAGGCTGAAAATTTGTGTGAGTGTAATCCAAAACATGGCCGAATGCACCAGATGCTCAGAATTTTGATATTTTGTTAATTAGTCGAGAAATTATTTAGAAAACGTTAAAAACTTCAATTAAATTAGCGAAAAATAGGAAAGAAAAGCGTCGCATTTTATTTCAAGAGCTCACACCTTCTCGGTTATTCGAAAAGGTGAAGGGTTGCCAGAAGAGCGCAGGTTTGCAAGAAAGATAGAAGACAGGACATTTTCTAATTAATCGATATTTTAAAAACTATTCGAGGTAGATATTTGAAAATTTGAACGCACACGCAAAATAATACTTTATTTCAGAATTTCCAAAAATTAAAAAAAATTGGTCCAGAACATGCTGGAATATTAATTAAAACACTCATTAAGAAAGTAATTTTTTTTCCTTTCCTTTCATCAGAAAGCTGCAGACGATGTGTCTGGCAGCTGGCCATCGAGAACTCAAGTATTGAAAATAATCAGAATAATTAAAAACCAGAGTGAGATTTTTTAAAAAGCATATTGAAAATTAAAAAAGTATTTGAAGTAGGGATTTAAAAATTTGCACAGATACGCAAATTAATATATATCTCGTGAATTCGAAAAATCGAGAAATTTCGGATATATTAATTGAAACTTGATCTTTCTATTTCGACTGAACACCTGCAAGAGGTTGTATTAAATTTACTTTTCTGCCTCGGCGATATTTGCAGTGGCTCTCAAAAGTGTTCGTGCACTTAAAACATTTGTAGTTAAAAGGAAGTACCCTAGAATTGAGTTCGAATATGAAGTCCAATTTTGTTCCGCATCATCTCTGTGTTATTCAAAATAATACCCGATATTATACTTAAATATTGACTGATTTTCTTTTTATGTAAAAATAAAAACGGAAGGAGGTAGAGAAAGAACACGCCACAAGAGTGTGCACAGAAACATTTTCGGATAAATTCATAATTAAAACTACCGGCTGTCGTTGTATTTTTATTTTTGTATAGTGGTGACATTTAAAAAATCGTTTGGCTTTAATTTTTGCTTGCTTTCTTCGTAATATGCTATTTATTATTTAAAAAATGGCTCGTAGTCGTAAAGAAACAACGAACCGCATTCGAAAATTGATTATCTTTCATCATAGTTATGGTAAATCACTTCGGAATATTTCTAAATTAGTCAATTTATCCCTTTCTACGGTGTAGTATGTGATAAAACGCTTTAAATAAGAAAATCGGATCGAAAACATAAAGAAGTCGTTCGTCAAAGTTTACACAATGTGATCAAATATTTATAATTGGAAAATTTCTGACAAATCTACGATTAAGTACTATAAAAGTTGCTACAGAATTTAATGAAACATTTTTTACTTAAATTTCACTCGATACTGTTCGACGAGTGCTGAGCTCAGCTGGATTAAATGGGTGTTCTAACCGTAGAAAATTTAGTGCAAAAAACAGAAAGTTTAGGCTTTCCTTCACAAAATCAATGATAAATAAATCCGAATCGTATTAGAATAATGTCTTATTTGTCCATGAAAGCTAATTTAACGTTTTTGGTTCCGATGGGCGTATAATTGTGTGGAGAAGAAAAATTAAGAACTTAATCCCAAGAACACAGTTGGAACAGTTATAAGCATGGTGATGGAGGTGCCTGTGTGTGTGGGGGGGGGGGGGGGGGGCAATGCAGCATCAGGACTAGGTAATTTGGTATTAAATGATGGCATAATGAATCATGAACTTTATTTAAATGTTTTAAAAGACAATTTAAAATTATCAGACCAAAATTTGGGTATTGGAAACAACTTTGTTTTTTATCAAGATAACAATCCTAAGCGCACGGCTCTCAACGTTCGCCTCTGATGTCTCTATAATTGTCCACAAGTTCATAAAACACAACCTTAATCACCAAATTTAAACCCAATAGAACATATTTCGAGAGAATTGGAGGTTAGAGTACGAAGTAACGACAATAAAACGAAAAGAAAACTAAAAGCAGTAATGATCGACGAATGGATGAACATTCATGAAGAAATTACAAAACAAAAATAGTGAAAACTATTCCCAGACATTTAAAAGCTGTTGTGGATGCTAAAGGTTATTTCATTGAAATTCGTAAGTGTACGAAAACTTTTGGGAGCTACTGTGTGTTCAATTATACTTTCATATAGAAAAGATATTTAAAATTAGACAGTCAGAGATTTTTAGGCATATTGAAATTTTTTAAATATTTTCCGGTAGGAATTTGAAAATTGGTACATATACGCAAAATAATATTCTATTTCATAAATTCGAAATATTAAGAAAATCCATCAGTAGGTTATTATTTTATCAAAAAACCGATTTTTATACGGAAAAAGAAAGTAATGTCCTATCGCAAATTATTTAAATCGTACCGTTTTCTTCATTAAAATCATATTTTATTATTGAAGCACTCAGATTCACTCAGATTTTGTACAACATATAAAAATATTAAGCGTTGCCACTATTTCCTAATAATAATGATTTCGGAAAATCTGCATAATTATCGTAATGTTTCCACCATCCATCATTATTCACCAAGCATCGTTATTTTATATCAGATCTTTTATGGAAGCCCTTGGAGACATATTTTTATAACATATAAAAATATTAAGTGTTACCAATATTTGAAAATAGTAATTTCTGAAAGTCTTGGCCCTTAATTATCTAAGCCTCTTATATCGCCCCTTCTTTAAAACTTGACCAAAATTTAACTCGGTACGGCCGACCCGTTTCTGCCCCCCGGTTTATCCCCCCCGACCATTAGGGGCTTAGTTGTCCCACGGTGGGCACTTTTCGGAACCCTTATATCATTGGACAGCCCATCGACCAATCTTGCATAATATGTATCCCTCACCACCCTTTCTCTTATTCTCCATCATTTCAATTTTCAATCATCGCTTGAGCAACTTGACCCCTAATTATCTGAGCCCCTTATATCGTCTCTTCTTGAAAACTTGACCAAAAGGGAAACTCAGTACGGGCCGACCCGTTTCTTCCTTAGGTTTGATCCCCCCCCCCCCCCGCCCAACTGTTAGGGATAGCCAAATTCTTTTATGTGTCCCTGTAAATGAACGATAAATTCTATGCACATCATATCCTTCAGTAAGCGCCGTGTAGTGCACCTCAATGGTATACATAAATTTCAGTAGATTTAAAATAATGTAATTTTATTAAATTCACTAAAAACTATTTTCCCCCACAGACCGTAATGTAAATGAATTATTTTGAGCGTCCCTGTAAATGAACCTGAAATAATGCTACATACTTCATTTTCAATACGGAATATGCCATAGTGATTCATAGTCTATGAATTCTATATTAGCTCGAGTTAGAGCACAGATAGACAGACAGACAAACCGAATTCATAAAGACTTTTTAACTTTGTTGGAAAGTGTTTCAAATGTAAAAATTGATTTGATATTGCAATAATAATAGGTACAGCAATGTTGACCCTATGAAAAGTATACCTGATGCGAAAACTCAGGAGTGATTGCGTATCCTGATTTTTTTATAACCATGGTTTTATCCTAATAACTATATTCGTCTTATAAATTCTGAGATTAAATAAGGAGAAGACAAGCTTTCGGAAATATCGATATAAAAATTGATAAACACAGTTGCCCTGAAAATCAGTATAAGTAATGTAGGTTTTATTGAACTACTATTTGTATTCATCGCTAACAGAGTTGCCAATTTAGCGGAATTTTGAATTAAAATATCTGCAAGATTTTTAAAATAGTAATTTTCATTTTATTTAATCGGCGAAATTTTGCCATTAAATAACGCGAAAATTATTATTAAAAAAAATTTGCTCATATTTGTGCAATATTGGCAAAAAAAAAAAGATTTTGCAATTTCTCTATTAATATTTCCAATGTGAACCCAATATTTTTCAAAATTGGTATTTCAGTTCAAGTATCAGAGATAGCGATCAGTGTTGAAATTTAAGCGTATATTTGAATTCAAAATATATCTGAATTTTTTAATAATAATCTCAGAATTTATAAAGCGAATTATAGTAATATAAGGATATTAGGATGAAACAGTGGTTATAAAAAATCCGGAAACACAATCACTCCTGGGTTTCGCATCAGGTATATTTTTAGTAAGGTTAACATTGTTGTCTCTATTATTACTGTAATGTTAAATCAATTTTCACATTTTTTTAAATGCCACGGTATTACAAACGAAAAAATTATTCATTCTTACATTTGACTGAAAGTAAGTTTTACTTTTTATAACTTTTATTTTATGTACTAAAAATAAATGAAATATCTAAATTTTATTAACTTTAGTAAAAATTTTGATTATTGGAAAAAATGAATAGAACGGATAATGAATATAAATGCATTCAATCATCCATTTTGAAATGGACTTCAGTCAAACATTTTCACACTTTCACATTTACGAGCATAATATGATTAAGACTGGGATACTAAAGACAAAATAATACTCGATGAAAATAAATTTTCTCTCAATACGACACTAGACCCCGAACGGATTAAATAACAATTTCAGATTTCTATGAGACAGCGACCGTCTTCATTAGTGTTTCAAAATATTCAAAATTCCATACCAGAAATATATACTGAGAAACACCAGTGTTAGTCTGAACCGAGTAGGTATTGTGAATATGCATGCCGCTGGTAGAGGTTACCCGTTGAGGATGATCGTATAGCATACACTATATTGCCATTAATGACCGGCAACTTTCAATTTTAGACATTTTGTCGAATATTTAGAAATATATTTGACAGATTCTTCCGGAATTTCAAGATTAAAAAGAACAGGTATGACCTCATATTTAGCAATGTAGATTTGTTAAGAGGGGCAATTAGGGGGCCAACAAAAATAATTCTTGGGATCACCCTGTAAAATAAAATGCACGAAATTATCTACCGCTACCGAATATAAATAAACAGACATTGTGCAATATGTGTATTCTTTGTGCAAAAATAACACGTATATTAATACAGATATAGCGATTTATTTTTAAAAAAATAAAAAATTCTTGCATGTTTTTTGCTTATAACATGCAGGGTTTTCAACCAAATTTAACGCTGGTTTCAGAAAAATTGACAAAATATAGTAGAAACAATATAGTGTATCAGGAATGTAAATATATTAAATATTTTAAGAAATATGAACAGTTGTATGAAATAATTTTTATCTGCGCATGCGCGAACGGAAACAAGGATCATTTTACATAATTTAATAGTCAACTATATGGAGCAACTTATAAAAAAAAAATCTAGTCAAATATCGTAAAAATTCAGAAAGATATCGGCGTTAAAGTGAGCAAATTTTTAGTTGCTCTCTAAAAGCAGCTGAATGATGAGGGATTTTACACAAATTGTCATTTTTTATTAACTGACTTTCAGAAAAAATTTAGTATTTAGTGAGTATCAACGAGTAGATTTGGAAAAAATGCTTCGATTTTTATACTTCTTTTGATCATGGTATAGGTTCGTGCTGGTGGTTTTCCAAGGAGAACTAAAGCATCAATAAAAAATGAAAATTAAAAAAAATTAAAAATGACACTTTGTGGAAAATCCCTTATCATTCAGCTGCTTTTAGAGAACTACTAAAAATTTGCTCACTCTAACGCCGATATCTTTCTGAATTTTTACGATATTCGACTAGATTTTTAAAATAAGTTGCTCCATAGAGTTCACTATTAAATTTTGCAAAATGATCCTTGTTATCGTTCGCGAATGCGCAGATAAAAATTATTTCATACAACTGCTTATATTTCCTAAAATATTTAATATATTTATATTTCAATTGCACTATATTGTTTCTACTATATTTTGTCAATTTTTCTGAAACCAGCGTTAAATTTGATTGAAAATCCTGCATGTTATAGGCAAAAAACATGCAAGAATTTTTTAATTTTTTTAAATAAATCGCTATATCTATATTAATATACATGCTATTCTTACACAAAAGAATACACATATTACACAATGTCTGTTTATTTATATTCGGTAGCAATAGATCACTTCATGCATTTTATTTTACAGGGTGATCCCAAGTATTATTTTTTGTTCTTTGATTTTTTGTTGGCCCTGCCCCCCTTATCAAATCGACATTGCTGAATATGAGGTCATACCTGTTCTTTTCAGTCCTGAAATTCCAGAAGAATCTGTCAAGTATATTTCTTAATATTCGACAAAATATCTAAAATTGAAAGTTGCCGGTCATTAATGGCAATATAGTGTATATTGTGTTCCCTGCGCCAGTGGAAGCTGGAACTAAAGTTTTTGCCGCGTGCGCAGCACGTTTGTTATACAATGCCAGAGGCAGCGGGGACATGTGTCGAAGTTTTTTCGGAAGGTAACTTGTTTCGAACATAGTGCGTCCTCTGGCGGTGGAATGTAGTACTAAAAGGTTCTGTAAACTAAAAGATTTTTTTTTTAAGATTTAAAAGATTAAGAGAGAAAGGAACTAAAATTTTTTTTGCGTAGCACACCTGCTATACGGGGCCGCAGACAGTGGGGACACGTTTCGGAGGTTCGTTTAGAACAGAATGGGCCCACTGGAGGTGGAAAGGGGAAATACAAGATTTCAAGTGCACGTCCAATATTCGGTGCCGTAGGCAACGGGGACTCAAGCCGGAGGTTCGTTTTTGGAAAAAAATTATATCAATTCGGGGCATTCGTAATTACACACAAATTTAAGATTCATATCACGGCAACGTCGGGCGGTCAGCTAGTCTATGATAATAAAGACAGAAGCTTGTGTGTGTGTGTCTGTCTGTCTGTGTGCTGTGTTCTGAAGAGACAGCTGCACACAGAACTAAAAGGTTTGGCAGGAAGGTACCTCTACTGTGCGGCGCAAAAGTTTAAGCACAACAGTAGTAGGAAAACGGGGCTTCTGGCTCAGGAGGAGGCGGCACTGCGGTACCGTGCCGCCTCCGATCCCGTCCCGCCTCTGATGCCTCCTCTCGTCCCCCCTTCGTGCCCTGCACCCCCTCCGACGCCGCCTCTGGTACCCCCTCCGACACCACCCCCTAGCGGGGAAAATGGCATTTTTAGAGTATTTTTCTGCTGTAACATGAGAGTTGAACGTTAGATCGACTAGATTATCATACTATAAGATGAAGATTAAATTTACATTTGAATTTTGAGCAACCTTTACCTTAATGAGTATTATTAATTAAGCAAAATAATGGAAAATAACAATTTTAAAGGAAAAAAGCTGATTTCTGTAGATTTTCTTTCAACTGCAAGATCAGAATATCAACTTAAATGGAGAAAGTTAAACATATGTTTGAATTTTGGATGATTAACATCTTAATGAGCATTATTAATTAAGCAAAACAATGAAAAATATCAATTTTTAATGAAAAAAGATGAATTTTTTCAAGTACAAGATCAGAATATACTCTTAAATGGGGAAAGTTAAACGCGTGCATTTGAATTTTGAAGAATCTTTACCTTAATGAGCATTATTAATTAAGCAAAACAATGAAAAATAACAATTTTAAAGGAAAAAAGCCGATTTCTGTAGATTATTTTCAACTATAAGATCAGAATATCAACTTAAATTGAGAAAGTTAAACATATATTTGAATTTTGAACAATCTTTACCTTAATGAGTATTATTAATTATGCAAAATAACAAAAAAATATAAATTTTAATGGAAAAAGCAGATTTATTTATTTATTTTTTTTTTTCCAACCATAAAATGAGAATATCGTCTTAAAATGGAAATTTAAACATACATTTCAGTTTGAGAACAACGCTCACCTTAATTAATTTTGATTAACTGAACAAATAACAAAAGTTAATATGGAATAAAAAGATGAATTTTATTAACTTTTATACTAGTTTGAGATTTTAACAGACATTTAAACACTAGTTATGTAAGATTTAAAACCTTAGACAAATACGTCCTAAGACATATTTATTAATCAAAATAAATTCAATTTTCAGCTTAATTAATAACTGGAAATTTATCATTAAAAATATATATATTATATTTTTTCATGATTGTACATATAAAAATAAGAGTTTACAAGCTAATTTCCTTAATTTTTAGAAGATTCAACAGAATATTTTCAACAAGTCTGGTATAAGAAAAAATAATTTCAACCCCTATTCACTATCGTCAACCGCTCACATTCCCTAAACTTGGGGGACCGCAACAATAGAGTTTTGACGTCACAAAAGCATATCAGAAAATGTTTACATCCAAGAAAAATATCAATTTTAATGCATCTTTTCAACTGTTAAATGAAAGATATAAACTTATATCTTTCAGTTTTGAACAATCATTACCTTAATGATTAGAAATAATTAAGCGGAACAATGGAAAATATTGCTTTTTTAATGAAAAAACGCATTTAAACGAACTCGGTTAACTTTACACAACTTTGAGATTTTATCGTGCTTTTTAGACGCTAGTTATGTAATATTTAATTCGTTAGATGACGATACCCCAAGATATATTCAATCTAATTTCCTTAATTTTAGCAGATTCAAAAGAATTTTTCGATAGGGCTAGTAATAAGATAATAATTCCAGATCGCATTCACTGCATGCTACCCCTAGCATTCTTCAAACTTGGGAAGGGATCACAAACCTTCTCTGACGTCATATTCGAACTAATTTTTAGTTCATGTTTACTGCACATGGTGAACTACAAAGCATAACAGAAAATGTTTCCATTCAAGAAAAAATATCAATTTTTAGGTAAAAAGAGACTGAATTCGTCATAACTGTTACATGAAAGATATAAACATTTATTTTAGTTTTGAACAACCATAATCTTAATGAATTTTAACAATTGAAAAATAACAAAGGAAAATATTATATTTTAATGAAAAAAAAAGACAAATTTAAACGAATTTGATTAACTTTTACACTAGTTGAGAACTGGAAATGAATAAAATTGTTTTATGAGTTCATTTGATCATTGACACATTCGAGATTTTGAACATATATCTGAATTTTGAATGAACACCATCTTAATGAATATTAATAATTAAGTAAAACAATGGAAAATATCAATTTTTAAGGAAAAAGATCAGAATATCAACATAAAAGAGGAAAGGTACGAATTACTTAAAAGGGATATTTAAACATTTATTTCAGTTTTTGAAAAACCATTACCTTAATGAATTTTAATAATTGAACAAATAACTAAGGAAAATATTATTTTTTAATGATAAAAGACAAATTTAAACGAATTTGATTAACTTTTACACTAGTTTGAGATTTTGTCATCCTTTTAGATGCTACCTATGTAGAATTTTAACCTTTCAACGAGACACACTTCAACAAATACTCATTACTAAACAAAATATAATTAATTTTAATCTAATCAATAACTGAAAATTTCACATTTTAAAAATATTTTCATGAATGTGCATAAAAATACGAGTTTACAAACTATTATCCTTATTTTTATTACATTTAACTAAATTTTTCTACATTCAAGCTTAATTTTTATACACAAAGCATTATTTAATCAAATCCAGTACTTTCAGATTTAACGAAATTCACCGATTTTCACTTTTTAAACCAATCCTATGAGTTAAAAAACAAGAGCACCTACTATAATTTTATAGCATTGGGTGAAACGAGACCAATTAGCAGCACATTAAAACTTAAACATAATTAAAAAAAAAAGTTATTAAATAATTGCTTAGTGCATAACTTTCCCTCAAAATGAAAAACAAATGAATTCTTGAAACCCCCAATCTTACTAAGTAAAAAAAAAAATAAAAAATAAAAAAGATAATTCGCCCTTGGACGGATTCGAACCGCCAACCCCATGGTTAACAGCCATATGCGCTATCCAATTGCGCTACAAGGGCATCGAAGATTTTTGAATTATTGCAATACTTATCTACATCAAACTCGATTCTTGCTCCTATATATATTACCATTACATAATTTTAAAAACTGTTTTTTTTTTCATTTATCAGAAAATTATTGAATCACAGAACGATCACACATCAAGTTGTTTCAAATATGAATGCTATCTTTACAGTTTTCTAATGATACAGGGTATACATGAACACAAACTTTAATTTTCAAACATTTCATATTTCAAATAGTCTATATTTCAAACCAAACTATTTGAAATTTTCACACGTAAGAGCAAATATTACTTAGATCTTTTCACTATTACCTTTTAAAAAGTAGCAGATAACTACTTTTGAATTAATTTTCCAAGAACTGTAACTTAAATTACATCAACTCCTTATAGAAAGCTCTGTTTTAACACAATTTCTTGAAATTCAACAACGAATTGACCTTTACAGCAATACTTATCTATAACTATGGTTGGCCAACCATTATACACTATATTTAAAATATCATTTTCGAAACTTTTTCATAACTTTTTTGTAAATTTTTTTCAAACTTTTTTTCAATTTTTTTTCACAAATTTTGTAATTTTTTTTATTATTTTTTTATGTTATAATTTTTTTTTTTTTACTTTTGTATTTTTTTTTTTTTTGTAAAAATATTTTTTGTAAAAAAATTTTTGTAAAAAATTTTTTGTAAAAAAATTTTTTTGTAAAAATATTTTTTTGTAAAAATATTTTTTTGTAAAAATATTTTTTGTAAATATATTTTTTTTTCACTTTTGAAAAAAAAAATCTAAGTGTAATTTTTTTTCCTACTTTTCTAAAAACTCACATTTGTAAGAAGAAAAAAAATGTTATGTTGTATTTTTTTTTAATTTTGTGAATTTTGTCTTTTCCTCTTGCAAATTTTTTATTTTGTAAACATTTTTGTAAATATATCTAGAAAACTTTGTGAACATGCATATTTTTTCATTCATCTGTTAATTTTTATCTGTTTTTATGAATTTTTTTTAAGATGGGAAAGCGTTTTTCGTTTAAAATGTTAGGAGATATAAATAAACCCGTCGATAAGTGCAGATAAAAGAATATTTATTATAACAATTTAAGGAATACATTATGAATAATATCGAAATTCATGGTGGTTACGAGAATCATGGGTAACAAAAATTTCTTTACATCCACTGTGTGCCTTCGAAATTTCAATTTTGGGATATTGTGGTAACTCTTATGCAAATAGGTTGAGTACATAGTCTAAATCTCTTCCTTGATTGTTAAATTCCTCAAACGTCTGGTTATTTCTTGAATATCTTCACAAAGTTTACATACAGCTGGTGATAGACTATATGATGTAGTATGCATTTTTGATTCATATTTTCTTGAAAACGGCTTTTGGCAATCTTCCGAAGTATAGGGTTTTTCATCTGTATGGATCTGTGTATGTTCTTTTAAATTCCATTTACTTAAAAATTGTTTGTAGCAAATAGAACACATCTGTGAGAGAAATAAATGTAAACAATTAGAATTCTTTTCAATGATATGGATAAAAAACATTTGTTAAAGTACAAACAATAAAATATTTAATTTTAAATTTACTCTAATTACGTTTCATATATGAATTATAGTATTTCATATCTAAGTACTTACATATTTATTATTCTTTAACTCTACATGTGCTAAGAGCGAATCATTCAGATCATCCATTTCTGATAAAGAGGATTGCTGCTATTTTGATTCATCTTGCTGCAACATCTGTACAATAAAAGAAATATATTTATATACTTAGGAAAGGTTTAATATATAAATAATCATTTATTTATTGTTTAATTTGCAATCAAAATATAATGTGCATAATGTGTTAGCTAAATGTATAGAGCAACTTTTGTAAAAGTCTCAAAAACATAGTTTGAAAAGTCTTATAATAATTGTTTATAGAATAAGCTCAAAATCCGTTGTTCCCAAAATGAAGCAAAAAAAAAAAAAAAAATAGTGGTTTTATCCGTATACCCATTGATTAGTGCCAATATAGCATACACAGTATTGCACGTACTACTGTATTTGGATACAGCCCCTCATCTTTTTGCTTCCTTTTAGGAATAACGGATTTTTAGCTTATTCTATAAACGATTATTATTAGACTTTTCAAACTATGTTTTTGAGACTTTCACAAAAGTTGCTCTATTCATTTAGATGACACATTATGCAAATTATATTTTGATTACGTTCGAGCATGCGCAGTGAATCATTATTTAGTAAACCTGCTGATTTTTCATACAGTTTTTACTATTTTTTCATTCTGATTGCATGGTATTGTGTACAATGTTGTTTGTCATGTTTTCTGAAAAGAACTTTTTTTTTTTATATTAAGAACTCTGCAAATTAAAAGCAAAAAACTTGGCGAAATTTGGGACTGTTTTTATAAAAATCTTAATTTCTCTACGAGTATACATGCTATCCTCATAAAAATGAACACAGTATATTACAATACGCCACTTATTAATAATCTCGAGTTTGAACGCTTTTGCTACATTAGTTTTTACAGAGTTATCCAAAAGATATTCGTTCTTTTTCAATTTGTTAACGGTCCCCTATGAGGTTTTGGTAAAACATATTCGCCGAAATATCTGACTTATACTATACTGTTTATACACCTACAGTTTCAGGTTAATTCCTCAAGTATTTTTCTAGATATTTGACGAAACGTCAAAAATTGCAAGTGACCGGTGACCTTTGGCCATATAGTGTGCAAAATATTGTGTATTCTAATATACAAAATATTGTGTATGTATGAAATACACTTTATCCTTACCGATTAAATACTTTTACAATCTTTTGCACACATTTTCTTTATTGAATTTTTATATGATTATGTAAAATTTCCTATACTAAATTTCACATATTAGCCGCTTTCTAATGTTACCAGAGAACAACATTTTCAACAACAAACATCGGTCAATTTGTTTAGAAAGTACCCGGTCACAATGTACAGAAATATGCATCAATGTATGAAATATTTACACGTAAGCGTTTTTTACCAATAATATATATTTTAAAAGCGCTACAAAAATCGCAGCGAGAAATGCTACGGGTTCCTCAATTTTACTTCTAAATATTGTCTACTGATAGTTATCGGGAAATTATTTTAGATATGTGATAAATAGTTTAAGGCCACATTATAGTGATTGTGGTTTTAACGATTAGGCAGTAGGGTCCCCCACCACGATGACCCCCCTCCCCCCCCCTCCACCCGCATATTCATCACCATATCAACGACTTAAGGCTGTTCTTAACTGCTCTTCTCAACAAGCGCAAAACGTTTTGACACATTTACAAATTCATTTTTTAACAGTAAGATGTAAAATTGGAAAGCCTGGCCATGGAAGCGATTTAGAATCGAACAGTGTTTTCCATTTTTTGATCAATAAATTACCTAAGGAGTTATAAGCAATTTTGATCACGTGACAAGCACGTTTTTCACCCATTCTTGACCGGTTATTCTTCTTTCGCGCGGATATTCGGTTCAAAACACACACTTTGATACTATTTTCTAAAAGATCAATGCGTTAGCAAAAAACCGAAAAAACAGCTCGATGACATTGTTTCTGAACAACAATACCACATAGTTTCATGCATTTCCGAACAAAAATAAATTAAAACTTATGTCACAAAGTTGTCCTTTTGGATTTGAGAACAGCCTTAAAAGGTGAGTACAGGCTAATCCAAGGTCTGCACTGACGAAGAAAGTGGAGGCCCCAGTACTATGGCCCCTGTATTTCAAATATAGTTATTGTCTACTGGCAGTTCAAGAAATTTTAGGTTCCCATTATAGTAATTGTCATTTTAACGCTATTTTAAGCAGTGGGACTCCAAAATTAGGGGGCTCGTTATATAGGTTTAAGGTTCAAAGCAGTAGGACCCCCAACAAGGTTATTGCGCGCAGCGTCAGGCGGGACTACTATTTAAAAATTAATACGAAAAGGAAAGAAAATAGCAACAAAACAATCTCTTTTCCTTGTGATTTCTAAAATAAAGTGTTACTGTCCATATAACACACAACTTATCTTCGATAATAACAGTTCACCTTAAACATCATAAATACTATAACACTTACAACTAGAAACATCTGATACCCCCACTTAACCTGCATTGGAAAAGGGAAAGTTAAACCATTATATAAATTTCAGCAATCTTGGATTCTATAGCTATAAAATCATCATGCAGTTGTATGTGATTTTCTTTTCAACGTTCTTGCAACACTTCACTTTCCCCCAGTTGTCTTCATATTGCTCTACATATCTGTCATTGCAGATTTGTTTCCTACAAATTCTTGTAGTCGTAAGAAAATGACAACAAACTTCTCATCTTTCCCTCTAAATGAGAAAAATTGCAGTATGGTTACGTATTCTATGATAAAGCCTCCTGTTAACACTGATAGTAATGGGTGACATGTTTGGTTCCTTTATTTATTTTATGTTATGCGTATTTTATTCCTTTGGTTAAGATATATCAGATAAGGAAATATTAAATTGTATTTAACCTCTGAATCCCTCAATTATAGAATTAGATTAGGACAAACAAAAATTTAGTTGATTCTCGAAAAAAATAAAAATAAAATAAAATAATCCCCGTTCAAGATCCCGCCATTTTCTGATACATTCACATCTTGATCATTTTTAGGTAGATTTCGTATAAAATAATACCTATTACATTCTCCCCTACGTTGGAATTTCTGAAAAATTTTTGCAGATCTACACTGATCATGACCCCTAGAACCCAAAACCACCCTCAGTAAAAAACTTTATATCTATCTATCTATATATGTATATATATATATAACCAATAATTAAACATAACCTACCACCATCAAAAACCGTAATATTATGAATTAAAGCTGTAAGTATATATAAAAAAAAAAAAAAAAAAAAGATTAAATTATTTATAAGAATTATTATGGAAGAAAAATAAGAAAGTGGACACCGACAAATAATGGAAATGCTTATATATTGAATTACGTTTTCAAGGGCACAGAATTCAATGATATAAGCAAAATGGTTGTTTTCTGTGGGAAAAATAAGCTAAAGCTAAAAATTATTTTCCCCTGTGCCCTAACAACCATTAAAATCAAGTGAATTGATTAAAAATGAAAACAGAATAGAAACAAATAATATGAATTGGAAAAAACAATAAAACCTATTTAAATATTTATAGGATATAAAATGAAATAATAAACACCATACCGATTAATATTTTAGAATAAATCCACGCTCACATGGCACCCATATCGTAAAGATTAAGGTTAATAAAACAGTTAAGAAATCACAGTAATTGATACCATAGGATGCAGTTAATACATATTGAAATAAATGTTAAATAACTTTTAATATAATATAAAATAATATAAATAGAAAGTAATTACATAATTAAAAAGCACTATTAAATTAATTAAAAACCGTTAAACAAAATCGTCAAAATTTAGCTAAAAATTCCCCCTGGTGTAGTAAATTATAACTGAAATGTAGCTGGAAGAAGTAAATCTAGAACTTATCGAAAAAAAAAACACAAATTGTGGTGCTGCCATCTAGTATTACATTTATGATTTAATTGTCAAAAGACTTGCTTCAGTTGTCAGCAATTGAATGTAACAATTGTTTTATTAACAGCAAAACCAAAAATATCCTTATATATAGATAATTAAAAACTGAATATAAACCACACAATGTATTTAAAAAAAAAAAAAAACTATTGTTAATAAAATTTAAAAAGCATACAAAATATTCTATTAGCAAATTTATTTAAACTACACTAAGAATTTAAATAATTCTAGAAGATCGATAAAATATAGCATATAGCTATATGCTATAAAACAGAATAAATTCATTAATAATTAATATAAATAATTATTAAAAATATAAAAATCTTTAATAAAAACTATTATATATAAGATAATTATAAAATGAACAGGAAATAAAAAACATATGGTAGTATAAAGAAGGTGAACTGATACTTAAATTCCAATTACCTAAAAAGCACAAATATAGTGTGTGGATTATTTTATACATCCATAAAAATCCTAAAAGTATGAATGTGGGACATTCAAAAACAATAAACCGATAATAAATTATATAACACTAGGTGAAAATAAATAAATATTAAAATATTAATAAGAATAGAGGAATAATAATAAATATAATTACCCAATTTTAATCCATACAGTATAACTTTATTTATATTAAATATACTTATATGTATATTAATCACTATAAAAATGGCATACTATTAGTAAATAAAATGATATTGTCCTTATTAAATTAAAATTTATAACAAATGATTGTAAATAAGATTAAACAATAATAAAGCTAATAATTAATGAAATTCACCAATTACATATAAAATATCAAATCAACATCCTTATAAAATATGTATTAAAAATATAGTAATAATACAAAAGCCCCATTTTTTTTTAAATATATATATAAATTAACCATTGCGTATTATCCAGACAACACCACCCTCCTCCGTACTCTAACATCTACCCACCCATCCATCCTATAATAATTTTTTTTATGTTATTTTACAATTTTTATTTTTTATAGAGATTTTTTTATTATTTTATAATTTTTTTTGTAATTTTGTTAATTTGTTTGGTATCTTATATATATTTATATATACCTAAGCAGCTAAATGTTTTAGCAATCTTTTAAATATTATACGCTTAGATCCTTGCTGCAAATTGCGCATAATCTTTCTGTATTATCTATATGATTTCTACTTGTAGTTATCTGATACCTCCCTTAGGAAATTCCATTTATTTTTTCATTCTTATCATCGCAAAGTTTCATTTTATGATTTTACCTTTCTTAGTTATGTAACTTATATGTATTTTCTTGTTGTTATTGTATGATATTGTCCTTTATATTTTCAATTTATTAGATTATTTATTATTATTATTTATTTATTTATTTATTTATTTTTTTTGCTATTGCTTTTCTTAAATTTATTCAGTATTAGCTATTCTATTTATATATATATATATCAATATGGTAGCAATATATATTTCTAATAATCGTTTTATGTTAATAAGCTTTAGTCATTTATATTTATATTACTTTGATCTGAGAAGTCAATTGGGATAGCGTTTTTGGTCGTATTTGCATGGTTATTGTCGTTCTAGGTTTTGGATTTTAGATGCGGTTATATTTGTTCTAAAAAGTCCAGTGGTCTCATGCATTTGTAGTTTATGCATTTAGGGTTATCACTATTTGGTTTTGGAAATATTATAGATGGTTTTTGAGTACTGCTTCTCTGATTTGTACATATTGTATATATATTTATATTTCATACTCAAGATATTTAATATTAAATTTAATCAAGACTTACTTAATTTCATTTACTCTTATTTTTTGCAAATATTGCATTTTCCAAAAAAATTTCTTATATGGCAGTTCTTAGTAAACATCTCGATCCTGGCAAGATACACATAGCATCTATGCAGTGTAGTGCCCGGTACAGGAACAATAATGGGGTTGTTCCTGGATCGTCATCCAGTGACCATTTATACTCTCCCCCTCGACCTTTATTTTTTCGTAAATGTTTAGATGCTCGGTGCAAGACATGTCCATACGCTTCTCAGTCACAAATTGTCTCAGATCCTAATTATTCAAATTTTTGTAAAGCATTTAATGTTATTTATTGCATAAAGTGCAACTTATGTAACATGAAATATATAGGTGAAACATCAGGTCCAATTCATAAACGTATCAATCAACATCGTTCAGACTGTAATAAAAACAAAGCAAAAAATCTACAGTCTACAGCTGAAATTGCACATTTTCATAAACATCAATTTAAAAATACGACAATTGAAATCCTTCAAGTTCTAAAAAATAAATCAGAACGGCTTTATATAGAGTCATCATACATGAAATATTACAACACAATATATCCTTATGGACTTAATTCTGAAATATTTAATCGACCTGTCAAAGTCTTCCCATCTATAAATAACACTATTGACTATTCTCCAATTTATCTGACTCTTAATCATAATTTAAAATGTAAAACAACACGAAACAAACGTGGAAAGGGTTCATCTTCACGTGTAGTTTCTAAAAAATATATCACTAAACAAATTAATGATCTTCAAAGTAAATATTTAAAGCATTATAATTGGTTATTAATTCGAAAATACATATTTGCTATTAAAAAAAACAGATTATACAACATTTAAATGTATTTCTAAGTAAAACTTTCTCTAAACATTTTTCTGATATTTATTTTGATCTCATTATGACTAGGGTTAATCTTTTAAATATTAATTTACAAAAAAAACCATAAAATTCATAATACGAATACTCAAATGATAATAACTTTTTCAAATCATATATTTAATAAAATTAATATCAATTCTATGATTAACGATAAAAAATGTTATTTTCCTATTAATAATCTTCATATAACAAAAACCTTTAAATATCCGAATACAATTGGTAGAAAGATTTTTAACTACAATACATTTTCAAAAAATACACCTGTTGCAAGTAATTTTCCGTGTAATTGCAATGACCCCAATCTAAAAAAATATATAAACAATGATCATGGACATATAATCACTGGAAATCTTAATATTGTTAATGATTTTAAATTGAAAAAACTAATGGGTTTTGGTACTAAATATAGACTTCCATCTAAATTTACTGTTAAATCTATAATCAAACAGTTTACATATGATATAGATATTTTTATATATAAAATTTCAATCTATTACAATAAACCTATTGCATATTTTAATGAATGGAAAATATTAGTAATTGAAAAATTAACTATGGCTTTAAAAAATAATATTTCTGGTTTGGTTTCCATTAACACAAAGCATTTTTTCCAACAAGTAACTAAATTACAAAAAAACTACGTTATTACATTATGTAGACAAATCTCCTAATAATTATGCAATCATATGTAAATCTTATTATCACCAACTTCTTACAACCTGTATTTTTTCTAATAAATCTTTTCAAAAAACTAATGAAAATGTAATTGTAAATAATCGTAAAATTCAAAGTTATTATAAACTATTAAATATTCTATCTACTAATTTTAATTTATCCTTATTTAGTTCTAATTCCCAAATTTCATAAAACTCCAATTAAATTTAGGACTGTAACTATTGGTTGCAATACATATAATAATAAAGCCAATAAACTTCTATTAAAAATTCTTAATCAATTATATATACTTACTACAAACAATGATAATACACATTGTATAAAAAATAGCTATCAACTGGTCACTATTTTAAAAAATTTTAACTGTGTATATAATATAACGACATATGACTTCAAAGATCTTTTTAATAATATAGACTTATTAGATTTACATAATATAATAACTGCATTATTTAAAAAGTATTATAAAAAACTGGAATTACCATCTAATATTGATATCGCTTATTTTAAATCATTAACAAACTTTATTATCTATCATAATCATATATTGCAAGATAATACATTATATTTACAGCACGTCGGTATACAACAAGGTGGTTTTACATCCAGTTTATTATCAGACTTATACTTATATCACTATGAACGTACTTTTGCAAATAATAATCTCCATTTATATCGTTATATTGATGACATAATTTTAATTGCCACTGACCAATCTAAAATTTCTCAATTTCCAGTTGATTATCCCACTAATTTGGAATTAACGGAAAACCTCTTATCTAACAATACTATTAACTTCTTAGATCTTAAAATTACAATAAAAGACAACAAAACAATAACTGATTTATATGATAAACGTAAAGAATTTAAATTCAAAGTTAATACATTTACAAATTTTAAATCTTGTCTTCATAATTCTGTATATCGAAATATACTACTTAATTATTTATATAGAATAAAATGTTTATCTTCTTCTCATCTAATTAACAATAATATTAAAAAACTAATTTATGATGCATTAAATCATGGTTTTCCAAAAAAATTCCTATATTCATTAATATACAATTAGTACTTACATGATCTATAATATATATATATATATATATATATATCATCTCCATCATCATCATCATCAACCGTTTTCAATCCACTGCTGGATGTAGGTCTCCCCGAGATTTTTCCAATGTTTCCTGTCTAGTGCTTTAGTCATCCAATTTACACCGGCTAGTTTTCTGATTTCATCGCTCCATCTTACTTGAGGTCGTCTTCTTGGGCGTTTTACATCTCTGGGATACCACTGTAGGGTGTTTGTGCTCCATCTATTGTCTTGTCTTCTTGCGATGTGCCCAGCCCATTTCCATTTTAGCCGTTTAATTCTTTCAATGATGTCAAAAACTTTCGTCTGACTTCTTATTCAGGTTATTCTTTTTCTGTCTCTTCTAGTTATACCTAGCATACATCTTTCCATACTTCTCTGTGTTGTTTGTAATCTTTGTACCATCCGTTTTGTTAGCGTCCATGTTTCTGCTCCATAAATTAGGACAGGCAAAACACATTGGTTAAATACCTTTCTTTTCAAACACAGGGGCATGCTTACTCTTCAGAATAATATTGTTCTTCCCAAAAGCACTCCATCCATTTCTTATTCTTCTATTTATTTCATTCATGATACTATTATCAGATGATATTTCTTGCCCAAGGTACACATAACTTTGCACTTCTTTAATTTCAGTGTTGTTGTAGACGATTTTCTTTTTTGATGCAAATGAATTGAACATCACCTTAGTCTTTTCCAAGTTTAGTTTTAATCCCACATTAATGCTAGCTTCTGCCAAATCTTTTAGCATATTTTCCAATTCTTCAGGACTGTTACTGAAAATTAAAATGTCGTCAGCGAATCGGAGATGACTTAAATATTCCCCATTTATTCTAATCCCTTTGTTTTCCCAATCCAGCTTCTTGAAAATATTTTCTAAGACAGCAGTAAAAAGCTTAGGCGAAATGGTGTCTCCTTGTCTTACCCCTCTTCCAAGCTTGATCTTTGCTTTTCCTTTGTCCAAGCGGATGGTTGCTGTTGCTTTCTTGTAAATCTTCTTTATAATATTGATGTAAGGTTTGTCTATACCAATGTCCTCCAGAGATTCTACTACTGCTGATGTGTAGACCGAATCAAATGCTTTTCCATAATCAATAAAGGCAAGGCAAAGAGGTAAATTATACTCCTTATGTTTTTCTATGAGTTCCCTTACCGTTTGGATATGATCCATTGTGCTGAATCCACTTAGGAATCCTGCTTGTTCTCTAGGTTGAGCTGATTCCAGAGCTGATTCAACTCTTGTCGTTAAAACTTTGGTGAAAATTTTATAAATCACTGACAGTAAGCTGATTGGACGGTAGTTTTTAATGTTTTCCTTCTCTCCTTTCTTGTAAAGTAGCACCATCACAGCATTATTCCAATCTTCTGGTACATCTGACTTCTGGAGACATTTGGAAAACAGTAAGGATAGCATTTTTGCAAATTCTTCTCCTGCTTCTTTGATAAGGTCGATTGTAATTCCATCTTCCCCGGGGCATTTACCTTTTTTCATAAATTTAATGGCTTGTAAAACTTCGTCTGTCGTCACTGGGATTATGGCATCGGTTTCTGTTAAGTTTTCTCGTGGATCACATAAGTTGATTTCCCTCTGATCTTCACATTTATATAAATCGTTATAGAATTTTTCGACAATGGGTACTATTTCTTTATTGATTTTGGTGATTGTTCCATCTGCCCTCTTTAGTGCAAAAGTACCTTTTCTTCCAACACAAAGTTTTCGCCTAGCTGATTTTAAACTTTTGTTATCTTCTAGAATTTTCTTGACAAGATCAGAGTTAAATTTTCTGATATCTTCTGTAACGCATTTTCTTACCGTTTTACATAATTCAGCATATTCAACTCTTGATTTAGGATCGTTTTTCTTCATTTTAAATTCTCTGCATTTCTTCATCAATCTTCTTGTTTCTTCTGTTATTTTCTTTGTCTGCTTTACTTGTGCATCGCCGGCTATCTTCTTTGCAATATCTTGTAGAGTACTGGTTAGTTTCTTGTTCACTACTGTAACATCTTGCTCTTCTTCTAAAGCTGATTGAAGTACTTGGAAACGGTTTTTAAGTTCGAAATGGAATTCTTCTTTATGTTTCTGGAGATTTATTATATCGATTGATTTCTTTGAGTGTTGCAAAAGCTTCATTCTTTCCACTTTAGTATTTAACAGCAATTTGCATCTAACCAACCTGTGATCACTTCCTTTATTGAAGTTATTGAGAACGCTGCAATCCTGAATAAGATGCTTTTTGTTTCTTAAGATGTAGTCGATTTCACTTGTTGAGCCATTTGCACAACGCCATGTCCATTTTCTTTGTGGCTTTTTCTTGAAAAATGAATTCATGATATACAACTGTTCACATTCTGCAAACTCAATCAATCTGTTTCCTCTTTCATTTCGCACCCCATAGCCATGATTTCCTACTGATAACTCACCTTTCTCTTTTCCCCCAATTCTAGCATTCCAGTCTCCCATTATTAATTTTATGTAGCATTTTCCCTTTTGATGCATTGAAGCTACTTCTTCATAGAAATGCTCAACTTCTTCATCAGTATAGCTTACTGTTGGTGCATAAACTTGGGTAATTTGCAGCTTGTATCTTCTGGGCACTTGTATTACTAACCTTGCAACTCTATCTGATTCACTATCATATTCTACGATGTGATTCTTCCACCTTTTATGAATCAGAAATCCTACACCGCTTGTTCTTACATCTTCTGTGCCTCTGTAGTATAATACATGTCCGCTGGCAAGATCTATCTTCTCTTCTCCTTTTCTTCTTACTTCACATAATCCTAGGATGTCCCAGTTGATTCTTTCTCATTCTTCTTCAAGTTCCTGTAAACGATTTTCCGAAGATAGGGATCGTCCATTATACGTAGCCAAGGTCATCAACTTATGGCAGCCTAGCCGAGCCCGGTTATTCTTAGCACCCTCTGTCTTCATGTCTTTCTGATCGCTGCCGTAACCAGGAACATTCAGACCGCCGGGAATTAAGGGCCGTGATTTATTTTGTGAATTCATGGTAAAATAAGGGGGGGGGGGGGTAGGTGGCTAAATTCCTCCACGCTGGCCAAGCGGGTTGGAGGAAGCCCATCCGCGTTCGTTCCCCATGCACTAGGCAAGGGTACTAACAGGCTGTACCGGATATATATATATATATACATACATATATATATATATATATATATATATATATATATATATATATATATATATATATATATATATATATATATTAACACATGCGTAAACAAAATTACAAAAAAATTATAAAATTAAAAATTGTAAAATAAAAATAAACAATTACTATAGGATGGTTGGGTGGTTAGATGTTATAGTACGGAATAGGGTGGTGTTGTCTGGATAATACGCAATGGTTAATTTATATATGTATATAAAAAAAATTGGGCTTTTGTATTATAACTACATTTCTAATACGTATTTTATATGGATGTTGATTTGATGTTTTATATGTAATTGGTGACTTTTCCTCTTTTTTTTTTAAATTTCATATTAAATTTAACTTATTTAATCAAATTCAATATTAACTCATTTTTAATTTAGTCTACTCAGGACAATGTCATATTAATTAATAATAGTATACCAACTTTTTAGTGATTATTATGCATATTGGATTATTTGATTAACTAATGTTATACTGTATGTATTAAAATTGGGTAAATAGTTTTTATTATTATTATTCCTCTATGCTATTTAATATTGTTTTATTTTCAACATTGTATTCCATGATTAATTATCGGTTTATATGTTTGATTGGCACAATCATATTTTTTTTAGCTTTTTTATGACTAATATAAGGATAATTCACACACTATATATGTGATCTTTAGGCTATTTGGAATTTTAGTATCTGACAGTGTTATATAAACATCCATTTTTATTTATTTATTTTATAATTTATTTAATTATTTATTTATTTATTTTTATTTATTTTTCTTCTTTCCTGTTCATTTTTTATATGTAAAGCTAAATATTAAGACTATTATATTTTTATAATATATAATTTATTTTATTTTATAGCATATAGCCTATATTCTATATATTATCAAGTTAAAAAAGTTTTTTAAATTTCTCAGTGTAGATTTAATGGTATATGGTAATAGAATATATTGTATTAACATTTAATTTATTTAAAAAAAATTCTGAATAATGAAATACAGTATGGTATTGTTTATATTAGGATGTGTGTAGGAATGCAGTTGATACATTTTAATTCATTAGCATGTATTAGGTTCTACTTACTGTGTCATTGGTATAATCATAATAGTTTTTAAAATAAAATAATAGATGGCAGCACCATAAATTTTGTATTTTTAAATAGCCTCTATTAAAGTCATAATTTTAATTTTTTACACTAGGTGGTAATTAACGCTGTTTGGCAATGTTTTAAAATTGCTATTATACAATTTAAAATTGTTTTTAGGTATTATAAATAATGTAATTATTTTTTATTTATATTATATTAATTATATTTATCACAATATTTCAACATGAATTAACTGACTCCATAGCTTTTAATTTCTGTGTTAACTTAACTGTTTTATTCACTTTAATCTTATCATGCTTTTTGGATTCCATGTGCGGAAATATATTTTGAAAATCTACTGGGAATTAATACGGTATGTTTTGTAAGATTCCTATTGCTATAAATTAAATATTTAATGGGCTGTAGATTTTTTTCCATTTCATGCCATTTGATAATGTTCTGTATTCATCTTGAAACTATTATTTTGATTATATTGGTTGTTTGAGTACAAGGGAAAAAAAAATTTTCAGCTTATAGCTTTTTCCCCACAGAAAACAACCGATTTGCTTATATCATTGAATTCTGTACTCTTGAAAAGGTAATTCAATATGTAAGTTTTTCAATTTTTTCGGAATCCATATTCTTCTTTTTTTCTTCCATGTTAATTCTTGTAATTAGGTATACGGTACTTTATTTTACATATACAGTTCTATATTGTTGGTTTATGGCGTGTAGTCAATCATTCACAATATTGCAGTTTTTGATGGTGGTCGGTAATGTTTAATTAGTGGTTATATATATATATATATATATATATATATATAATTTCTGATTTAGTTACTATTAACACAAAGCATTTTTTCCAACAAATTAATAAATTACAAAAATACTATGTTATTACATATGTAGACAAATCTCCTAATAATTATGCAATCATATGTAAATCTTATTATCACCAACTTCTTACTAACTCTATTTCTTCTAGTAAATCTTTTCAAAAAACTAATGAAAATGTAATTGTAAATAATCGTAAAATTCAAAGTTATTATAAACTATTAAATATTCTTTCTACTAACTTTAATTATCCTTATTTATTGCTTATTCCCAAATTTCATAAGACTCCTATTAAATTTAGGACTGTAACTATTGGTTGTAATACATATAATAATAAAGCCAATGAACTACTATTAAAAATTCTTAATCAATTATATATACTGACTACAAACAATAATAATACACATTGTATAAAAAACAGCTATCAACTGGTCAATCTTATGAAAAATCATAATTGTGTACATAATATAACGACATATGACTTCAAAGATCTTTTTAATAATATAGATTTATGAGATTTACATAATATTATAAATGCATTATTTAAACAGTATCATCAAAAACTGGATTTACCATCTAATATAGATATAGCTTATTTTAAATCTTTAACTAACTTCATTATCTATGATAGTTATATCGTGCAAGATAACACATTATATTTACAACACATCGGTATACCACAAGGTGGCTGTGCATTCAGATTATCAGACTTATATTTATATCACTATGAACGTACTTTTACTAATAATAATCTACATTTATATCGTTATATTGATGACATAATTTTAATTGCCACTGATCAAACAAAAATTTCTCAATTTCCGGTAGATTATCCCACTAATTTGGAATTATCGGAAAACCTCTTATCTAAAAATACAATCAACTTCTTAGATCTTAAAATTATACAATAAAACAATAACAGATCTATATGATAAATGTAAAGAATATAAATTCAAAGTTAATACATTTACAAATTTTAAATCTTGTCTTCATAATTCTGTATATTGAAATATAATACTTAACCATTTATATAGAATAAAATGTTTATGTTCTTCTCATCTAATTAATAATAATATTAAAAACTAATTTATGTTGCATTAAATCAAGGTTTTCCAAAAACATTCATATGTTCTTTAATATACAATTAGTACTTACATGATCTTTTTAAAAAACAAATTAACATATGCGTAAACAAAATTACAAAAAAAAACTTATAAAATAAGAAAATATTTATAAAAAAAAAATAAAAAATTGTAAAATAATAAAAAATTATTATAGGACGGTTAGGTGGGTAGATGTTAGAGTACGGAGGAGGGTGGTGTTGTCTGGATAATACGCAATGGTTAATTTATTTTAAAAAAATTGATGGGGCATTTGAATTATAACTACATTGCTAATACACTTTTTATATGGAGGTTGAATCGATATTTTATATATATATGGTGACGTTAAAATTTTATTTCAATTCACATTGAATTTATTTAGCCTAATTAATATTTAATCAAGTTAACAATTAACTTGTTTTTAATTTTTAGTCTTCTCGGGACAATATCATATCAATTTCTTATATTAATTTCTAATAGTATACCATCTTTATGGAGAATAATATGCATAATAAGTTTATTTGATATAACTAATGTTATTACAGTTTGTATTAAAATTGGGTTATTAGTTTTATATTATTCCTCTATACTTTTTAATATTGTTTAATTTTGAACTTAGTATTAAATGATTAATTATCGGTTTTATGTGAATGTTAATCCCAAATTCATATTCTTTAGTTTTTTATCGTTAATATGAAAATAAACCACACAATTTATTTGTTATCATTAGGCAATTGGGGAATGAAGATTCTGACATAATTCTATCAACATCCATTTTTTAACCGCCTTCAAAAAGAAGGAGGTTATCAATTCGACCTGTATGTATGTTTTGCCCATGTTCACGCATAACTTTCTTAAATAGGAACCGATTTTGATAATTTTTTTTTTTGTTTGAAAGTGTAAGTCCCCCATTTAGTCCCATTCCAATTTCATCAAAATCTGATGATAAGAAATTAAAAAAAAATAAAAACTTTAAAATTCAAATCCTTTTTGAAGCAGTCGCCCGATTATAAGCGCTCATCTTTGATACCGTTACTCTTACAGAGATACGAGATCTTTCACAGTGCGAAAACTTAGCTGGACAAGGGCCGATATCCAGATAGGTTTTTCGCTGGTAGTGAAACGAGATTGACCAATCAGAAGCTTGGATTTTTGCGAACTTTTCGCTGTTTGCGAAAATGCAGGCTTCTGATTGGTCGATCTCCTTTCGCTAAGAGCGATAAATTTATCTGTATACTGGCCATTCTGTCATCCACCAAACCGGAAGGCCCACATAGATACAAACCGATATCGGAAGTCGGTGTCGAAAAATTGAAAATAAACCTTTAAAGTTCCTTATGTATCAGAGTACAAGTACAACACCTAGAATAAATAGTGTGGAAATCTGCTATCCAAACAGCACTAAAAAATTGTATCCCTTAAATGTGCAAAGATGCTGTAATCCAATGAGCCGATCGCAGCGACATCTGCGTTATATTTTCAAATTTCAATGTAAACATTGTACTGTAACAGCGTCTAGAGCAAGTTGTCTTGGAGTTTTATAAAATATCCTCAGATATCGCTCCGATCGACTTTTTGGATTTCAGCATCGTTTTACATTTTAGGGATACAATATTTTAGTACTTTCTAATTACTACTGCTACTGAGTCTAGAATATATAGTGTCAAAATCGGCTATCCCAGTAATACTTAAAAAGGGTGCTAAAATATTGGATCCCTTAAATGTCAAACGATGCTGAAATCCAATGGTCGACCACAGCGACATCTGAAGGATATTTTCTATAACTTCAAGACGATTTGGTCTAGACGTTGTAATAATAAGATGTGTTTACATTGAAATTTGAAAATATATCGCAGATGTCGCTGAGATCGGCTCCCTGGATTTCAGCATCATTGCAAATTTAAGGGGTACAACTTTTTAGCGCTGTTTGAATAGCAGATTTCCACACTGTATTCTAGACGCTGTACTACTGCGATAGTAAGTCAGCATGTTCTGGATATTTCAATCTGGAAAAACAATGAGAACGGTTCAGGATCTGAACCCAGTAGGCATTGTGAACATGCTTACAGCATCTAGAGCTGGACCAAATTACAGCGTCTAGCATACATAGTGTGGAAATCTGCTATCCAAGCAGCGCTAAAAAGTTGTATTCCTTAAATGCGCAATGACGCTGAAATCAAGGGTGCCGATCGCAGCGACATCTGCGATATATTTTCAGATTTCAAAGTAAACATCGTATTATTACAGCGTCTAGACAAAATCGTCTTGGAGTTTTAGAAAATATCCTGCAGATATCGCTGTAATCGACTCATTGGATTTCAGCATCGTTTGACATTTAAGAAATCCAATATTTTAGCACTTTTTTAACCCTAGAACTACCGAAAATTTTACTCAAGTTTTATAAAAACATTTTACACCAGAATTTTTACTTAAAACTATTTAATTTGTTTATTTAACTTATTATTGTCTGATTTATAAATTTAGTTTGTTTTGAAGAAATTTCTGGTTTGAATAAATATTTTGAATGTACATGTCGGGTCCATTGGACCCTTCTGGTAGACAGAGGGTTAAGTATTACAGGGATAACCAATTTCGACACTATATATTCTAGACGCTGTAACTAAATTGTCTTGGAGTTTTAAAAAATATCCTGCAGATGTCGCTGTGATCGACTCATTGGTATTTAGCATCGTCTGACATTTAAGGGATCCAATATTTTAGCACTTTTTTAAGTATTACTTGGATAGCCTATTTCCACACTATATATTCTAGACGCTGTAGTTACATAATAGAAAATGCCTAAGTTTTCTTTAGTTTGGACATAAGTTTCTCTCAAAGCACTTTACCGCGCTCTGATGTGTAAACTTTATTGATGGATTGCCAGCTTTTCCTCACCCAATTCCGTTGTCCGTAGGTATAGATCCAGACCTTATAGTTTACTGGATGAGGTAACTTTCCGAAGTGCGAAATCTTGTCTAGCAATGATGCCGCATTCAGAAAAACCCAAATATCTAAAACGATGCTAACCGTCATCGAAGATGGGGATCAAAAAGCTTACAATTCAATAGCAAAGTGACCTTATACATCAGAGTTTAGCAAAGTGTTTCTATTAGTCGGTACACTGTAAAGTGCCTCCATTTACAGTAAACATAAAAGTGCCTTCTTATGTGTAGCAGCACTGTCTTCGGTTATCCAATTCAGACTAAACACCTAATCATTGGCGCTCATTTCTGATGTCTTTACTGCCTATAGATGGGGAGTATTGGTATGAGAATGGTGACATACGGAAAAAAATTATTGATTGATAGATTCTAGACAAAAGCTATCGCCATGAATCTTGAAGAGTTTGCCATTATTGCCAAACTAATGCTTGTTAAATTGTCCTCCACTCGTATAATCAAACTTGTCCAAGCGAAAATCGCAAAGTTCTGGAATAGAAAATGTCTAGTTTTGCCGTAGTGTAGGCAAACACGTATGTATAAACAGAGACTGAGCATTGTATGTCACCACTCTCAAATAGAGGCACCTTACATGAGGGAACAATTGATATAGATTATCGGAAAAGAATAATGTAGAATTATGGACCACATGATTGGTTTATTGAATATATCTGACCTGTGTGCTTGGCGTCAAGCGCCCGCTTGTAAGTCATCGTCAATATACACTGTTAAAAATATCGTGAAAAATTACCTCTGTTTATAAAGGCTATCTATTTTCTGACCAATGAGAACGCTCCATATGCGTTTATGTAGAGCTCTCATTGGTCAGAAAATAGATAGCCTTTATAAACAGAGGTAAGTTTTCACGATATTTTTAACAGTGTACAGGAACGAGATAGCACAAGGAAATTTACAGCACCAGAGAATTACATCCAGGAGCTCCACAAAGTGTGTGCAACGGAGCCAGCGGGATTCGAACCCGCAGTCACCTACGCTCTCAAGCGATTAGCAGTGTGATGCCTTGACAACTAAGCCACGGTGGGCACTGGACCACATTTTCAAACCTGGCAAGTTTACAGCTTTTTGGATGCCAGTATTTTAGTACAGAAAATTTTGTTTTGTTTGACAGAAGAATTTTTGAAATTTAAAAGGACACACTCTATAAAAATTACAAGTTCGTAAAAAGGCAGGCTTCTCATTGGTCAATCTCATTTCGCTAACAGCGAAAAATATATCTGGGTCCTGGTCAATATACTTGAAGAGTCAATACAAATATTACTACTTAGTCTGCATTTTTCTTCTTGACAACGGAGTCCTACAAAAAGTAATTCTTGAATGAAGACCGTGGCTGAATGGTTGAGGCACCACACCGCTAATCGCTTGAGAGCGTAGTTGGGCTGCGGGTTCAAATCCCGCTGGCTCCGTTGCACACTCTTTGTGAAGCTACCAGATGTAATTCTCTAGTGTTGTAAATTTCCTTGTGCTATCTAGAACCCCCACTCCTTCAAAGTCCTTGTGCTATTTCATCCTTGTATATTAACGATGACTTATAAGTTGGCCCCTTATGTCAAGCACACAAGTCAGGTGTATGTGAGCAATAAATAAATTATTGTAGGCTGTTGTGAATATAATGTAGTTGTTTAAAAAAATATCAGAAGTATTAAATGCTAATAAAGTCAATACTTTTAATGAAATTATAAAGAATTTATTTAAAACTATTTGTTTAATAAATAGTTTTTGTAAATTATAATTTCTTTGACAAATTATTTACTTATTCAGCAGATGTTGAAATCCGGATAATTATGTGTTACGGTATGCATAACTAAAAAGTAGGAAATAAAATAATCTTTTCAAAAAAAAAAAAAAAAAAAAAAAAAAAAAACGACTTCAAAAAAAGCACTAAAAAGAATTAAATAATTCTTTAAACTGCTCTACTGACGAAGCGTTATCCAATAACCACACATCGGATATCATGTATCGGCATAAAAACGTTAAATTTAATGTATAGAATTTAATATCTACCAAACATGGATTTTCTAGAGAATGTTTTTTACAAAAGATTAATTTACATATTTATGATTTAATTTACGAATATATACATATAAAAATTAATCAATTACTTTTTGAAGTTGGTGCCAAACATTCACAATCGATAATAATTAAACAAATAATTTCCTGAAGAAATAGAGCATTTTAAAAATTTTGCGTCATATTTTCCATCATCACTTTATTCATGGTAGTAGCTACAATATAATCACAATTTTACTATACTTAGATAGGTTGGCACCAACTTCAAAAAGTAATTGATTACTTTTTATATGTATATATTCGTAAATTAAATCATAAATATGTAAATTAATCTTTTGTAAAAAACATTCTCTAGAAAATCCATGTTTGGTAGATATTAAATTCTATACATTAAATTTAACGTTTTTATGCCGATACATGATATCCGATGTGTGGTTATTGGATAACGCTTCATCATTAGAGCAGTTTAAAGACTTATTTAATTCTTTTTAGTGCTTTTTTTGAAGTCGGTTATTTTTTTTTTTTTTTTTTTGAAAAGATTATTTTATTTTTCTTTCATTTTAATAATTAATTATTCTTTCTTTAAAAGTATTTGTTGTTTTTTTATTTTTTTTATTTATATTATATATAATTTTTTATATATAATTTATTTAGTGTTATAGCATATTGCTATATTATATTATTATTGTTTAAAAAATATTTAAATTTTCCGTATAGATTAATTGGGTATGGTAATAGAATATATTGTAATCATTCAATTAACATTTGTATTTATTTAATATTTATATGAATAATGACATATAATATGGTATTTTTATATTAGGATTTGTTGGGATTTAGCACATGGTATATTATGAAATAATTAGCTTATAATAGCTTAATCTTATGACATTTTCTTCATAATAGTTTCAAGTTAATATCATAGATGGCAGCATCAAAATTTTAATTGGATTCTGTCTGATGCTTCAATTTGAGTAATAATATTAAATTTTAACACATGGTGGAGCTTAATGCTGGATATTTGCGATATTGTAAACTAATAGTTTTTTGCTTTAGTTAAGAAACAAAAAATTAAAAGTGTTAAGAGGTATTTTACTTATTATGTAATTATTTCTATTTATATTATTTTAATTGCATGTATCACGGTATTTCAAAATAGATTAACTGTATCCATTAGGTTTTAAAATCTGTGTTAACTTAACTGTAAAAATAACCTTAAACTTATCGAGCTTTTGGATACCAAGTGCTTGAGTGTATTTGGATAAAATAACTGGGATTTTATTAGGTATTTTGTGTAATTACTATTTTTCCTTGCTATAAATTAGATATTTAAAAGGTGGTATTGCTTTTTCCATTTCATTGCATTTAATATTATTCTGTTTTCATCTTGAAACTATTCTCTTGGTTATATTGGTCGTTACAGTACAGAAGAAGAAAAAAATTTCAGCACTTAGCTTTTTATTTTTCTCACAGAAAACGACTAATTTTGCTTATATAATTGAATTCTGTACTCTTGATAACGTAATTCAATATATAAGCTTTTCAATTATTTTTATCGAAATCTATATTTTCTTTTTTTCTACCTTATTAATTCTTGTTATATATTACAAGGGACTTTATTAGGTATTTTGTGTAATTACTATTTTTACTTGCTATAAATTAGATATTTAAAAGGTTGTATTGCTTTTTCCATTTCATTGCATTTAATATTATTCTGTTTTCATCTTGAAACTATTCTCTTGGTTATATTGGTCGTTACAGTACAGGAGAAGAAAAAAATTTCAGCACTTAGCTTTTTTTTTCTCACAGAAAACGACTAATTTTGCTTATATAATTGAATTCTGTACTCTTGATAACGTAATTCAATATATAAGCTTTTCAATTATTTTTATCGAAATCTATATTTTCTTTTTTTCTACCTTATTAATTCTTGTTATATATTACAAGGGACTTTATTTTTTACATTGCAGCATGTATATTATGTTTTTGGAATCCATTCAGTGTGTTTGGGGACACTGTATTGATGTAAATTCATTCATACTATCACAATTTTTGATATATATATATATATATATATACAGGGTGATTCATAAAAGATGGGCAGAACTTTAAGGGGTTATAGTACACTTAAAGACAAATAATATTAAATAGGAGACTAAGGGTCCCAGACGTATTCCCAAGGAGATAGGGGGCATTAAAGTTTAGGGTCCGAAATTTCAAATGATTATAAAACATGGAAAAATTGGTCGATTCGTTTGCGGTTTTTGCAAAAAATTTTCTTTATGCCAGTATTTTCTTGAAATAAAATTTTAAAGTTCAATTTCAAAAAATGCCGATAGGGGGCGCTTTAGACTTTGGAGTAACAAACAACTATTTTTTAACGTTATTTTTTGTATTTCTTTAAATGATTTCGAAAGCTTAGACTTAAACTTAAATTTTGATCTAAAAATCTGAGTCCTAACGAGTAGTTAAGTAGCATAAACTGAAATTTGAAATTTGAAACCCTTCTCCCCCCAGAACAAAAATCAGTTATTCCCGATCTTTGTGTCGTAGATTAGGCTCTAACTACTGCCGCGTTTTGCTAAAATTATTCTTTATGTCAGTATTTTCTTGAAAATAAATTTTAAAGAAAAATTTCAAAAAATTCCGATAGAGGGCGCTTTAGACTTTGGAGTAACGAACAACTATTTTATACCGTTATTTTTTGTGTCTCATTAAATGCTTTCTAAAGCTTAGACTTAAACTTAAATTTTCAGCTCAAAATCTGAATCGCTGAGCGTGGTTCAGTAGCGAGGGGAGGGGGTTCAAATTTCAACTTCTGAACATAGTTCAGTTTGCACTACTTAACCATGCCCAACGATTCTGTGCTGTGATACGAGGCAAAAATACAACTTTCGTCAAGGACTGCATAGTCGGAATTCACTCATAAAGGCACTGGCACAGTTGGAAACGTCGCTCATGCAAACGTTAAAGCTCCATTCCTGACGCTAGTCACCGGGTGAAGAAGGAAACAGAAAGTATGCAAATGTCAAATGGGGGAGAAGAAGAACACGTATGCAAAATTTCGACACGATTCAGGCATAAAAACCACTGAACGGTGAGTCAAGTGTAAGTCGCTGTAGTAATGAATCGGAAGATGGTGCCCTTCACGAATAAGGAAAAGGCTGAGATGCATTTAATTTACGGAGCGGCAGGTGGAAATGGTGCAGAGGCACAACGAATGTACGGAGAGCGATTTCCCACCAGGCGGTTGCCTAACCGCAAAACTTTCGAGCGCTTGCACAGACAGTTGTGTGAGACGGGATCATTTCTCGCTTCCCGGTCGAATGCAGGTCGTGCAAAAAAGGACGAATCAGTAGTTGTTGCAGAAGCCATTCTGGATGTAGTAGCGGCGCAGCCAAGTACAAGTACACGAACAGTGGCTAGGCAGGTGGATACCTCACAGTCCATGACTTGGAGGGTACTGAAGGATGAACATTTGCTCCCGTTTCATGTGCAACGAGTCTAGAAACTGTCTCCAGGGGATTATCCAAATCGTATTGAATTCGCCCGCTGGTTTCTGCAGCAGAACGCGCTAAATCCACATTTTGGACGAACTGTGCTTTTCACCGATGAATGTACCTTCACACGTGAAGGTACATTTAACACACACAATGCACATGTATGGGCGGATGTCAATCCACATGCTACGTATCCACATGCTCATCAGAGACGCTTTTCCATCAATGTTTGGGCAGGAATCCTCGGAGACCACCTAATCGGACCGTACCTTCTTCCTGAACGCCTCAACGGTAAAACATACCTCACATTTCTGCAACATGTGCTGCCAGACCTGTTAAACGTTGTTCCTCCACGCATCCGGCGGGTCATGTGGTTCCAGCACGATGGAGCGCCAGCCCATTACGTACGAGACGTCCGCAACTATCTGGACATCACATTTCCGAACAGATGGATTGGTCGAGGTGGTCCTGTTGCTTGGCCTGCTCGCTCGCCAGATCTTTCACCCCTCGATTTCTTTTTTTGGGGACGATTGAAGGCTCTTATGTATGAGACACCCATTGAATCCCCCGAGGAACTGGTCGCCAGACTTTCCGCCGCTGTAGGGGAAGTGCTCGAAAAGCCTGATGTTTTCGCGAATGTTCGCCGTTCCATTCTTCGCCGTTGTTCTGCGTGCATAACCTCTGGTGGTCACAATTTTGAACATTTATTGTAATTACATGTTAATAAATATGCTTTGGTAACATAATCCTAATTTGTGTCTTTTTACCTCGTATCACAGCACACAATGTGTGGACATGGTAAACTGAACTGTGCTCAGGAGTAGAAATTTCAAACCCCTCTCCCCAGAAACTTAACCACGTCTAACGATTCAGATTTTGGGCTGAAAATTTAAGTCTAAGCTTTAGAAAGCATTTAATGAGACACAAAAAATAACGGTATAAAATAGTTGTTCGTTACTCCAAAGTCTAAAGCGCCCTCTATCGGAATTTTTTGAAATTTTTCTTTAAAATTTATTTTCAAGAAAATACTGACATAAAGAATAATTTTAGCAAAACGCGGCAGTAGTTAGAGCCTAATCTACGACACAAAGATCGGGAATAACTGATTTTTGTTCTGGGGGGAGAAGGGTTTCAAATTTCAAATTTCAGTTTACGCTACTTAACTACTCGTTAGGACTCAGATTTTTAGATCAAAATTTAAGTTTAAGTCTAAGCTTTCGAAATCATTTAAAGAAATACAAAAAATAACGTTAAAAAATAGTTGTTTGTTACTCCAAAGTCTAAAGCGCCCCCTATCGGCATTTTTTGAAATTGAACTTTAAAATTTTATTTCAAGAAAATACTGGCATAAAGAAAATTTTTTGCAAAAACCGCAAACGAATCGACCAATTTTTCCATGTTTTATAATCATTTGAAATTTCGGACCCTAAACTTTAATGCCCCCTATCTCCTTGGGAATACGTCTGGGACCCTTAGTCTCCTATTTAATATTATTTGTCTTTAAGTGTACTATAACCCCTTAAAGTTCTGCCCATCTTTTATGAATCACCCTGTATATATATATATAACGAAGCAAATTGATGGGTTAAGTCGAACAATCACGTCGTGCTTTTTACGACATATTACTGGATTAGGACCACATGTTAATCAGCCGTTGGTGAGGTTGTATAGCAGTCATACCACTTAGCGCAAGTATCGTTAGTGGAGGTGTCAACTCTGTGGAAATTTAGCAGCTGTGGAGCGATGATAATATTGGTAGAGTCCAATCAAACACTGATTTATTCATGATGAAGACAAGTCAGATTAGGCCGCTTGAGTAGTGAAAAAAGGCTTATGAAGAAATCTGGGGTTTTCCCAATTAAAAACATGGAAACGTAGTCATAGGAAACTGTTTATTCCATATGAACATACCAACAATAAACAATTCCCACAGGATGAGAAATCAGAGCCATCCCGTTTGAACACTAACTAGTTATTCATGAGAAAGAGATGTTAAATAACGAATTATATTCTACGCGACTTGGGACACCCGGTAACAGATTATATAAACAATCAAACAGCACACAAAATCTACTTCTGAGCTCATGCTCGAGGTATTTATTAGAATGCGCGGAGGAAATCCGACTGAAATGGAAACTTCAGGCTAACCAAACAAAATCACGACCGAGACTCGAAGTGAAACTGCGATCCGTCATTCAGCCAATGGATAGCGATCGAGAAACGTCACAGAAAAGAATCCCGGCGCTGCTAATGGAAGGATTTCGATGAAAAAAGGCTGTCTCCCAGCTGGCGGGAAAATGAGATGAAATAGAATAAAAATGTAAAAATGGCTTTTATAAACATTCGAAAAATAAGTAACTGCGTTCAGAACTTTACAGTTTGGTAGACGATAAAATAATGAAGGAATTAAAATTTTAGATTACGTTTTTGAATAAAACTATTATTAAGATACGCGTTTTAAACTTATAGGAATTTAACTAGGAATAATAACAGAGCGTATTAAAAAAGGAAAATGAATATGCCGGCAATTTAGAATAATTTAAAGGAATAGTAAAAGTAAAAAAAAAAATTATAACATATATATATATATATATATATATATATGACTTTCTTCTGGACACGATAACTTCCACAATTTCGCACAAATCTCTTCCAAACTGATACATAAAATCAAGGGGCATAAAATCTCGGTCAAGTTCGTTAATGGGCAAAATCGGACCAAGAGGATGGAAATTGGGAGGGGTTTTGGGAAAACAGAAAAAACCCAGAACTTCTTAATTTTTGTAGATATCAAATCAGTTTAAAGTTTCTATTACTTCTAAAAATAGGGCCAAAAATTCATGTATCACAGATTTTTGATCAAATTAAAAATGGGCTCAAGGGGCCCAAAAAATAGGGGTCTTGGGAAAAAAAATTCATAACTTCGTCAATTCTCAAGATATCAAGTCCAATAAATTTTATTATAAATCTCCTTAATATTATCTACAACTTTTATACTCACAAGTTTTTGATATGACCAATTCGTACCGCAAAAAATAAAAATAAAAAACGAAAACCTTATTTAGAAACTATATAATGTACCGTAATGATCGATTTTTTGATAGAGGCAGAATATATTTCAAAAAATGATGTCAAAGTGGGCATTTTGAACAGAAATTTCCCGAAGCGATTGTGTTAGAAACGAAAAATTGTCCTACTGAGGAAATAATTGTTCATAAATCAAGTTTTAATTAATTGAACCAAAAATAAAAACACAGGTCTTTTATAAATCTCTTCAAAAATCACGTCAGCAAGATTAATATTTTTTCTATTAAAAATGAATCTGAAAATGTGCCAGAAAATTTCGAGTTGTTGAGCATGGAAAAATATTTTTTTGAATACCTCTTTAACATGATTCTGATAAAACCAGCTATTATATAAAAATGAAATAAAAACTCGTCAAAAGCAGCCAGATAAAATTGTTAAAGTGGATAAATCTCTAATCATGATTTAGTTTTTGTTGGTGCAATTAGTATACTTAATTTCGAAATCTACCTCCGCCTGTAGGCCGGGCCGGCAGGGATTTTTTACACATAAAAGCATGAAATAACCAGTCATGGCTATTAAAGCGATTTAGAATCGAACGATGTTTTTCAGTTTCGAATAAACGTTTAACCCTAGAATACTAGATATAGAATAGCGTTAAGGCTGTTCTCAAATCCAAAGGGTCAACTTTCTGACATAAGTTTTAATTCATTTTTGTTCGGAAACGCATGAAACTAGAAAGTGTTGTTATTCAGAAACTATGTCATCGAACTGTTTTTTTTTTTTTTTTTTTTTTTTTTCGTTTCCTTATAAACGCAATAAATCTTTCAGAAATTACTGTCCAAGTTGGCATTTGAACCGAACTTCCGACGAAAGAAGAAAATCCAGTAAGTAAGGGGTAGAAAAATTCCGTGTCACATGATCAAAATCGCTTCTAACTCAATAGGTAATTTATTGATCAAAAAATGGAAAACACAGTTCGATTACATAGTTGCTGAACAACAACACCTGCTTGTTTCATGCAATTCCGAACAAAAAATAAATAAAACTTATCTCATAAAGTTACCCTTTTGGATTGGAGAAAAGCCTTAAGGAATTCTATTTTTTTTTAAGCTAATCCAGTGATGGAACAGTGTAGCACCAGAGAATCAATTGACACCGCTAAATTTTAATATTATTTTTCGTCTTATTTCAGGTTAGAATTTCTGAGAATTTTCAAGGCGTAGAATACTAGTAACATTTAGTGGTGACAATCGTCTAACTGCTGCGCCTCTATTCCATCAGAGCTAAACTTGTATTCTTTCAATAATTAAAAAATAAAATTCGTATGAAAGTTGGAATTTCGAAAGCCTTTTAAAAAGATAAACTAGCATCCATTAAAAAATTCCAGAAATTGTTTTCTTTTTTTCTTTTACTTTTAATATAAAAATATTATTACATACAAAAAGCATCTTTAGTTGTTTTTTTTTTTTTTTTTAAACCGGCAATTGTTGTATTTTAACACCGTTGATAGGCGCTACATACTTTTTAAAATACTTTGTAGATTTCCTTATAAAGTTTTTATTTAGCATTTTAATGTGAAATGCTTCTTCAGAAAATTTTCTATTGCAATCTTTATAAATTTGTATATAACTTGTTTTAAATAAAATTTTCTATAGCAATCTCTATTGATTTCTTTGCAAAATTTTTAGAATACTTTTTTTTAATATATATATAACTACAGATTCCTAAAAAAAATATATATATAAAGGAGATTTCACGGCAGTCGTCTCCATCAAATACTCTTCGACGAAAACTATAGAAATGGGCGGCCGTTCGGAACAGTCCGTTCACTTTGGTAAAGATTACAAGGGTGAAACCAAAAATACATGTGCTTTTCGTGTCCAAAACTTTAATATTCTTTTTTGCATACAATATACAAAGAAATTTCAAATTTTTTATGCCGACTTTTAGGAAAAACTATTCTTAACTGATATAAAATATTCTCTAGCCAATTTTATTGTATTTATTGCACAAGTTATGCACTTTATCTATTCTTAGCTATGAAAATTAGCTGCCCAGATGACTAGAGAGACAACTTTAAACAGGCTACAATTCTAAATATTATGAACAATACAATATTCATCTTTTTTTATTTAATTAACAGATATAGTAGTTTAATAAATTTGTACTAATGAATTAAGATATGCATTTTGTAACTGCATGAGTTGAATTTAACATTTGTCCATGAAAATGAAACCTCTGTTACTTTATTTACATTCAGAATGACTAATAAAAATTTTGTTCAACAAAGAGCGCTAATAATCGGTATTGCTCAAAAAAGTTTCTAGACTAGAAGCCAAGTGCCATTTTCACTTTGTCTGCCACATGTTTAGAATATAGAGCAGTATTATGAAGTTTTAAGGTGAGTGTGTTTTCTCTTTGTAACTTCCGTTACACCAATTTTAGGTTTAAATATTGTTTAAAAATAAAATTTCTCTTTGAATCACAAAACACTAAGTAAAATAAGTTTATATACATAACATAGTTATTTTTTAGAATATTATTATTTAAGAAAAAAAAGTGTTTTTGCTTAAATGTAACTTCTGTTACAAGTAACCTCTGTTACAACTCTTGGTAACAGATGTTACATACAAATAACAGAGGTTACATTTTATACCAGAATATACATTTTTTGTGGTATTTGTCATTATTATTACTTATTTATATTTATTTTTGCAGTAGTGAGTATTATTTATTTGTGGTATTTTCCAGATCTAAAAATGTCTCCTAAGAAAACTAGTTTTCAGGTTCTTGAATCCACTGCTGAAGAAAATGAAATTAAAGAAATAACATTAGATAAAATAATTAAAGGAACATACATACTTGTAGAATTTGTAACTGAATAAAAAAGAGAAAAGTGAAGTGTTACTACATAGCCGTTACACGAGATGATTTAGAAGATGGTGAAGTGCAAGTTATGTTTTTGAAAGCTTGTGATGATACATCATCAATTTTAAAATTAGATGACAATGATATTGCATGCATACAGTTTGAACAGATCCAAAAAACATTGCCCATGACAACAGTAGTACAGAAAGGGGCAGATTATTTTACAAGTTTCCCCTCCCTGTGGACGTATTTGAAAAATAATTGCAGTGTTAAAAATGTGTGGAAATTCCTTTGGAAAATAAAATTGTGTCGGATTTATTCAGTGTGTCCTTGTTAGTTGCTAAAAAGTCAGTTTGTTTACATCTTGTAAATTTTTGTAGCCTCTGTTACTGGATGTAATCTCTGTTACTTGAAGAATTTTTCTATTTCTTTTTAATAATAGTAAACTGATAATAAACCAAATGTATTTAAAACAAAGAATATGTTACGTACTTTAAATACAATAAAAAAAAAATTTTTCTTTAAAACTAAAATAAGTGGTAATTATGAAATTTAACTTAGTTTTTTTTTCTAAGCAAGATAGAATTACACATGTAATGGTAATTAAATTTTATTATTTATTATTCATCTTTCTAAAACTATTATTTTGAACTAAAGGACATTTTTGCTAAAGTAATATATAAAAGTTATATTTTTTGCTGAAATATTTGTATCAAAATTAAGCAAATACTGTCCAGTAACAGAGGTAACATTTTTCACGCTAGATATGACTTTGCAAGTTTATATTTTAAGTGTAAAATTGATTTTCTTCTGTGCGGATGCTAATTTTGTGCAGCTTAAATATATATTTAAACAATATTATTGTTATTTAGTAAAATCTAGATCCTAAAAAATGACGAAAAAAATCTTGAAAAGCACAAAGAAAATTGGTTTTACCCACAAACTTCGTGAGATATACTAGTCAACAGATATCTTGAAATGTCTGAAAAGTGGTATTGTTTTTACGAATGTCGATAGATATCTCTGAATGTAGGAATAGTAATATCATTCTTACAACTAAATCAAATAATAAAAATAAGGCTTTAAATCGTCAAGTTTTCTAAAAACGACAAACTTATTAAATTAGAATACTATTTCTGTATTATAATGTTATACGTAATGCAACAAACGCATTTGAATGCTTTCTTTTAAAAACTAATTTTAAGTTATATCTGTGAATATCGGCAGATATTGTAAATTTGATGTACGGCATTCAGCGACTTTCGAAATATTGGCCAATATTAGGTGAGGCATTGGCCGATACCTTTGTGTTACCAGGGTCGATTTTAATATAGTCTTGAAAAAATATTTAAGAGTCTAATAAATTATTTATTTGTTAAACTTGAAACATGATTGTCTAAATATTTATACTTCAGATTTAAATAATTGAATAAAAATTGCAATATTATTAAAGTGAATAAAGTTTATTAGATGGATGGTTTTATAAATTTAACAGCAAATTAATAAATGATTATAAAATTAACCAACAAATTAATTAATTATAAACAAACAAATTAAATTATCATAATTTAAATCAGTAGTTCGATTGATGTTATTACATTAACAATTGAATCACAATCTATTAGAATTGAATTATCACAATCTATAAAAATTAAATTACATTAATCATGAATTATATGGATTATTATTATATTAAGCTGATGTATTACAAAATTATTATTTTTTTTCATATATAGGTATATAAATAAATTAAAACACATAAATTTTAAAAGACCGCAAAATATTTTTTTTTTTTTTCATAAAAAAAAAAAAAAAAATCCTGCCGGCCCGGCCTACAGGCAGAGGTAGATTTCGAAGTCAAATATACTAATTTCACAAACAAAAACTAAATCATTATACTACTAAAACTAAATCCACTTTAACAATTTTATCTGGCCGCTTTTGACGAGTTTTTACTTCATTTTTATATAATAGCTGGTTTTATCAGAATCATGTTAGGGCGGTATTCAAAAAAATACTTTTCCATGCTCAACAACTCGAAATTTTCTGGCATAATTCCAAATTCATTTTTAATTAAAAAAAAATATATATATATATGAAACTTGCTGACGTGATTTTTGAAGAGATTTATAAGCGACCTGTGCTTTTATTTTTTGTTCAATTAATTAAAACTTGATATATAAACAATTATTTTCTCAGAAGGACAATATTTTTCGTTTCTAACACAATCGCTTCGGGAAATACCGTTCAAAACGCCCACTTTGACATCATTTTTTGAAATATATTCTGCCTCTATCAAAAAATCGATCATTACGGTACATTATATAATTTCTGAATTAGCGAATATACCAATTAAATGCGTTTGAGAGCAAAAATGAATTTAAAAATGAGTCAGAAAATAAGCAGTTCGGATTTGAGTGCATCCTTAATACAATGATTTTTCCAACACAATCCGCTTCAGTAAATTCGGTTCAAAATGCCTTTTTAACAGCATTTATAAAAATATATTCTGCCTCTTTTTAAAAAATCGACCATTACGGTACATTATATAGTTTCTGAGTAAGAAAACGTACCAATTGGAAGCCTTTGAGAGCAAAAATGAATTGTAAAATGAGTCAGAAAATAAGCAGTTTAGATTTGAATACACCCTTACTAAGATGATTTTTTTCTTCAACCGCTTTGTATTTTTAATTTGTTTTTGCTGTAAGAATTGGTCCTATCCAAAACGTGTCTATATAGATGTTGTAGACAATATTAAGAAGATATATGATAAATTCATGGGGATTTTATAGCTTTTGAATTGACGGAATTATGGATTTTTTCTTCTTCAACTCCCCCTTTTTGTTTTCGTTTTTAATTTTTTTTGCGGTACGAATGGGTCCTATTAAAAACTTGTGAATATAAAAGTTGTAGATAAAGTTAAGGAGATTTATAATAAATTAATTGGATTTGATATCTTGAGAATTGACGAAGTTATGAATTTTTTTCTCCCAAAAACCCTATTTTTGCGATCCTTGAGACCATTTTTAACTTTATCAAAAATCTGTGATACATAAATTTTTGGCCCTATTTTTAGAAGTAATAAAAACTTTAAGCTGATTTGATATGTACAAAAATTAAGAAGTTATGGGGGGGGGGGGTTGTCTGTTTTCACAAAACCCCTCCCTATTTCCATCCTTGGTTCGATTTTGCCCATTAACGAACTTGACCGAGATTTTATGCCCATTGATTTTATGTATCTGTTTGGAAGAGATTGGTGCAGAATTACGAAAGTTATCGTGTCCAGAAGAAAGTGATATAGATAGATAAAGTTTTTTACTGAGGGTGGTTTTGGGTTCTAGGGGTCATGATCGGTGTAGATCTGCAAAAATGTTTCAGAAATTCCAACATAGGAACGATCCCAATAGGTAGTATTTCATACGAAATCTACCTAAAAGCCATAGAATCATTAGTCTAGGGAACTTAATTCTATTAGCTTTATAGTACTCTATAGAAACAAAATTCCTACAGAACTAAGAATTCTATAGAAACATTTTCTTTCGAAAAAGTATTCTATAGAACTCTTCAAAACTCTATATAAATAATATTCTATAGAAAGGCTATAGATCTTGTAAAGAATTCTATGGAAGGGCTATATGCAGCTCAAAGAACTATTTTCATAAGGGGGGAGCCATTGACTCTGCCTGGATTTTGAAATTTAATTAATTAAATTTTATCTATATCTCATCATTTTAAGAAAAATAATAATAATAGAATTTATTCTTCCAAGTGATTTAAAATAATTAAGCACTAGGAAAAAAGAAGAAAGAAAGTAAACTAAGGATTTTTCCCAAGGGAGACTATACTCCTTTGAACACACCCGTGAAACGCGATTTTTTTTTATGTTTTCTTTTTTTATATTCATATAGTTAAAATTTAAAATAAACGGTGGGAGTGGGGGTTGAGTGCGTCAAACCCTCTGCTTCCTCGATGAAAAAAAAAAAAAAAATCCTGCCGGCCCGGCCTACAGGCGGAGGTAGATTTCGAAGTTAAGTATACAAATTTCACCAACAAAAACTAAATCATGATTAGAGATTTATCCACTTTAACAATATTATCTGGCTGCTTTTGACGAGTTTTTATTTCATTTTTATATAATAGCTGGTTTTATCAGAATCATGTTAAGGAGGTATTAAAAAAAAAATTCCATGCTCAACAACTCGAAATTTCCTGGCATATTTTCAGATTCATTTTTAATAGAAAAAATATTAAACTTGCTAACGTGATTTTTGAAGAGATTTATAAAAGACCTGTGTTTTTATTTTTCGTTCAATTAATTAAAACTTGATTTATGAACAATTATTTTCTCAGTCGGACAATATTTTTCGTTTTTAACACAATCGTTTCGGGAAATTTCTGTTCAAAATGCCCAATTTGACATCATTTTTTGAAATATATTCTGCTTCTATCAAAAAATAGATCATTACGGTGCATTATATAGTTTCTAAATAAGAGAATCAACCAATTGGATGCGTTTGAGAGCAAAAAGGAATTTAAAAATGAGTCAGAAAATAAGCAGTTGGGATTTGAATACACCCTTAATAATATGATTTTTTTTCTTCAACCGCTATGTATTTTCAATTTGTTTTTGCTGTAAGAATTGGTCCTATCGAAAACTTGTCTATGTAAATGTTGTAGACAATATTAAGAAGATATATGATAAATTCATGGGAATTTTATATCTTGTAAATTGGTGGAGTTGTGGATTTTTTCTTCTTCAACCCCCCCTTTTAGGTAGATTTCGTATGAAATACTACCTATTGGCGTCGTTCCTATGTTGGAATTTCTACAAAAAAATTTTGCAGATCTACACCAATCATGACACCTAGAACCCAAAACAACCCTCAGTAAAAAACTTTATATAAATATCTATCTATCTATCTGTCGATATATTTATCTATATATATATATATTTTCTGGACACGATAACTTCCACAATTTTGCACGAATCTTTTCCAAACTGATACATAAAATCAAGGGGCATAAAATCTCGGTCAAGTTCGTTAATGAGCAAAATCGGACCAACGGGATGGAAATAGGGAGGGGTTTTGTAAAAACCGAAAAAACCCCATAACTTCTTAATTTTTGTTCTTATCAAATCAGTTTAAAGTTTTTATTTCTTCTAAAAATAGGACCAAAAATTTATGTATCACAGATTTTTCATAAAATTAAAAATGGGCTAAAGGGGCGAAAAAAATAGGGTTTTTGGGAGGAAAAAATTCATAACTTCGTCAGTTCTCAAGATATCAAATCCAATTAATTTTATTATACATCTCCTTAATATTATCTACAACTTTTATATTCACAAGTTTTTGATAGGACCAATTCTTACAGCAAAAACAAATTAACCGCAAAAAAAATTAAAAACGAAAACAAAAAAAGGGGGTGAAGAAGAAAAATTCCCTTAACTCCGTCATTTCACAAGATATAAAATCCCCATGAATTTATCATATATCTTCTTAATATTGCCTTCAACATTTATATAGACAAGTTTTTGATAGGACCAATTCTTACAGCAAAAACAAATTAAAAATACATAGCGGTTGAAGAAAAAAATCATCTTATTAAGGGTGTATTCAAATCCAAACGGCTTATTTTCTCACTCATTTTTAAATTCATTTTTGCTCTCAGACGCATCCAATTGGTAGATTCTCTTATTCAGAAATTATATAATGTACCATAATGATCGATTTTTCGATAGAGGCAGAATATAATTCAAAAAATGATGTCAAAGTGGGCATTTTGAACAGAATTTCCCGAAGCGATTGTGTTAGAAACGAAAAATATTGCCCTTCTGAGAAAATAATGGTTTATTAATCAAGTTTCAATTAATTGAAAGAAAAATAAAAACACATGTCGCTTGTAAATCTTTTCAAAAATCACGTCAGCAAGTTTTGTATTTTTTCTATTAAAAATTAATCTGAAAATGTGCCAGAAAATTACGAGTTGTTGAGCATGGAAAAGTATTTTTTTTAAATACCGTCTTAACATGATTATGATAAAACCAGCTATTATATAAAAATGAAATAAAAACTCGTCAAAATCGGTCAGATAAAACTGTTAAAGTGGATTTATATCTACTCATGATTTAGTTTTTATTGGTGCAATTAATATACTTAACTTCGAAATCTACCTCCGCCTGTAGGCCGGGCCGCCAGGGATTTTATTTGTTTTCGTTTTTTATTTTATTTTATTTTATTTTATTTTTTGTGGTACGAATTGGTCCTATCAAAAACTTGTGAGTATGAAAGTTGTAGATAATATTAAGGAGATTTATAATAGTATTAATTGGATTTGATATCTTGATAATTGACGAAGTTATGAATTTTTTTCTCCCAAAAACCCTATTTTTTGCGCCCCTTGAGCCCATTTTTAATTTTATCAATAGTCTGCGATACCTAAATTTTCGGCCTTTTTCCAAGAAATAATAATAATTTTAAAGTGATTTGATATGTATTATAAGTAAGAAGTTATGGGGGGTTTTTCAGTTTTCACAAAACCCCTCCCTATTTCCTTCCCCTTGTCCGATTTTGCCCATTAACGAACTTGACCGAGATTTTATGCCCGTGATTTTATGTATCAGTTTGGAAGAGATTTGTGCAAAATTGTGGAAGTTATCGTGTCCAGAAGAAAGTAATATATATATATATATATATATTACCATTAATTAAACATAACTATTGGTTGCAATACATATATTAATAAAGCCAATACACTTCTCTTAAAAATTCTTAATCAATTATATGAACTTACTACAAACAATGATAATACACATTGTATAAAAAATAGCTATCAACTTGTTAATATTTTAAAAAATCTTCATTATGTTTGTAATATAACGACATATGACTTCAAAGATCTTTTTAATAATATAGACCTATTAGATTTACATAAAGTTATAAATGCATTATTTAAAAAGTATTATAAAAAACTGGAATTACCATCTAATATAGATATTGCATATTTTAAATCTTTAACTAACTTCATTATCTATAATAATTATATATTGCAAGATAATACTTTATATTTACAGCATGTCGGTATACCACAAGGCGGTTGTACTTCCAGTTTACTCTCAGACTTATACTTATCTCATTATGAACGTAATTTTACTAATAATAATCTACATTTATATCGTTATATTGATGACATCATTTTAATTGATACTGATCAATCTGCAATTACTCGATTTCCAGTTGATTATCCCACTAATTTGGAATTAACGGAAAACCTTTTATCTAACAATACAATTAACTTCTTAGATCTTAAAATTACAATAAATGACAATAAAACAATCACAGATTTATATGACAAACGTAAAGAATTTAAATTCACAGTTAATACATTTACAAATTTTAAATCTTGTCTACATCATTCTGTATTTCGTAATATAATACTTAATCATTTATATAGAATAAAATGTTTATGTTCTTCTCCTCTAATTAACAATAATATTAAAAAACTAGTTTATGATGCATTAAATCATGGTTTTCCAAAAAAATTCATATATTCATTAATATACAATTAGTACTTTTCTTACATGATCTATAAACACAAATTAACACATGCGTAAACAAAATTACAAAAAAATTATAAAATAAAAAAATATCTATAAAAAATTAAAAATTGTAAAATAATATTAAAAAAATATTATAGGTTGGTTGGGTGGGTAGATGTTAGAGTACGGAGGAGGGTGGTGTTGTCTGGATAATACGCAATGGTTAATTATTTAAAAAAAAGGGGGGGGGCTCTTGTATTATTACTACATTTTTGTTATGTATTTTATATGGATGTTGATTTGATATTTTATATGTAAATTGGAGAATTTCATTAATAATTAGCTTAATTATTCATTAATCTAATTTACAATTATTTGTTATTAAATTTTAATTTACTAAGGACAATATCATATTAATTACTAATAGTATGCCATTCTTATAGTGAATAATATACATATAAGTATGTTTAATATAAATATAGTTATACTGTATGCATTAAAATTGGGTAATTATTTTTATTATTATTCCTCTATTCTTTTTAATATTTATTATCGGTTTAATGTTTTTGAATGTCCCACATTCATACTTTATGGATTTTTATGGATGTCTGAAAATAATCCACATTCTATATTTGTGCTTTTTAAGTAATGGGAATTTAAGTATCATTTAACCTTCTATATACTTCCACATGTTTTTTATTTCCTGTTCATTTTATAAATATCTTATATATAATTCATTAAAAAATAATTTTTATATTATTTTTAATAATTATTTATATTAATTATTACTGAATTTATTTTGTTTTATAGCATATAGCTATATGCTATATATTACCAATGTTCTAGAATTATTTAAACTCTTAGTTTAGTTTAAATAAGTTAGCTAATAGAATATATTGTATGCTTTTAAATTTTATTAACAATAGTTTTTAAATACATTGTGTGATTTATATTAGGTTTATAATTCTCTATATATAAGGATTTGTTTGGTTTTGCTGTTTAAACAGTTATTTACATTCAAATGCTTACAAATATTTATCTTGCGATAGATGTTTAATATAAGTAATAATAGATGGCAGCACGAAATTTGTCTCTTTCAGATTTCTCTAATTTTTAATTTTTCTAGCTCCATTTCAGTTGAAATTTATACACCAGGGGGTATTTTTAGCTAAATTTTGACGATATTGTTAAACTGTTATCTATTAATTTAATAGTGCATTTTAAATAATGTAATTAATATCTATTTATTTTATATTAGATTAAATGTGTTTTACAAGGTATTTCAAATTTTATTTCAAAATGTATTAACTGCATCCTTTGGTATCATTTACTGTGATTTCTTAACTGTTTTATTCACCTTAATCTTTTTGATATACTGGTAGACTTGTGCACATGGATTTTTGTAAAATACTGAAATATTAATCGGTAAGGTGTTTATTATTTATATTTTATATCCTATAAATATTTAAATACGTTTTACTGATTCTTCCATTTCATATTATTTGTTTCTATTCTGCTTTCATTTTTAATCAATTCACTTGATTTTAGTGGTTGTTCGGGCACAGGGGAAAATAATTTTTAGCTTTAGCTTATTTTTCCCACAGAAAACAACCATTTTGCTTATATCATTGAATTCTGTGCCCTTGATAACGTAATTCAATGTATAAGCTTTTCAATTTTTGTCGGTGTCCACTTTTTCTTTTCTTCCATAATAATTCTTATAATATTTTTTTTTTTTTTTTAATAATTACAGCTTTAATTCATAATAATTGACGGTGGTAGGTTATGTTTAATTAATGGTAACATATTAGCATTCAAATTACTATGATGCATTTGCGCAAGTAATTATGAATGTATGCATTTTACGATATTTTTAAATATCTTTTCATTTTGAATGTCAACAATTCATTTTGATGTATTTTTTCCTTAAGGTATCTTATATATATTTTTATATATTCCCAGGTCGCTAAATTATTTAGCAATCTTTTAAATATATATATATATATATATATATATAGATAGATAAAGTTTTTTACTGAGGGTGGTTTGGGGTTCAAGGGGTCATGATCGGTGTAGATCTGCAAAAATTTTTCAGAAATTCCGAGATAGGGGAGAATGTAATAGGTAGTATTTCATACGAAATCTACCTGAAAAGAAGCACAGTTTCAATTCTTCCTTTTAAAAAAAATGAATAGAAGCATACTTTTGGATTTTTATTACTTCCTTTTAGTTAAATTTCAGCTATTGCTTTATATGTTGATATGTTTTTAATTGTAATGCATGTGGGGAGCAAACTTTTTTCCATGTTTATATTCTCAGCGAACAAAATCGCGACCAATAAATTATACAGTAGAGCGCCGATTATCCGAACAAGTCGGGACTGACCATAGTTCGGATAATTGGACAGACAATTAAAGGGATGTTTCTGACTATATTAAAACCTTCACACGTTATCTAAGCTTAGGACTGGCAGCACCAGTTAGTACTGGCATGTTTAATAATTGTTTTTTTTTTTTTTTTTTACATTTTTATGATTAAAATTGTTTTCTTCTCTTTTTATCATTTTCTGAACTTCAGAGATTATAATGTAAGCAAAAAAGCTTTTGATTGTTCCTTGCTTCAGCTAAGACATTCTTTTCAATGCTGCTATATCTCTAATTCTTATTAAATACATTAGTTGAATAGTCTCAACATTCTTCTGCCGTTCGAGCCATTTCATAGCTGTTTCCAATCATTCAAAGGCTTCGTTATGCGTTGGACCTGAATTATTTTCAGACCATTCGTTTTCAGTTTCTTCAATTTCTTTTTCATCATGAATCTCATCCGCAATCTCATTGTCATTTAAAATCTGATATCCAGGGTCATGTACTTCACTATTTAATCACTCGTTAATTTCATTTTTTTCATAGCTTAGGATTCTTCCCATCTCCTTTATTGTGTTACGCTCCTCATTTACTGATCCACAATCAGTTATTTTCTTTATTTAAAACTTTATTCGAAGTCAATGGATAATTGGGAGTTCGGTTAAAAAAAAAAAAAAAAAATTGGGAGAAATAGGCTCTTCGGAAAACTGGAAGTTCAGTTATTTATTTTTATTTTATTTTATTTTATTTGAGAGAAATAGCCTGTTTGGATAATTGGAAGTTCGGTTAATTGGAGTTCCGATAATCGGTGCTCTACTGTAATAATAATTCACACTTAAATTTTTAATTAATTATAATTATAATAATAATACGGTCGATAAACGAAAATACATCATCCTTTACTTCTATGACCAACGGGCACATCAGCTCCACAATCTTGTCTCTTCCTAGGTTTCGTTCTGCCGGCGCCCATCATACATCGATAGAAACGACACTATAAGAGCATGCTCTTGTAAATTATTTAAATATATATATATATATATATATATTTTTTCTGTAGATTCATCTGCATGATTGTTCTCTTTGTAAGTTCAACAAGAAGTAAGTGTTTTTTAAGCGGCTGAAAATATTGTTAGTTATTTCTTTAATATCCACAGAGGCTCCATTTTGTCGAAGCGAAAAACGCGAAAAATATTATTTATTTTTATGACCTTCTACGCAAAGGAAACATGGAGAAAAGGTTATATGAAATGTTAGGCTTTATCACTTGTTTGAAGGATCCCATAGTCAAAAATCTTTGGAAATTTTTGTGCACATGCAATGTATCAATAAATAAGAGTAAATCCTATATGAGTCATTCTCTGAAAAGTGCCAATTTTATGTCCCAGTGGTCTTGAAGACATATTTTTAAAGTTACAAAAAGAAAAAGTTATTTAAACTATCAATATTAATCAGTTATACATATAAACTGTAATTATTTGCCTATTGAAATTTTTTATTACAAATATAATTCCCTCACCATGTCTACATTCACATATGTAGGAAAGAAAATGCTTTCTCTGCCATTGCAGCACGTATATTTATAATTATTTTTTTTCTCAATCCATTAAACACACTTAAATACATATTTATCCATTTAATTATATTTATATTTTATATAATGAATGAATTAGGGCACTTTTTACTGATGTCCCTAGCATATGTCGTCATTACCTCACATAAATATAAATGTAACATTATTTACTTAGTAGAAAACAACACATGCTTTATATACGTCCAGGACAGTTTGTACAAGAGTAAAGTGAAGTATCCATCTGGTTGTTTGCTCAAAAACGTTCTTGAATAGTTAGTATATGGCTTTGAAGTACTAGATCAATGTCATTATTTTATTACGCGTCATTCCCTCATCTATTATAAATTTAATAAAAACAAATGAAATGTCTTTTTATGTTGTTATATTATTAGAAATGTGTTTCAAAAGATATTTAGTAACGGAAAATATACCTAAGACTAATCCCTTTTGTATAACATGGTTTTCAAAAGTATTTCGTCATTCCCCCACAATTATTCCCTCATAATTTTAATATGAGGGAATGATTTAAATTGTGAGGGAATGATCTGATTCCATTTATATATGTACTAAACAGTAAAATTTAAAAAAATCTAATGCAATAAAATACACATTAAAAAACTCATAAGACTTTTAATTACCGTAAGTAAAGATAATACATTTTTAATTTTTATTATTTTACAGGGAGAAGTTAAAAAAAATTGTACTAATTCAAATAAACATTAACTCTTCTAAATGTTAATGCTTTACCTTTATTTTTACAATTGACATACAGTAGAAAAAATATTATTTATTGACAGTATGACTTCTAATTATAATTTCTTTTCTTTTTTAACCCTTTCAAGGGCGGTGGTATGTTTATGAAACCACTTAATTTTAATTCCCAAGCGCCACAATGGCACCAGACTGTTTATAAATTTTTATCTATTTAACATGTATGTGAAATATAGCATTTTTCTTATTTATAAATAAATTTGTTCTTAAATTCCGGTATCAATCATTTATTTGAACATTTTAACAATGGAAGTGATTCAAAATTAAAATATCAGAAGAACTATGAGATACTGTTTGGTTCATATTATTTTTTGATAAATATAGCAATGAGGTATTTGTAGGCTAAATTTTGAGATTTTTGAGGCAATTTTATTGGGCCGCATTTTTTTTTATAAAACAGTCACTTTTCAGAGAATGACCCATACATTCGCATAGCTTTCTCTTCACTTCCGCGTATTTTTCGCATCCTCTTCTTGTGAAAGAAATTTTTCGCTATTGTTAGTATTAATGATATATCGACTCAAAATTTCATTATACTGATTTTACCTGTAGATCATTATACTGGTTGGTTATCAGATTTCAGTTTAGCGCCAAAATGCCGTTCCCCGCAATGAACGCCATAAAAAATTAGTATTAATATACAGTTTTTTTTTTCTTAAGTTGCTCGATAATAAGTGTTCAGCCGTTTAATTGTTAGTTAAAGAGGATGCTTCACTCACGTGAAAACATCAGCTCACTAATGGTTAATTCTATGGGGGAAATTTTTAAAGCTCGCTAATGTTAATCCTATGGGAGAATTTATTTGATTACACTGTTAAAAATTTGCAACAAACTGTCCAGTCATTCCACCGTTTTTATAGAAAATGGTTTCATAACCGTAATTTAACTCAATTCTGACCATAAATTGGGCAATAGTATGCTCCAAATAGAGTAAAATTACGGTTATGGAACAGCTTTCCATAAAAATGATCGAATGACGGGACAGTTTGTTACAAATTTTTAACAGTGCAGAATACCTTTACTTTTGGAACACGTTTCGAAAGTGAAAGGGTCATCATTTAAAAAAAAAAAAAAAAAAAAAAAAAAAAAAAACTGATAACAAAATCTAAAAAAGTAAAAACCGGGCTTTTCTAGAGATCGACCTCAGCAATCCCAAGGAAAAAAATATCATTTAAAAACATAGAAAGGCAAACGAGATATTTAAAAAAATGTTTAGTGCTGCCATTCATACCCACAGAAAAGAATGAAATTAATTGAAGAAATCAAGAAATGACTTAAATTAACATTTACTTAAAGTAGAATGAAAAAATAGGAATAAACTTAATAAGTACCGAGTAAATATAAAATAAATAAATATGTAAAAATAAATAAATAAAAGGGCATTGATTAAATTAACCTTATATATATATATATATATATATATATATATATATATATATATATATATATATATAGAGAGAGAGAGAGAGAGAGAGAGAGAGAGAGACTGATAGATAGATAAAGTTTTTTTCTTTGGGTAGTTTAATGTTCTAGGGCTCATGATCAGTGTAGATCTGCAAAAACTTTTCCGAAATTCCAACATAGGGGAGAATGCAATAGGTAGTATTTCATACGAAATCTGCCTTAATTAAAAAAAAAAAAAGAATCCCAGCCGGTTCGGCCTACAGGCGGAGGTAGATTTCAAAGTTAAGTACTAATTTCACCAACAAAAACTAAATCAAGATTAGAGATAAAACACGGTTTAACAATTATATCTGGCCGTTTTTGATGAATTTTTAATTTAATTTTTCTGAAAGAGCTGATTTTATCAGAATCATATTAAGGCGGTATTCAATCGAAATTTTCTGACACAAATTCAGACTCATTTTTAAAAGTAAAAATATGAAACTTGCTGATATGATTTTTTGAAGAGATTTATAAACGAGCTGTGTTTTTATTTTTCATTCAATTAATTATAACTTGATTTACAAACAATTCTTTTCTCAGTACGGCCATTTTTTTTCCCTTTCCAGCACTATCGCTTCTGGAAATGCGGTTCAAATTGCCTACTTTGACAGCATTTTTTTGAAATATATTCTGCCTTAAAAAAAAATCGACCAATACAGCACATTATATAGTTTTTGAATAAGATAACCTGCCAATTGGATGCGTTTGAGAGCAAAAATGAATTTAAAAATGTGTCTGAAAATAAGCCGTTCGGATTTGAGTACACCCGTAACACGATAATTTTTTTCGTGAACCCCTATTTTTGTTTAATTTGTTTTTGCTGTAAGAGTTGGTCCTATCAAAAACTTGTCAGTATGAAAGTTGTAGATAATATTGAGAAGATGTATAATAAATTCAAGCGAATTTGATATCTTGTGAATTGACGAAGTTATGAATTTTTTTCTTCTCCAATCCCCACCCCCTTTTTCTTCGTTTTCTCTCTCTTTTTTTTTTTTTTTTTTTTTTTTTTTTTGGTAAGAGATGGTCCTATCAAAAGCTTATCAATATAAAAGTTGTAGATAATATTAACAAAATTTATAATAAGTTTAAGTGAATTTGATATCTTAAGAAGTAACGAAGTTATGAATTTTTTTCTCCCTGAAACAATATTTTTTTTTGCCCTTGAGCCCATTTTTAATTTTATCAAAAGTCTGCGATGCCTAAATTTTCGGCCTTTTTCCTAGAAATAATAATAATTTTAAAGTGATTTGATATGTATTATAAGTAAGAAGTTATGGGGTTTTTTCGATTTTCACAAAACCCCTCCCTATTTCCATCCCCTTGGTCCTATTTTGTCCATTAACGAACCTGACCGAGATTTTCTACCCCTTGATTTTATGTATAAGTTTGGAAGAGATTTGTGCAGAATTATAGAAGTTATCGTGTCCATAAAAAAGTGATATATATATATACATGGATAGATAGATTAGATAAAGTTTTGAACTGGGGTTGGTTTTGGGTTCTAGGGGTCACGATCGGCGTAGATCTACAAAATTTTTCAGAAATTCCAAAATAGGGGAGATTGAAATAGGTAGTTCTTACGAAATCTACCTAAAAAAGAGGGCTAAGTAAAATCGTGGAAATGATGAACCTCTCTTTAAAAAAGAACACTGGGAGAATTCTACTACAACTGTGTATTTTAAGTGGCATTTGGCGTGAAATTTGTTACGTATGCATTATATACTATAAAACTTTACAAAAAAAAAAAAAAAAATTAAAAGCTATTTTTGAAAATGACAACATATTTTTACTTTTTTAAAGCTAAAAAAATGTGGACTTAAAATACTGTTGCTAAACCACGATTTACAAACGTGTCTCGATTTTACAAAAATATTTCAAGCCCTCGAACCTTATTTTCAATACTGGCAGAGAGAGGGAAGATGGTGTGGTGTTACTTTGACGCAATGATAAAACTTTATGAACGAAAATGCAACAATCTTTTAAATAAGTAAAGCAATTTTTATTAAAAATTTCTGACATGATCGGCATTAAGAATTAGCACTCGCTAAAAATTGTTTTTTTTTTCAGGCAATCAAGTTTTTTTTTTAGTTTTTAAGAATGAAAATAGTTATTTTAGCCATCCATTACGTCATTTTCGTCATGGATAATTTTCCCTTTCACATTATTGTATTTGTATTTACAATTCATTTTCTTTTTAAACTTTTCTTTTTTACTTTTTTAAGTTTAAATCAAAAGTACGCTATCTTTATGGTTTAAAGGATCTCGACACCATCATTCGTATTGGATTCATTTCGTTTAAAATTCAAGTCTTCAACTCATTTCATTTAAAATACAGAACATTAATTTAAAACACATAATTTTAAAATACATATATTACATACCTTTAAAATACACTCATTTCATATGAAATACAAAAAGATAAAAGAAATGATTAAAAAAAAAAAAGAAAAAGAAAAAAGAAATAATACCACAACCAGAGGCCATTTTATTTCAACATCAAAGCATATCCGTTTTATTTTCCATATATGACGTCATAATCGCTTGCTTTCTGTACTTACTCATATTGTACCTTGTATTATTAAGAAATACTTCAATTTTCCCGTTTTAGTTCAATATGGCGTCATATTTATCTTTTTTTTTATTCTTAGTTTTTTATTTCATTTTCCTTTTTCCCGTGAAAAATCTCTCAGTTGAAAATTAATTCTTGTAGAGAAATTATTATTCCTGGTTTTCATTGTTTGGCAACGTGATAAAAAAGATTGTTAAATTTTATTAGAAAAATGTCAATTGATTCTCTATGAAAATAAGGAAATTTTGTATTATTAAGAAAAATATTTGAATAAAATAAATAAAACTCAGCCTATGTTAATTTGCGGATTACAATCCATCTATTTGCAAAGATACAAAAGCATTAATTCATCCGTTTCGACGTTGACGTGACTCAACCATTCACACACAATTTGACATTTATAGGGTAACTTTAGGATAGATGGTCATAGTTTTTAAAGATTGAAATAAAAATTCTTAGAATGCAAATACAAGAAATATTGATGCATATTTAAAATTCTTATACATATACTCATAATAATTTATGCAAAAAATAATTAAATATTGAAAACAAAAAGTGTTAAACAAAATTGAAGTTTAAATGGCAGATGGCCATCTCTCCTTAACCCTTTATCTACTGACGGTACTTATAAGCACCATTACAATAACTTGTTCTAAAATTCATTTAATACATCGGGTAGTTGTAATATAGTTTAGAATGAGTTATAGATACATTACTTTATCTTGTTCCAAAAGCATTATTGGTTACACAATCCCAAAATATTTTTTTAAACGGTGATTTATTATGGCTTTGTATCTTTTCAGCTTTCTTGGCGTTGAGGGGAGGAGGTTGAATTTTTCAATTCGGAAATATTTCTACATTTTTATTGTAAGAACATTATATTTGTACATTTCCTAATTTCGCAAAATAATGAGAAAAATATTTAAAATAAAAGATTTGAGTGGGGTTATAAATATTCCACAAAATCCCTATAAATTCAAATTTAATTAATAATTCTAAATCCTTCAATCCGTCTAAAATCCTTCTAAGATTGATTAAATGGTAATGTAAATCTTCTAATGTAGTTTAAACAATTCACGAAAAATGCTTTAGAAGATAAAATTTTCATTAATTCATAATTTAGTACATAAAGGGTTAAAGCCGAGGAGAGATGGCCATCCAATGCAATAAAGAAAAAGTTAATTTAAATAACAAAAAAATAACATATTTCATATAGTTAATCATATAAAACATATAGCAATTTGTAAAGATGCAGTTATATGATGGAAAATGGGCGAAGAAAACTCGAATAAACAAAATTTGAAGTATAATTTAAATACTTCACTTTTCGTAAAATTTTACCACATGTTTGGCAAAGGTCTTGATAATTTGTACACGTTTCATGGAACCCCTTCAGGTACCTTTTCTTTTTGGATGTGATATTATATTGCTTTGCACAACCAACACAATGATCCTAATCCAATTCCATTTACTCGGGATCTGTAGAATCTGATAATTTAAATGTATTTCGTTTTCTTCGCTACTGAAATTTTCGTGCTTTTTTTTTTTTTTTTCTCGCAGTAATTGTAGGTTTATTACGTTAATTTAGTTTATTTATCAACTTTATAAATTTCTGTTATGAAAGTTTCCGACGTTTTTCAGTATTTTCTGAAACAAATAAATCGTTAGGTATTATTATATTATTATTATTATTATATTTAAATTAGTTAAAATTTAAATAATTATATCAATTAATATATTTATAAACGTAAAAGTTATATATTTATTTTAAATTTAATTATATTTAGTTAAAAGCATCACTCCGTATAATTTTGAAATCTTGATTAAAGGTGGCCATCTCTCCTCGATTTCATGTGGCCATCTCTCCTGAAATTGAAGTACTGATAGTCGCCCAATTTAAAGCATCAATAGCCATTGTACGTCTTTGTTTTAGTCTTAGAAGTAAAGATTAGATCATATACGTGCCTTAAAAGTCCATACAGTAAAATATATATATAACGTACGTACGGCAAAATAGTACTGCAAAACTTCAGATATCTAAGTAAAAAAAAATATTCAATCACCTATTTAATTTACATTAAAATTACACTTACTTTTTATAATCGAAAAACACAATTGCACGTCGCAATAAATAAACTCGTTGAACTATTTCATAAGAACGATGTTTATATTGCAATCTATGTACAAGTTTTCGAGATATTTAGACTGGCCATCTCTCCTCTATGGTCATCTATCCTAGAGTTACCCTAATATTATCCGCTTCGTTCCCAAAGCTAAAATAATACTACAAATACTCATTCATTGGTTTTAAACAAACAAAATGACATCATAGATGACAGAAAAAAGAACTTTTCGGAAATTAATACTTTAGGGGACTAGTAATTTTGGTTTACAAATAGGGATCTAAAATTACAAATTCCGTTAAAATATCAATTTAATTATCACTAACCCAAATTCACACAATCACAAATTTAAGGCCTTTAATCAAGTGAATGATATAGAAATCCTCAAAACATTTTATTGTAAAGGATTTAAGTTAAATAAGTATGAAAATTTCTCAATTTCTTGGCCACACCCTTTGGAAGGCGTTTTGCAAACTCAGATGAAAATAACATCTATTTTATGAGGAAATCAGCGTAGATTTTTCCATTTATTGGTTTGCTTTTAAAGCAAAAAACATTCAGCTAATGTAAAAAAGTCAAACAATTTAGTTTTTATGGGGAAAAGAATAGAGGTCTATATATGTGGACCCAGGTAGCGAAGAGGTTATAGGATATATTTCTCTTATGGGGACTCTGTATCCTTTACTTTGCGAAAAATTACGAAAATATCAGTTTTCAAACGTTTTACTTGAAATGAATTTAGACATCCGTAGCATATTTTCACGAAGATCCAATAGGGTTCCTAGAAAAAAAAATACGAAAAAGGCATTTTATTCCATCCATTTCAATTTCAGGGGACTCGGCACCCTGCCAATATAGATATTTCATAAACATTTTGATTATCAGATTTTTATCTTATCACACCACATACTTTCGATAACATCCTGACAAAATTTAAGGCTGATACTACACATAGAACCACTGTTACGGCTGATTTAACAAACATATTGTAAAAATTTCCCTCCTCCAAAAAAGATCTGGTAGAGCAGAAGACAGGAAATCTCTCTAGGTTACTCTTCGAATAATTTTATTCTGGGTTTTTACAGAATTATACACATGTTAATCAGGGTCCGTCTCAATTATGAATATGAAGGAACATTTGCCACAAAATCTAGGATAAACACAGAGTGTCTTGTTACACTGGAGACTGCTGTCACTGGAAGAATGTCTTATTATAGAATGTCCTAGTACACTAGAGACGGTTGCCTCTGAAAGAAATCTTGCCGGCCGGCGCCGTCTGCGAGTATTTAAGAACACGCTCACAAAACTGTCTAGTCGCTACTTTCTAGCGGTTCAAAGTCTCTAGGAGCTAGGGATTTCGCCGGCCGATGCCGTCTGCAAAAATTACAAGAGTCCCTTCTCTCAAAAAAAACTCTCCTCATCTCCATCCTCTGTTTCCTCCTCCAAAATGACGGGGCATGTTTCTCCACCAATCGGCTAAGTCCCTGAGTTCTCATTGGAGCCTCTTTGTTCTCCGCTGGCGCCCTGTTGCTATTCCAAGTCTGCGAGATGCTCAAACTCTCTGCGCTAGGAGGTCGGCTGAAGGAGGAATCGATCAATAAGGGACGGGAAATTGAATGTCTGAAATTTTATTTAAAATATTTAAATCCGATATTAAATATTTTCTTGAATTTTTAAATTAAGGAAACTCGGTTGCTATTTTTTAAAAATCGTAAACGTCGCACATGGCGTAAACGCCGCACTTGGAAAAAAATTAACTTTTAAACTCGTAAACACCGCAGCGTTTCTTCCATAAAATACGGTACATATTTAAACTCATTTGTGTCAGTTTGTGTGGGTTTTTTTTTTTTTTTTTTTTTTTTTTAGATTTTAGATTTTCCATGTTTCCAAAATGTTAAGGCTTTTCTAGATATAAATGAAAGGGTTTGAATTTTTTTTCCAAGTTGAACGTCATACCATGCATAAGAGATTTAAGTATCGGATTTTTAATACTTTGATAACTTTTGTTAAACAAATTCATCTGTACAAAAACTAGTCATTTTCTCTGCATTTTAGGATTTCGTTCATCTGACGAACCGATTCGTCACACTCCTCTGTCTGTCTGTCCGTCACAGAGTTCGTTCTCAGAAACTGTATAAGTTAGAGATCTGAAATTTTGCGTACTTTTAGCTGAATACCTCCGATCCTACGACAAATCATGAAATTTTGAAAAAATCTTATATTATTTTAATTAAATGAATTAATTTAATGACATCCGATCATTTTTGTTATTTAGATTTTAAAATGGAACCGGAAAATGGCCGGAATGGCCGGATCTTTTTCCGGCAGGCTCGATATCTCCGTCGTAGCACCCGCTATTCAAAAGGAAGGTTCTCGGTTGAAAACTCGGCTTCGGAGTTTCCCCGGAATAGGTTTCGTTGTCTAATAGGTGAAATTCTGTAGACTTTTCGTTTCTTTCTTTTTTTCTTTTTTTTTCCCTTTTCTTTAAAAAAAAAAAAAAATATATATATATATATATACAGTATAACTTCAAAAATCCGGCATCATTGGGACCGACACTATGCCGATTTTTGAAAATTCCGCATTTTTGAAGGAATATCAGAAGTAGTAGCTAGGAATATCAAAAGTAGTAACTCAGAATATCAAAAGTAGTACTATTTTCTTAACGGTGCTTTTAGCCATAGTTTAATTTATTTTTAAGTGATAATTATGTAAGAAAAAGAAAAAAAATATAAAAAAACTTACTTTAATTGATATTTTATATGTTACAGAAAAAAAACCTAATAAAGAGCAAAATTATTTCTTCTCGTGTAATTTCAGAAATATCGATGTCAATTTTGTTTGTTTCATTTTTTTTTTTTTTTTTTTTTTTTTGGGGGGGGGGGGGGGGTTCTTTAACAAGGTTTTTTTTTTTTTTTTCGCATTTTATACAATTGAAGAATGCAGTCTTGGTTCTCTAAAGCATATATTAATTATCCACTAGAATAATTATGCATTATTCTAGTGACATCTTTTCTTCTCGCGGTTGTTCATCTTCGTCTTCGGAGCAAGCTGGTGCATTATCGGAGGTTCTATTTGCGATCTCGCTGCCCGTTAAATTGTTCGTTGTTGATGCATTTTCGTCATTGCTATATCCATTTTTACGACACCTAATGCATTCTCAGATTTTGCGTGTTCAATCAGATCATAAATTGCGGCCTGACCACAGGAAATGTGAAAGCCTGAAAATTCTGCCTCATCATTGATATCGCCGTTGCTGAAAATTCGTTCCGGCCATATATTATGCCATGCATTTGCCAAAGTTGTCCCCAAAGTTGTTCCTGTTGCTAAACAACGGTGCAGCTCCCAGAAAATGTTTTCAGAAAATAATTGCCTATATCAAATGAAAAAAAAAAATCAAATATTCTTTTTTTGGATTTTTACTTTCAATCTTGAAATTTTTAATTCATAAAGAATTGCTATTTTTCGCCTTCCATAACTTGAAATTGTAAAAGAAAAGGGAAGGGAAAAGATGGTTTTGATGTCGGATTTTTGAAGTCGTACTGTATATATATATATATTTACCATTTTAGGGCCAAAATTTGTAAAATATTTTACCTATTTTTTTTAATGCAAAAATTCTTTTTTTGTGAAATTGTGAAATTTTAAATTGACTACATTTCATTGTCCGGTGGATTTAATTAAACCCCTTAACTGCCAGCGAAATCTTGCGCGATTTTCAGTGCCTTACTTAAATCGCATATTTCTGAAATTATAGAAGATGTATATTAGTTTTCTGATGGAACACTAAGAAAATGCACATTTTATACTATTATATAGGGGAGGGTAGTACACAGTGAGACGAAAATTATTATTACTTAACGAATGGCAACGATTTTTATTCTTTTGAAAAAATTTTGCTGCCTCTTTAAGCTACACAAATACGCTACACATTAATGTATAAATGGTTTTAAAAAAGTTATTTATAAAAGCACAGAAGCAGGATAACGGAGTATCGAAAATTATCTCACTATGTGTACCACTTGTGGTACACAGTGAGACAATGTATATATTTTCATAAATCATACATTTTTACACTCTATCAATGATTTTCTGCAGTTTATGACTTCTAATTAATATTTCTAGATTAAAAAAATTAAAAAATATATTAGCTTCGGGTGAATAATGGCAGACATTGGGCTACCTTCATGCACATTTTCAGCCGCTTACGTTTAGTAGATTTCACTAGTCATCGCACGTCCCCCCACACACACAGACAGAGAGAGATAAAAAAAACCTTCTTTTATTAATAAATAACTTTTTTTTACATCAGAACAGCATAATAGATACACAATGAGGCACATCTCACTGTGTACCACAACTGTGTGTCTCACTGTGTACTTTCGTTACGTTGTAACAAAATGGATGCTATATCTGTTTCACCATCAATTTCACAGCTTTGAATGCTTGTGTCGTTTTGTCGACGTAGTCTATCATTAGATATAACTAGGTTTGGTTAAGTAAATATATGCTATAATGAAAGAAATAAACTCTAAAATGGACGTTTATGCAACTTTAACCCCTGTAAAACAAATAATTACTTACTATTTTGTTGGACGAGTAACCGAAGTGCCGAAACTACATCCACGTGTTGCATAAGATGAGGTGGTTCAGTGTGTGTTCCAGCTAAGAGAAAAAGTTATAACTATATGTCAAAATGGCTGCTATCTCACTGTGTACCATGTCTCACTGTGTACTCTCCTACCCTATAATGGCTCAGGTAGTGAAAATTGCCTCGTTATAATTGGAATTCGCCATCCCTTTAATAGATGCATGCATTTTCTAAAGACGTATATATACGTTCGGTGCAGTTAAAGGGTTAAAAGAATTTTCTCTTCTTTTTTTTTTCTCTCCATTTTAATGGTTTTGGGTTTTGTTGTTGTTGTTGTTGTTTTAGCTAAAATGAAATCGTGTAATTAAATATCCTTTTCAGATATACAAACATATGCTACTATTACAATTCTCTGGAGTGAACCTTAAAGTGCTTTTAATGAAACTAAGTATCAGCTTTTCAGTAATATAAATCGTTAATATTTTAGAAATAAATATTTAAGTAAATAGCCATTTATACTGTATCTATTACATATGTAATGACATTTTATTTATTTATTTATTTATTAAACAAATTAACTTTTCGGCAATCTGATCTTAACAGTTATAAGGCAAACTTCTAAGAAAATTAAGCAATGAAAGATATTTCAAAATGTTCAAAATTGCATTAGATGCGTGTTTTTAATTTTTTCTTAGTTTTTTGTATTAAGATTTTCAAATTTTACTTCAAAAATTGCATTTTTCCTTGAATAATACATTTTTTCTTTCATGAAACCATTAAATAATATGTGATTGTTCATATATTATATTAAATGGTTTATTATAGGATAATATAGGGCATAAGATATTATAGGGTACTCAAAAAAGAGGGGAAAAATCAAAAGATACGCCTCCTTAATGGTCGCATTTTCTTTTTCTATTCCAGGTTTTGATTCAATTAATCCATTCGGGACCATGGATGCACATGTGCACCTTTAAAAAGAAATAAAGAAATTGTTTTTGGCACCAGTAAAAAAGAAAAATAATATTTGCTTTCTTTAATCAGCGTCTTTCTTTAATTTTCGTGATTATTTAAGTAAAGGTAACTTTAAAAAAAAAAGGTGGTGCCAACCGAATAAAATTTGTGTGAATGCCGCCGCGCCGGTCCCGAAGGGGTTAAAGTGGATATAGATAACCAAAAAAAAAAAAAAAAAGGAAAAAACTTCGTGTTTTTTTACACCTTCTATTTTTTTTTTTTTTTTTTTTAACAAAAGAATTATAATAGAAAGTACAACAAATATAGAAAAAAGAGTGGTTGAAGTGAAAATTATATAAGAAATCGCATTAAAATATACCAATGAAGGTTCAATGTATACAGTCAGGGAAATAAAAGTGATCATCCGCTATTAACTCTGCCGCAGATCACAATATTAAAATGTAACTGTAACCAATAGATTAGTATTAACGTCTACTATGTAATGCTACACTTAAATTTTGCTTAGGTGGTCGTTTACATATAGAAATAGAAACAAACTTTAAAAATTTTAATACTAACATCTAATTGACGTCATATTTGGATTCTTCGGTAAACGGACCTTCGTATGCCACATGGGTAATCATTCAGTCCAGTAGTTTTGCAGGTTTAAAGTTTAGAACTCCTAATATTAAATTCATTTTTAGCCGTTGCAAAACAGATTACAATGCGGGTAGCTTTTGAGTTATGCTTAAAATACTACCCTTGTTGCAATCTGTTTTAGAACGACTGAAAGTGAATTTAACATTAGAAGTTCTAAGCCTTACGAAGCACAGTGGCGTAGTGGTCAGCATGTCTGTCTGCCACGCTGTTGGTCGTGAGTTCGATTCCCGGCTGGGTAAGGTTCACTGAACCTTTCATCCCTTAGGGGTCGATAAAATGAGTACCAAGCTAGCTTGGGATCTAAACATCGAGGGTCCTGAGTTAGGCTGACCACCTACCGGGGACATATGCTATATAGCACCTCGGGTCCCAGTGTTAAGAAAACAGGGGTGGGCAATGTAGGCCCTGATTCTTCATGGATCGTATAGCCACAGGTTTAGTTTTTAGTAGTTCTAGACTTTAAACCTCAATATTTCCTAAACTACTTGACCGAATGATTTTTCGTTTGGTATTCGAAAGTAAAAGATACCGGAAATTCCAAATATGATGTAAAAAGTAGGTTTAGGTAATTGGACAAAAGTAGGTGCTGATATTGAAAATTGTAAAGTTTGTTACAATTTTTACATGTAGACTACCCCTAAGAAAAATTAAAGTATCACATTAATTAGTGCATGTTATTACTAACTGACTGGTACCAATAATTTTTATGCGATTATTTGCCACAGAGTTAGTAGGGGATGATCACTTTCTTTTTTTACTTTTCCAGGTTTGTGCTATAAAATATGCTCATGAAATGCATAAAACCAACGATAAAAAAAATAAAAATCAGGAAAATTTTAACATACATTTATTTTATGAGGGAGTCTTTTCTTCCGTGGCAAAGGGGAAAATGTGATAAACAGAACAGTTGCATGTTAAACTTATTCTGGTTATCTGCGTTTTCATGACTTTTTATTTTCTGACATGACGTATTGATTTCAGATAAAAATTAAATTTTACCCATCTTATTATTATCACATTTATGCAAAGGTATCAACGGTAATTCCGATCTTCGTAGTAAGCTTATGTATGTTGCTGCTACTCTTTCAATCTCTCTTTATTTCAGTTTATACTGTAATATGGAGAGTGGGTATCCTGTATGGAGCCTTGAAACAACTGTGCTAAAATCTAAAACCCACAGCATTTATTTCATCTTTAATTTAATATTCTTATTCACTATGTTTACTAGGATGTTTGAAAATTGAAAACTATTGGGGTTATATTTTTCACGTACCCATTTAAATCTAAAGCCCAGTGGCGTAGTGGTCAGAGCATCTGACTGCCGCGCAGCAGGTCGAGAGTTCGACGTCCGGCTGGGCAAGGTTCACTCAACTTTTCAGCCCTTCGGAGTCGATAAAATGAGAACCAAGCTTGCTTGGGAACTAAACACTGAGGGTCTCGCGTTAAGCTGACCACCTGGCCAGAACGTATGCTGCATAGCACCTCGGGGCCTAGGGTCAAGAAAACAAGGATGGGCACTGTCGGCCCAGATCCTTCATTGTTTGTATAGACTCAGAGTTTAGTTTAGTTAGTTCATTTAAAACTAAACGGTTAAAAATTCAATGATAATTTGCTACTTTAAATATTTAAAAAAAAGGGGGGGGGGGGAAGGAAAAATAATCTATATTTTTGAACAGAACCAATTTATCACAGCCCAGCAAAATATTTATTTAAATTTTAAAATACCTACGCTACGTTCAGATATTTCGTATACCATTTAAAATACTTGAAAATTTTATACACATACAAATGAAAATAATTCCTCGATATTGCTAAAGAGAGTACCGTGTTTTGTTAATTTATTTATAAACAGGTTGATCCCCATTTCCCCTACCGTTTCCGGATTTCGTTTTAGACGATGCAGATTCCATAGGTGTGACTCTCTATAATTTTACGGTATTCTAGTGAATTCATAAGCGGAAAAAACAAAGTACAATATGACACCCTATTTTCAACTAAATCGGGGTAAATATCTGTTAATGATCCTCTTGCAACAGGCCGCCAGCATTCTTGAAACTCTAGAGGAAGTCCCATAAATATGACAAAAAACGGCGGTCAGTATTCTCTGAAAAGCCAGAAGGGAGGAAACAGTATCCGGCATTACCTCCTCACACCCTTCTAAACCAGGAAATCGTGGGAACGAAGGTAAAAAGAAAGACTTTCTTTACAGCGCGGTACATTATACCGCGAATTCGTCTGTATAGCACGAACAGTGGCGCAGGGAATATTGGGATTTGGTTGGGTGAGTTATTGATAGCTAGCGCAGTAGTCGTCACTTATTAGAATCACTGATTCATCAAATCAGTTTTCTTAGCAAATAATTAAAAAAATATATTTAATAAAAACATTTTCATAATACTAATACTATATTGTAATCTTAGCAGACCCGCCCGGCGTTGCCCGGGTTCCATTATAATAATCTTCACCCAGAAAAAGGAATTGACTAAAACTAAAAAACATGTTTTGTTGGGTACATTTTGATTGTTTTAAGCAAAATTTTTAGTTGAAGTTAAAAATCGGTTTTGTTGCTCGGACAGAAAATATTGTTAACACTCTTACAAAATTATAACAAAATTTCATGAATTTTACTTGATTTAACAAAATCTGTTTTTTTTTAATTTTACAATAATTTTGTGTTTTAAATTTGTAACTCCAGCAAAATTTTGTTGTTTTTGCAAAATTAAAATGGTTGGGTAGTAACCATAACTCTCTCACGTAATTGGTTTATTTGACTTATATAGCTATATAATTAAAGGATAAGCATAATTTTTGGATAATTAAAACATTTTAAATTGGGACGGACCAAGGTAGTTTTAAAAATCCCTCTCTACCATCTAATTTTCTTGCTTTTCATTTGAAATTGAGCATTTAGATTTTGAATTGTTCACAATATTTAGCAAGCAAATTACATCAAAATAATGTATACAGATAATTCTTTGTTGAGGTCTTAATTTTAAGAATAAGAAAAAATAATACAAGACAAAGACTTTTTTTTAGGAAATAAAGTATTTGTCGTATTAAAAAAACTAAGATATTCTGAAATATTTTTTACTGAACGGATTTTATTTATATACTAGCCAGGATTCGCCCTTCTAGACCGGAGTTCCCGCTGCCTTCAACTGTGTGTTTCCCGGGCACCTTCAAAGAAATAACTTCATATTTATAAAGTCCTCCAAAATTTCCTTCCCTTTCGGTAGTTTCTCAAGAAACAAATTAATCTCAAAGAATCCCGAAATGTTCATGGAAAAAGGGAAAAAAACTTAAATCACCGGTTTTTTGAGATATTTTATTAATTTATGTGAACATTATTTTCGACTCGCAGCCTTTTCTGAAAAAAATAATCGCAAATTTTTAACGAAAAGTTCCGGAATAAAAAAAATATTTTACCGGATTTCGCGGAGTTTATTTTTTTTTTTTTTTTTTCGAAAATTGCGTTAAAATCTGTATTTGTTTTTAAAAATTGGTATCCTCTGAAACAGTAAATCATTAGCTTTATTTTCATATAAATTGTTAGCATTTCAGTTGAAAAGTAATGGAGATATTCAATATGTGAAAAACAGAAAAAATCGTAAATCTCTCGATTTTTATAAGTTCTGGTAAAAATTGTATACACTGTCTTTATAATCCAAAAAAATTGATCGCGATTTTCGAACGAAAATTTCTGGAGGAATAAAATATTTTATCGGGAAAGATGGATTTTTGCGATTTCTTTCGAAAATCTGATTAAAAATCCGAATTTTTAGAAAAGATTGAGATCGTCTAAAAGAGAAAAAAAAATTCTTTCTATTACGACGTCAACTCCGTGCATTTCGGATGAAAATTGTGGGCATTATAAAATATTTAAAGAAAACTGAAAAAAAATTCGACATAAGTCCGAATTCGGAACATTTATTCTTTTTACATTTTTATTGAAGTTTGCGTTTATTTGGGAATATTAAATATATTTTTTTAATTAAAGTGTTTTATAATATTTTCTTACTTTGCTTCAATGAATCATTATAACAATATGAAATAAAACTGTTATTTGTTTTATTCTTATCTATTATATATGCGTGTGTGATAAATAAAAGATGTTATTAGAAAAATAAAATAATAATAAAAAAAAATATATATATATATATATATATATATATATATATATATATGTTTCATATAAAATTCTAACACTTATAAACAGAATAAAAGAGAAAAGTGCACAGTTAAACTGATGGCATTGAGCTCACAGTCTATTCAAACTAACTGTATATTATACTCTTACTTCAAAAAAATAATGCCTTTCGTAAAATAAATTAAGTGGGGGATTAGCCCCTCCCCTCTGATTCATATCTTTATACTTAACCAATGAGCCTCCAAATCTCATCAGGGTAGCGCCTTGTCAGTATAAATCGGTATATCAAATTTGCCGCAAATCGGATAGAAAAATCCATTTATCTAAATTAAGGATGTATTACCTCCCTCCATCCCCCCTTTATGCTTAAAAATGAATCTCTAAATCTATTCAGGGAAGCGCTTTATTATAATAAACCGGTACACCCAATTTGAAGCAAATCGGATAGGAAAACACTTTTTTTTTCTAAATTAAGGGGGTATTACCCGCCCAGTCCCTTCTTTATACTAAAAAAATAAACCACTAAATATAATCAGGGAAGCGCCTTATCAAAATTAACTGATATATCAAAATTGAAGCAAATCTGATAATTCTGCATGAAAAACCCATTTATCTATATTAAGGGGGGCTTAACCCCCGTACCCCCCTTTATACTTAACCAATGAACCCCCAAAACTAATCTGGGAAGTGCTTTATCATAATAAACCGGTATATCAAATTTGAAGCAAATCGGATAAGAAAACACATTTTTCTAAATTAAGGGGGTATTACCCCCCCCCGATCCCCCCCCCTTTATACTTAAACAATAAACCTTCAAATCTAATCTAGGAGGCGCCTTATCAGAATTAACAAGTAAAACAAAATTGAAGAAAATCTGATAATTTTGCATGAAAAACCCATTTATCTAATTTAAGGGGATATTAGCCCCCCGTACCCCCTTTATACTTAAACAACGAACCCCCAAAACTAATCAGGGAAGCACCTTATGAGAATGAACCTAGAAAAAAAAATTGAAGCAAATAGGATGTTTATGTCAAGAGTTGTCGCGTTACGTACGTACGTACGTACACAACATACATACGTACGTACATACAGAACCTGCGGGCACATTAGCTCTCAGGCTTTGATGGCCTGTGAGTTAAAAATTATCAAAAATGGCCTATATTTATTTGTTTAAAAAAATAGTTTGGGAATTCATTTTAAAAAAGAACTACAATTATGTGAATCATCAAAAAAAAAAAAAAAAAAAAAAAAGCTTAAATCGTTCCTTAAAATTATTATTCATTATAAAAGTATAGAGGAAATCGTAGAGGAATCATAGAAAGGAAAAAAAAATTCATTAGTTAATTGAACTCATTTTCTAATTATATATTCCTTTTGGAAATCAATAGCTAAGTTTCTTATTTTACTTAAATAAATTTGTTAAAATGTTTTTAAAAGCTATAAAAATATCAAAACATCGATACATCTTTTTAGTATTAAAAATTTTCGCTAAGATATTTATTTCATTCATTTAAAAATTAAATTGTCTTTTAAATACACCCGCATAAGACAATTAAAAAAAAGTCTTTAAAAATGTTTCTGCGGGGAGTCTCAGTGGTCGAATGGTTGAAGCATAGACCTTCTGTCCTTGGGATCGACAGATCGAATCCCGTCGGTGGCATGTCTTCATTTCAAATATTACCAAATGCAATGCAGTATGCTCGTTTGAAGATCTAACAAACGTACCTGTCAACGCGGCTCAATAGATGGCGCCATCAAAGCGGAAATATTGTTTCTCAAAAATAATTTTAAAGTAAATGTTATTGTTTCTTTAACAAAAATTTTTGTTGTTAAAACAAAGAAAATTCTTAAAATTACACAAAACAATTGTTCTTTAAACAAAAGTTTTTGTTGCCGAAACTAAAATGTACTTTTAAGGTAACAGATTGTTACATTTATTTTTTTTTTAATTTCAACAAAAGAATTTTGTTAATTTAAACAAAAAGGGGACCATTTTACTTGAAATAACAAAACATTTTTTTGCTGGCGATACAATTTTTTTTTGCTGCAGTTGCAAAAAAAAAAAATCAACAATATTTTTTTGTTGATTCAAACAAAATTTCCACGTAAAAGCACAACGTAAAAGCACAAAATTGGCAGGCCCGTCCATTGAAGCAATTTGGAATCGAAATGAGTTTTCCATTTTCAGATAAATAAAGTATTAATCGAGTTATCAGCCATTCTGGTCATGTGGCAACGGGTTTTTCTGCTTCCCTCGTTGATTTTTCTCTTTTCGCCCCGATATTCGATTCAAAGCCCGAACTTTGACATTATTTTCTGAAAGGTCTTTCGCGTTTACCAAATAAAAAAGAAAAGTGCCCAGCTAAACTGATGGCATTGAGCTCACAGGTTATTCGCACTAATTGTATATTATACTCTTATTTTAAAGAATAATGCCCCTCAAAAAGATAAGTGAAGGGGGATTAGCCCCCGTTTCCCCCTTTATACTTAACCAATGAACCTCCAAATCTAATCAGGAAAGCTCCTTAACATAATAAACCGGTATACCAAATTGGAGCAAATTGAATAATTCTGTATGAAAAACTCATTTATCTAAATTAAGGGGGGTTGACTAGCCCCCCTTTTCCCCTTTATCCTTAACCAATGAACCCCCAAAACTAATCAGGGAAGCTCCTTAACATAATATACCGGTATACCAAATTTGGAGCAAATCAAATAATTCTGCATGAAAAACCCATTTATCTGAATTAAGGGGGGGGGGTGAACTAACCCGCCTTTTCCCCCTTAATCATTAACCAATGAACCCCCAAAACTAATCAGGGAAGTTCCTTAACATAATAAACCGGTATACCAACTTCGGAGCAAATCGAATAATTCTGCATGAAAAACCCATTTATCTGAATTAAAGGGGGATGGACTAACCCCCCTTTTCCCCCTTTATCCTTAACCAATGAACCCCCAAAACTAATCAGGGAAGTTCCTTAACATAATAAACCGGTATACCAACTTCGGAGCAAATCGAATAATTCTGCATGAAAAACTCATTTATCTGAATTAAGGGGGGTGGACTAACCCCCCTTTTCCCCCTTTATCCTTAACCAATGAACCCCCAAAAACTAATCAGGGAAGCGCCTTATCAGAACGAAACTAGAAAAAAAAATTGAAGCAAATAGGATGTTTCTATCAAGAGTTATCGCGTTACGTACGTACATACGTACGTACATACAGAACCAGCGGGCACATTAGCTCTCAGGCTTTGATAGCCTGTGAGCTAAAAATAGGAAACGCCTTTTGATTACATAGTTTCTGAACACCTGCCAATTTCATGCGTTCCCGAACAAAAATGAATTAATAAATTTGCCATACAGTTGCCCCTTTGGATTTGAGAACAGCCTTAACCTCTATTATTTTATCAGGAGGATGTACCATCAATCTCTAATTGTTCAGTCTCTTGAGAGCCCTCCGTCCCTTCCACGTGGTACGGTTTCACAAGTCTGTAGTAATAGTGGAACAAAACCACTCCTGCTGACCAGAAGATTCACATATCTTTCACACCGATCGTTGTCAAGACTTCTCTTTTTCGACAGTCAGACAATGCACACGGAAGAAACACTGTACGTCCTTCCATGTTTCAGTCTTCAATGTAAAATACCCGGGTAACAAAGGTTACCAGTCACTTCGATACATCTTCAATAAGTACCGCTTATTTATAAAATGAAATACCGGTGTATGTAGCATTAAGCGGACATCTATTTATATAATACGCGAAGGTGGCGATACTGGGGTGCTCTCATCCTCGAAAAAAAAACATATCGTGGCCATCATTCCGATGCCGTTAATAAGGCAAATTGTTCGACTCATCGAAATAATCTACATTGTATCACATCTATTCTTCTTCATTTTCTCTAAAACCTTCAAAAAACTATACAATTATAATGTTTTAAGTTCTAAATTAAAAATAATAAGCTACAACAACAGATTACTGATATAAACAAACGAACACTTAAGAAATTGTGATTAATTTTACAACTGTAAACAATGTGTAGTGAGTCATTCATTTTTGAAAACTTATTGATAACAATTTAAAAACTTTCATGCATTGAATACTTTAACTCCTGTAGTATTAATATGCCTTTCATGTCATTCACTTGTGAACGAATGAAAATAGCTTTTAATTTAAAAGCAAAGACTTAGAAATCTCAACTCTATTTTCGGTACTTTTCTGTTATGCAGAGTGGCAAATCTCGCCAATAATAGTTATTTTTTCGCGCGTGTGATTTAGAAACAATGCTTTGTAATTGAAATAAAATGCTATGGTATTTATTATTTTTGTTAAGTATTTTAAAGGAAATGAGTGAAAGGCATATATTTTAATTGCATGCAATATACACTGGACTCCAAAAGTTAAGGTACAGGGACTGGATGCTCTCGATTGCACACGTTTTGTCGAATATCTATCAACTTTATTGCCAAATTGTTCTTGAACTTCTAGGATGTAAAGAACATGTTTGATTTTATATTTCTCGGTGAAGATTTATAGGAGGATACAATTAGGGGGCTAATAATAAATTTAATAATAAAATAATATTTGCGATCACCTATGCAACAGAAAAGTCTGGAAATGGTTTGTCACTGTGGTAAATGACTATTTGGGTCCTGTTCAACGTTTGTATGCATTTGTGTAAGCATAGCACTCATATTCGTGAAGATTTTAACGTTTTTGTGAAAAATTCAAAAGTTTTTGTTTATAGCATACAGAGTTTTCAACCAGTTTTAACACAACATTCCAAAAACCTGACAAAGAACAGTAGCAACAGTATACTGCAATTAAAACATTAAAATATTGAATATTTGATGAGATATGGGCATTTGTATGAAATAATTTTTAACTGTGCATGCGTGGAAGATCCTAAAATTTTTATTATATAATTAAGTAGTCAGCTATTTAGGGTAACTAGTCCAATCAAAAATCGCGAAAATTCACAAAGATAAGGACAATATAGTGAGTTGCTTCCTAAAAATAGCTTTATTATAAGGAATTTCCCACAACTTTTCAATCAGCTCACTGTATCTTTCTAAGTTTTCACAACATTTGACTAGACTTTTTATAGAAGTTGCCCTAAAATACTGACTACCAAATTATGAAATAAAAATTTTGAAATCTTCCGCACATGCGCAGTTAAAAATTATCTCATAAAAATGACCATATCTCATCAAATATTCAATATATTCAAGTTTTAATTGCAGTATGCTGATGCTACTATTCTTTGGCAAGTTTTCGGAAAGTTGCGTTAAATTTGGTTGAAAACTCTGTATGCTATAAACAAAAAACTTTTGAATTTTTCACAAAAACGTTAACATCTTCACGAATATGAGTGCTATGCTTACACAAATGCACACAAACGTTGAATAGGACCCAAATAGTCATTTACCACAGTGACAAACCATTTCCAGCCTTTTCTGTTACATAGGGGATCGCAAATATTATTTCATTATTAAATTTATTATTAGCCCCCTAATTGAACCCCCCCCCCCCGTTAAATCCTTACCGAGAAATATAAAATCAAACATGTTCTTTACATCCTAGAAGTTCAAGAACAATTCGCCAATAATGTTGATAGATACTAGATATTCGACAAAACGTATGCAATCGAAAGCATCCAGTCCCTGTACCTTAACTTTTGGAGGCCAGTGTATATGTATTTTGAAAGCTTGTATTTTAAATAAAAGTTATGCTTTTTAAATTAAATGGATTAAATGTTTATATTTTAGGTGAAATTAGTGCAATGTGAATGATGTCAATGGGAACAATATTTGGCGACTTATCACACCACCAAGCTAACATAAAGGTAACTCTATTTGCTGAATATTAATGTAATAAACATAGTCTTAAGTTTGTCTGTTTCAGGTTTGTATGTTTATTTTATATCAAAAAAATTTATTTGGCGAATCATTAATCCATTTTCCTTTTTTTTCAAACTTAATTACTTCTAAACATCGCATAATTTTAAATTTTACGCCGTTGGGTAGGGAGAATGTAGTTTCAAATGTAAAATGTTTGAAAATTCTATTTCAATTTACTGACTTTTTATGATTTTTAAACCAAATCGCTCGATTTCGTATAATAGTATATGAATATTTTTATGAATTGTTTCAAATTTTAAGGCAAAACCCCGATTTCATATCCATCGTCCTATGACGGGCGTTTACACTAGTTAGTTTTTATTACTAAATGCCGAAACAAAGAGGAAGTGATAACGGCAAATTTAAAGACATGCAGATAATAATAAAAGTATTGTAAAGGCAAAATAAGTAAAAGTAAATACTTATACTAGCATTACCAGGTGCAGATAATGTAAAAAAGTAATTGTAAAGAGAAAATAACAATATATGTAAACACATATGCTATTATTTGGACTCCAAACGCGAAAGGATTGATAATCCATTTTAAGTATTAGTGTAAATGCAAAATATTTTCTTCATCCATTTAAGGGGTCTCAGGATTCTTAACACGTTGAATGCCACGTCAGTCACAGGTGACTGACACCGATCTGTCCGTTTAGGCCGCTTCAGTCATCGATGACTGACGCTTATAGCTTCTGTAACGGGAGTCTTATTTCGTGTTCTAAACGGAATGACCGATAAAATAGGCTTGGCATTCAACGTGTTAAAGCTTCAAAATTTTAGTTTTTTTAGGATGTTACACTTCTATATTTTCTTAACATTTTAATATGAGAGTTTTCTTGAAATTCCCATTAGAACAGAAGTTATGGATATTGGAATTATACCCGCTCAGTATCTAAAGCGGCGTTTCCGAAACTTTGAAGCCATCTTTCTCCAAATGGCGTTTTGGGGTATAACGCGCAGGGTATAAAAACTTCTGAATATTTTTTCATGAAATTTTCAAAACATGTGTATCATGTTATTCTGTATAAACTGAACCTAAAATTTCATTTTTATTGCTCAAAAAAATACTTTTTTAGGTGATTATATTGTTGAAATTTTCAAAATTTTGTATTAGCTAAATAAAATTTTCTATTAAAAATATAAAAATGCTTTAAATACAAATTTATTTAGGTTCAGGGTAATTATTACAATCTGAAGTATAATTTGGCACAAAAAATTTCATTCTAGTTGCAAAATTTATTTTGTAATTCTGCGCATAAGCTGTTATACCAATTTTCTGCTCCACAAATGTCTGAAAGTTTGGAGCAAACTATAAATACTAATTCTATATCGTGCAATTTTTTAAATACATGAAATGAAAGAACATACTTATATCTTTTAATCCCAATAAAAATTGTGTTTTTAAATGATATACATTTTAAGACATTAAATGTTGAAAATTGTAATTTTTTTTTCTTTTTTTCCAATTTTAAGACTCCTGAGACCCCTTAAAGATAATTCATGCGTGAGGGAGTTGAATTTTAAATACATAAACAACGAAGCACTAAAAGTAATTTAAAAATAAGACAATTTAAAAGCTAAAAATTCGTGCTGCGACTTGATCACCTTGGGAATTCCCTTTTATTTACAAACAAAGGCAAGATTACCTACCTAACTCGTTGAAATTTTAGTCAATTCTACTCGCTCTGATCTAACATTGTGCAGTTTAGAGAATTTGATACTCTAATTTAGAACAAATAAACAACTTATTTCACAGACAATGAAGTATTGGTCTCATCATTGTTTTTCTTGTCATCTGTATATATTTGATTATATAATTTATAAAAATGGAAATAGCTATTCTTTTATTGCTGACTGAATATTGATGTTCTTTATTCAAGTAAAAAAACTATAAATACAGTGATACCTCGGTTAACGATGAACATAATTCGTTCCGGAATTACGTTCGTTAACCAACATTTTCATTAAACGAAACGGATTTCTCGTCCAATTAAAACGAAACGCTGTTACATTATGTTAGTGCAAATATATACAGGGTGGTCATAAAGAAACTTCCCCGATATATGTACCCCTAGCGACAAAACCACTCACTCAATCGAAAGGAAATTTCAGATTTAGTTATTTGAATGTATACGCTCGAGATGTGATGATTTTAAACAATAGCGATCTCACGGTTACGGTTACAGTGAAAAAAAATCGAAAATTTCAAATGGCAACACCTTTCCCCCCCTCCCACACCCTGCACAAATTCATCAGCGCATCGAAAAACCATGAATGGCATTGGAACAATACACGTATGACTAAAATTGCCGGCGTAATATCGTGGCACTCAATCCGAATCAGTTCCTATGTAAAAATATTAAGCACTCTAAAACAAATAAGTACATTTTTATTTTCACTATGTGTACAAAAACACAACTCAAAAACGCATTTTAAAATAAGTCTTACAACATTACTCAGTTTACAAGCAAAAAAAAAAAAAAAAAAATCGGCTACTGAAAAACTTGTCTCGTAGCCACTCCTTCGTTCCTCGCATATCGAAAACATGCTCCTTCGGTACGATTGTGAAGTCAGCCAGACTGAAGTTAAGGGCTCCAATTCATGAGCAACTCCTGTTTTCGTATTTCACTGACGCACTGACGCACTTTGCATAATTCACAGAAATAGTAGAAGCACCAATCACATAGAACACCATTTTCAAATCATTTAGAAAATTTTTAATAAACAGTGTGAAGATTATTTCTTCAATCAGTTGTTCGTGCGTATGCCAACAAGATGACATTTACAATAAAACAACGAGGTGAATTTATAAGGCTGTTTTATCTGAACGGGAAAAATGCAGCTGAAGCTGTGTGAGTTTATCGCCTAAATCATAAGTTACGACGATGCCCATGTTCCGTAACAACTGTACGTGATTTGGTGAAAAAATTTGAAGAAACTGGATGCACATGTAATCGACCACGATCCGGACGACTATTTGTTCCTGTTGAAGTTGTTGCGGAAGTGCATAACAGGATAACTGCAAATCCATTGTATACTGCAAGAAGTGTTGCACGCAGTTTGGATGTACCGAAAACAACAGTCCTCAAGTTTCTGCGCACTGTTCAGCGGATGTTTCCCAATCGATTCCAGCGCGTCCAGATGTTGCAACCTGGAGACGAGCTGCAGCGTTTGGACTTTCCAAATTATTTTCTCATCAGATATGATGAAGATAACAGCTGGCCATTGCGAATATTATGGACGGATGAGGCACACTTCTCTTTAACTGGGAACGTAAACTCCAAGAACTGCGTTCATCGAGCTGATGAAAATCCTCACGATGTGACACCAACGCCTTTACACGAAGCTAAAATGACTGTATGGTGCGGCATCGCAAACACATTCGTTCTCGGTCCGTACTTTTACGAGGAGGTCACTTCCACAGGTATGAAAACATGCTCGATCACAAGTGCTCGGTATACAACAATGTTGCAGAATTACGTAATTCCAGAACTGCAGCAGCGAAATGTCGTTAATGATATTCCAAGGATGCAAGATGGCACTCCTCTTACACGCCGCCACATCTGTTCGACAAATGCTGCAACTGCACTTTGATGATAGAATCATGTCTGGTAATTTTGCAGTTTCGTAGCCACCACGATCCCCCGACCTCACTCCAATGGATTTCTGGTTCTGGGGTATTTAGGTCAAAAGTGTACACATTAAATTCAAGAAATTTGTTAGAATTGAAAGGTGCCATAAAAAGTGAAGTTGTACAGATTCCTTCTTCAATGTTACGTTCGGCATTGTTGTCAACAGTCTCACGCATGCAATGCGTTATTGTCTACGAAGGTGGGCATGTTTGAAACTGCTAATTCAAATAAATGTTTTTTCTCTCTTCTCTCTTGTGTTGTCATTGGTCCTTTACAACGGTCGTTTTCATCGTACGTGTATCATTCCAACGCCATTTATGGTTTTTCAATGCGCTGATGAATTTGCGCAAATGGGCGAAAAAAATGGGTGTTGCCATTCGAAAATTTCGAAATTTTTTCACTGTAACCGTAACTGCGAGCATTCTATTGTTTTAAATCATCACGATCTCAAGCGCATGCCTTCAAATAAGTATCATTAAAATTTCTTTTCGATGGGTTGGGTGGTTAGGCCACAAGGGGTTCATATATCGGGAAAGTTTTTTTATGACTACCCTGTATATATGTGTGTGTGTGTCTGTATGGTTGTGCGTTTATAAACTTAAAAAATGCATATTCATACTCATAGAAATGTAATGAGTTCATTTGAACAACAGGCAGTATGACTTTAATTATAATATTAAAAATTTGACTTTAATAATAATAGTAATAATTGTTCCATCAAACACTGCAGCTTCAACTCTAATGTTCCGTCAAAAGATCTCCTATGCTTTAACCTTAGAAATGTTTCCACATAAGAACACAACTGCAACCACTACGATTAAAAATGCACTACAGCTTTGACTTTCAGAACAGAACAGTTTGTCTGGCATTTGTTGAATTTTGCATTTACTTACTACATATTTCAGTTGTGCGCATACAGTATAATTTTAAATCAGTATTATTTACAGCAATGGTATTATCAAATTTATGTGAAATTCTTTGTATATACAGTGTGTCCATTGTTAAACGACTCTACTTTAAAGTTGTCTACAGACAAAACTATTGTTCATAAAGTTGTGAAATTTTGTGAAAGACGTAATAAAGAGATGGGAATTTGTTTAAAAAACAACAACAAATAAAAAGTCAACATTTCGCCACCAGAGGGCGATTTTTATAAATTACATATTTAGCGTTATGATAGTTTAGAAATTTTATTTACAGGTGTCCATAATTAAACGACCATATTTTAAAGTGTCTAACAGGCAAAACAAATGTTTAGAGTAGTAAGTACAGAACTTGTGTTGAAATATAAATTATTTAAAAGCAACGTTTAAACACACAACAAAATAAGTTAATTTGAACAGACGTAATATACGTTTCGTGAGTTCCAGGACTCACATCCTCAGTGTATAAAAACTTTTAAAACAATATCCCCCCCCCCCCCCCCCAACTACATGTACGGTGAAAACTCAAAATCCACCGTTTAGAACCGTTAGAAACACCGATAAAAATTTTGAGTTTTCACCGTATATGCTGTTGGAAGGATATTGTTTTTAAAGTTTTATACACTGATGATGTGAGTCCTGGAACTCACGAAACCTATACGTCTGTCCAAATTAACTTATTTTATTATGTGTTTAAATGTTGTTTTGTGAAATTTTGTGGAGGACATAATAAAGGTATGGGAATTTGTTTGAGCGAAAAAGAAAAGCTAGGAGGACATTTGTTAACGAATTACACATTTAGCATACATTTACGATAGTTTAACAAATTTTGTTTTAACCAAGCATGTTCCGCATGATGGTCATAATTTTCAGATACCATCTGGTATCATAAAATAGCTTGTTCTACAGTTTACAGCAGTGTGTTCCGGGAAATGCTACAGTAGCGCTCAAAAGTATTTTGACAACCATATATTCTCTCTTATTTTATTTAATATAAAAATGTAAAAGAAAATATATTCCCTATAATTGAGAACACTATGACTGCTGTTATTCAAATGTATCAAGTTTCAACTTGTTTGTTTACATTCGGCGCCACCGAAGAAATATGACTCTTCCTTAGCTCAAAAGTATTTTGACAATTAGTTTGCATTTAATTGTTGAAGGTGTCAGTGGCGCTATAGCTTCGATTAGTGTTTATATCGACTTATTGTGATTAATTTTAAGGATCAGGAATGCCGAAATGTAAAAAATATTGAAGTTATTCTAGAAAAGCCGCTGTAAATATACTTATGAAAGATAGACTGCAGGCAGAATCAGCTCGTTCTTTTAACGTGTCTCGGCAACTTGTTATTACATGGAATAAAATTTTTAATAAACAGAAATACATCGAAAATAAGCCTCAAAAGTGGCCATCCGAAAAAAACAACTTGCAATGTTGACTATATTATAAAAATGATATCTACACGTGATTGTCGTAAGTCCGCTGTAATAATAAAAAATGAATTGAAAGGAAATTACGGCATGTTGAAATTAATGACTGACACCAGAATTTTGGTTAAAAAAAATCGGTTTATTATGTGTGTGAAATATAGCTTTTTCTTATTTAAAAATAAATTTGTTTCGAAATTCCGGTGTCAATCATTAATTTCAACACTTTAGCAATGGAATTGCTTTGCCCCTGAAAGGGTTATGCCGTTTTACAAATGCAACTCTAGCCTTCCTATTCTTAGTAGATAACAAACGTGTTTTTGCTGGTCTTCTACCATGTAAACCATAGAGGTTTAGGCGTTGTTTGACTGATGAAACGTGTATGTCTATGCCGTAATTTTCTTTCAATTCATATTTTATTAATACAGCGGACTTACGACAACCACTTGTAGATATCATTTTTATAATATAGTCAACATTTCAAGTTTTTTTTTTTTTTTTTTGGATGGCCACTTTTGAGGCTTATTTTCGATGTATTTCTGATTATTAAAAACTTTATTCCCTGTAATAGCAAGTTGCCGAGACACGTTAAAAGAGCGGGCTAGTTCTGCTTGCACTCTACCTTTCTTAAGGGCATTTACAGCGGCTTTTCTAGAATCACTTTAATATTTTTTTACTTTTCGGCATTCCTGATCCCTAAAAATTATCACAATAAGTTAATATAAACACTAATCGAAGCTATAGCGCCACTGACACCTTCAACAATTAAATGCAAACTAATTGTCAAAATACTTTTGAGCTAAGGAGATGTCATATTTCTTCGGTGGTTCCGAATGTAAACAAGCAAGTTGAAACTTGATACATTTGAATAACTGCAGTCATAGTGTTCTCAATTATAGGGAATATATTTTCTTTTACATTTTTATATTAAATAAATTAAGAGAGAATATATGGTTGTCAAAATACTTTTGAGCGCTACTGTAGGAACATGTCATGAAATACTGTCTTTAGAATCAGGTTAAGTTAATAAATAAAAATTCTAAACTATCGTAATGCTAAATGTGTAATTTATTAAAAATCGCCATCTAGTGGCGAAATTTTGAACTAGTTTTTTTGTTTTTGTTTTTGTTTAAACAAATTCCCATCGCTTTATTATGTCTTTCAAAAAATTTCACAACTTTATGAAGAATAGTTTTGTCTGTCACTTTAAAGTAAGGTCGTTTAATTATGGACACACTGTATATGACCTTTCATTATGCTTGTTACGTTTAATTTAGTCATTCTTCCAAATATTCATTGCACAAACACAAACAGTAACAAATCAAGATATTTTTTCCACAATTAAACTATAAACTAAGTACCATACATGCCCAAGTACTTTTATTTATTAGTAGTAGGAATAGGACAGTACGGGGACAGGAGGGTGCACGGGTGCACCATGCACCCTCACGAAGCACGCAGGTCCCTCCTCTCGTGCACCCTCCCGTCCCTCCTCCTGTGCATTCTCCGACACCGCCTCTGGAATCCCCTCCGCCACCACAGCACTGCCCCCTAGCGGGAAAAATGGCGTTTTTAGAGTATTTTTCTGCTATAACATGAGAGTTGAACGTTAGATCGACTAGATTATCATACTATAAGATGAAGATTAAATTTAAATTTGAATTTTGAACAACCTTTACCTTAATGAGTATTATTAATTAATCAAAATAATGGAAAATATCAATTTCTTAGGAAAAAACAGATTTCTGTTGATTATTTTCAACTACAAGATCAGAATAACAAATTAAATTGGGAAAGTTAAGCATATATTTGAATTTTGGACAATCTTTACCTTAGTGAGTATTATTAATTAAGCAAAACAGTGGAAAATATCAATTTCTTAGGGAAAAAGCTGATTTCTGTAGGTTTTATTCAACTACAAGTTCAGAGTATCAACTTAAATGGGGAAAGTTAAACATATATTTGAATTTTAAATGATTAACATGTTAATGAGTATTATTAATTAAGCAAAACAATGGGAAATAACAATTTTTACGAGAAAATGGTGACATCTGTAGATTTTTTTTCAACTATAAGACGGTGATTAAATTTTTGTTTGAATTTCGAATAATCAACACCTTGAATGAGTATTATTAATTATGCAAAATAACAAAAATATCAGTTTTAATGGAAAAGCAGATTTCTTTCTTTTTCTTTCTTTTTTTTTCAACTATAAGATCAGAATATCAACTTAAATAGGGAAAGTTAAACATATATTTGAATTTTGAACAATCTTTAACTTACTGAGTATTATTAATTACTCAAACCAATGGAAAATAATAATTTTTCAGGAAAATTGCTGATTTCTTTATATATATATATATATATATATTATTTTTTATATCAACTATAAGATGAGAATATCCACTTAAATGAGAAAAGTTAAACATACATTTTAGTTTTTGAACGGCCATTATCTTAATATATATCAGTACTTAATTTTTATACATAAACCATTATTTAATCAAATTCTATACTTTCTGATTCAACGAAATTCAGTGATTTTTTTCAGTTTTGCCAATTCTTACATTTTTTGCAATTATTATTACTTAATTTCCCAACCCCTCAAAACATTTGAAGAAAACACATCACTCCGTTTACCTTATGAGAGAAATATTCGAAAAATGACCCCTTCGCTGACCTCAAATCTACACCTCAGGCATGGAATGCGAACAAAGGAATGTTATACCAACTTTATTGAAGTATTTTCATATCACAAGAACGCAGATTTTGAACTGTTCAGTAAACATCGAGAATTTCAACTTAAAAAAGAAATTTAAACATTTATTTATTTATTTTTGAATAATCATTACCTTAATGAATTTTAATAATTGAACAAATAACAAAGGAAAATATTTTTTTAATACAAAAAGACAAATTTAAACAAATTTGATTAACTTTTACACTAGTTGGAAACTGGAAATGAATAAAAATTGTTTTATGAGATCATTTGATCATTGATACATTCGAGATTTTGAACATATATCCGAATTTTGAAGGAACAACACCTTAATGAATATTAATAATTACGCAAAACAATGGAAAATTGAATTTTTTAAGGAAAAAGATCAGAGTATCAACTTAAAAGAGGAAAGATACGAAGATTTCAACTTAAAAGAGAAATTTAAACATTTATTTTAGTTTTGAACAACCATTACCTGAATGAATTTTAATAATTGAACAAATAACAATGGGAAATATTGATTTTTAATGAAAAAAGACAAATTTAAACGAATTTGATTAACTTTTACACTAGTATGAGATTTTATCATCCTTTTAGATGCTAGCTATGTAGAATTTTAACCTTTCAACGGGACGCACTTCAAGAAATACTCATTACTAAACAAAATAAATTAATTTTAATCTAATCACTACCTGAAAATTTCACATTTCAAAAGTATTTTCATGAATGTGCATAAAAATACGAGTTTACAAACTAATATCCTTATTTTTATTACATTTAAGTAAATTTTTCTACATTCAAACTTAATTTTTATACACAAAGCATTATTTAATCAAATCCAGTACTTTCGAATTTAACGAAAATCAGCGATTTCTTCACTTTTTAAACAAATCCTATAAGTTAAGAAGCAACAGCGCCTCCTATAATTTTATAGCTTTGAGTTAAAAGGATCGAATTTTTCATAATGTTTCCTGTTTTCATTATATGAAGACGTCAGCTTACATTTTTTAGTTTAACTAAAATGAGTAATATGCAAGAAATTTCTTTAGCAGAGGAAGATTCAAGTCAATCTTACTTAAAGGATATGAAATCCACTATACCCAACCAAGAAGCACATGCTTCGAACATTGAAATAATACCCTCTTCACTAGAACAACAAAAACCACCCTTTTCTTGCAATCAGTGCGAGAAATCCTATTACAAAAAGAATTCATTAAACAGACATTAAATATCCCATTTCGAGAAAAAAACCTTTGAATGTGAAATATGCTCAAAGACATTCATTCAAAGCATTGATTTAAAACGACATAGTGTAACACATTCCAAGACATCTACTACATATAAATGCGATCAATGTGGGAAAGATTATTTACGAAAGTTTCTGTTGAGAATTCACAAGAGATCGCATAAGAAGTTTTATGATTGTGATAAATGTTCCAAATCGTTTTTAACAAAGTCTGCTTTAACTAAACATAAAAAAGTTCATCCCAAGGAATATAAATGCACTGCAACATTAACTTGTATGACGAGATTGAATTTTTACATCATAAAAAAGTTCATCCCGAGAAATATAAATGTAAACACTGTAGCATTACCTTTTATCACCAGAACGAGTTTATTCATCATCTGATCTGATAAATGAAAAATGCAAACTTTGTTAAGCCATATAACATGAATTGAATATCTGTATATTTTAAAAATTTATGTCTTCCTATAACTATTGAAAATGATTAATAAATATTGTTTAAGTGAAAAAGCTTTTGTCGTTTATTTTTACTAAATCAACTTGTTATTTTTCTTGACTATCTCATCAAGTCAAAACGATTTTACTAAAGTTTTAAATACATACTTTTTTTTTTAAAGTTTATAATTTGATATTTTTAATTTCTTATAAAATGAAACTTGAGTTAACTATCTTTCATTAATTTCATATCAAAAACCTAAAGTTTTGTATATAATTTTATTATCTTCCATCTAAATTTTATATACCCATTTAAATTCTATAAACCCTTCTTATTAGCAAACATTGCTAATTAACTGGAAATTCCACATTAATTTTTTTTCATGATTGTACATATAAAAATAAGAGTTTACAAACTAAATTCCGTAATTTTATCACATCGAAATTGATTTTTCCCCGTACATTTTTACATTACACAATTGAGATAGATACAGACTTTGGACAGCAAGAGTTAAAAATTGATTCTACTAAATTTTCACCTTATATGAATGGATCGTACATGACAATTCTTACTGCTACAATCATTTGACATATTAAAACTAGACTGGGTTATTCTACTCATATTATTAATGAAATTATCATATGTTTCACCTTACACTTCAGAGATTTCTGAATTATCATCCATCAAGTTGTGTAAAATATAAATACTATCTTTATAGTTTTAATGATACCTAGTATACACGACTAGTCAGTTATTCTGTCCATATTATTAATCAAATTATCATATGTTTCATCTTACACTTCGAAGATTTCTGAATTTTCACCCATCAAGTTGCTTAAAATATTAATACTACGTTTATAGTTCTAATGATGCATAAGCATACATGAATGCAATCTTTAATTTTAACTTTTCATATTTCAATTAACCTATTTCAAAACCAAACTATATGAATTTTTACTACAACGCTTATCAACATCACAGAACGATTTATGCTTCACACTTTTCTAATAATTATTAGATATGTATTCTTCAGAAATATTACTAATATATGAATAAGTAAAGAATATGTAATATATATATATATATATATATATATATATATATATATATATATATATATATTAAATAACCTCATACACGAAAAGTATAACAGAGGAAAAATTCTAATAATCAATTAAAATAATTAGCTATTGCATAAAATTCCATCTATTACATATAAAGCTTACACTGATGAATGAAAAATATTTAAATTAGCAAAATAAAATTTACAAAAGTAAAAAAAAAAATAAATAAAAAATAAAATTACAAGTTATTGAAAAAATTTAATTAAAAAAATAAAGCTTTTAAAAATTGAAAGTTTAACTCCTACCTTAAATGTCATTACCAATATCTCTTCTCAGAATATAATAATCTATGGTTTGCTATAACAGAATTTCTTGATAACATTTATTATACTACTGATTTGCGTGATCATGCGTGAGTTGTCACGTGATCAAAACGTTTGATAATAATATAAATTTTCGAAAAGCTGCGCAGCATTTCTCATTTCAACTGTTAGACTTGAGGGAGAAGGTAACTTTAAGTGCACAACTCTGATAAATTTCCGGATTTTAATTCAAGTGAGGAATCGATTTCTTTGTTAGTGAATAAAGTAAGATTTAATGTATCATTGCAATATATAATAATAAAAATAAGCAATAAATAAATGATTATTTATATATTAAACATTTCCTAAGTATATAAATATATTTCTTTTATTGTACAGATGTTGCAACACGTGGAATCAAAACAGCAGCAATCCTCTTTATCAGAAATGAATGATCTGAATGATTCGCCCTTAGCACATGAAGAGTTAAAGAATAATAAATAGGTGAGTACTTATATATGAAATACTATAATTCATATATGAAACGTATAATTACAGTAAATTTAAAATCAAATATTTTGTTGTTTATACTTTAACAAGTGTTTTTTATCTATATCGATGAAGAAATTTTCTAATTGTTTACATTTATTTCTCTTACAGATGTGTTCTATTTGCTACAAACAATTTTTAAGTAAATGGAATTTAAAAGAAGATATACATTTCCATACAGATGAAAAGCCTATACTTGCGATGATTGCCAAAAACCGTTTTCAAGAAAACATGAATCTGAAATGTCTACTACATCATATAGTGTATCACCAGTCGTATGTAAACGTTGTGAAGATATTCAAAAAATAACCAGACGTTTGAAGAAGAATTTAATAATCAAGGAAGAGATTTAGACTATGTACCAAACCTAATTGCATAAGATTTACTACAATATCCCAAAATTAAAATTTGGAAGGCATAAACACTGTATGTAAAGAAATGTTTGTTATCCGTGATTCTTCTTCTAACTAACATGGATGTAGATATTATTCATATTGTATTCCTTACATAGTCATAATAAATATATTTTTATCTACACATATCATCGTGTTCATTTTTCTACAGTCCATTTCATTAATGGAATATATCTCCTAACATTTTAAACGAAAAAACGCTTTCTTGTCTTCAAAAATTAACAGATGAATAAAAAATATACAAGTTTACAAAATAATTTCAAAGTTTTCTAGATATATTCACAAAATAAAAAAATTTCAAAATTAAAAAAAGAAAATCCCAAATGTAAAAAAAAAAAAAAATTACAACATAAGTTGTTTTTTTTTTTTCAAATGTGATTTTTTAGAAAAGTGAAAAAAAATTTACAACTAGATTTTTTTTTCAAAACTGAAAAAAATATTTTTACAAAAAAATTTTTTTTACACATGTGAAAAACAAATTTACAACAGAAAAAAAAATAATAAAAAAAATTACAAAAAAAATTGCAAAATGTTTGCAAAAAATGTACAAAGAAATTATGAAAAAGTTTTTTAAAAAATGGTATTTTAAATATATTGTATAATGGTTGAACCATTGTAATACTATTTAAAATACCATTTTTTAAGACTTTTTCATAACTTTTTTGTGCTTTTTTTCAAACATTTTTCAATTTTTTTTTTCAATTTTTTTGTAATTTTTTTTATTATTTTTTTTGTGTTGTAATTTTTTTTTCACATTTGTAAAAAAAAAAAATTTTTTTCACTTTTGGAAAAAAATTTTTTGTAAAAATATTTTTTTCACTTTTGAAAAAAAAAATCTCGTTGTAATTTTTTTTTCACTTTTCTAAAAAATCACATTTGGAAAAAAAAAAACCTTATGTTGTATTATTATTATTATTATTATTTATTTATTTATTTTTTTTTTACATTTGGGATTTTTTCTTTTTACTTTTGAAATTGTTTATTTTGTAAATATATCTAGAAAACTTTGAAATTATTTTGTAAACTTGTATACTTTTTATTCATCTGTTAATTTTTGTCTCTTCTTATGAAATTTTTTAAGACGAGAAATCGTTTTTTCGTTTAAAATGTTAGCAGATATATTCCAATAAGGAAATGGACTGTAGAAAAATTAACACGATGATATGTGTAGATAAAAATATATTTATTATGACCATGTAAGGAATACAATGTGAATAATATCTAAATTTATGTTAGTTAGAAGAACAAACATTTCTTTACATACAGTGTTTATGTGTTCCAAATTTTAATTTTGGGATATTGTAGTAAATCTTATGCAATTAGGTTTGGTACATAGTCTAAATCTCTTCCTTGATTGTTAAATTCTTCTTCAAACGTCTGGTTATTTTTTGAATATCTTCACAAAGTTTACATACAACTGGTGATGCAATATATGATGTAGTAGGCATTTCAGATTCATGTTTTCTTCAAAACGATTTTTGGCAATCATCGCAAGTATAGGCTTTTTCATCTGTATGGATCTGTATATGCTCTTTTAAATTTCATTTACTTAAAATTGTTTGTAGCAAATAGAACACATCTGTAAGAGAAATAAATGTAAACAATTAGAATTTTCTTCATCGATATAGATAAAACAAAACATTTGTTAAAGTATAAACAACAAAATATTTGATTTTAAATTCACTCTAATTACGCTTCATATATGAATTATAGTATTTCATATATAAGTACTCACATAGTTATTAGTCTTTAACACTTCATCTGCTAAGGGCGAATCATTCAGATCATTCATTTCTGATAAAGAGAATTGGTGCTGTTTTGATTCCTCTTGTTGCAACATCTGTACCATAAAAGAAATATATTTATATACTTAGGAAAGGTTTAATATATAAATAATCATTTATTTATTGTTTAATTTTATTATTATATATATCAATGATACATTAAAACTTACTTTATTCACTAATAAAGAAATCGATTCCTCACTTGAATTAAAATCCGGAAATTTATCAGAGTTGTGCACTTAAAGTTACCTTCTCCCTCAAGTCTAACAGTTGAAATGAGAAATGCTGCGCTGCTTTTCGAAAATTTACATTATTATCAAACGTTCTGATCACGTGACAACTCACGCATGCGTACAAATCAGTAGTATAATAAATGTTATCAAGAAATTCTGTTATATCAAACCAAAGATTATTATATTCTGAGAAGAGATATTGGTAATGACATTTAAGGTAGGAGTTAAACTTGCAATTTTTAAAAGCTCTATTTTTTTAATTAAATTTTTTCAATAACTTGTAATTTTATTTTTTATTTATTTATTTTTTTACTTTTGTAAATTTTATTTTGCTAATTTACATATTTTTCATTCATCAGTGTAAGCTTTATATGTAATAGATGGAATTTTATGCAATAGCTAATTATTTTAATTGATTATTAGAATTTTTCCTCTGTTATACTTTTCGTGTATGAGGCTATTTAATATATATATATATACACATATATATATTACATATTCTTTACTTATTCATATATTAGTAATATTTCTGAAGAATACATATCTAATAATTATTAGAAAAGTGTGAAGCATAAATCGTTCTGTGATGTTGATAAGCGTTGTAGTAAAAATTCATATAGTTTGGTTTTGAAATAGGTTATTTGAAATATGAAAAGTTAAAATTAAAGATTGCATTTATGTATGCTATGCATCATTAGAACTATAAACGTAGTATTAATATTTTAAGCAACTTGATGGATGAAAATTCAGAAATCTTCGAAATGTAACATGAAACATATTATAATTTGATTAATAATATGGACAGAATAACTTACTAGTCGTGTATACTAGGTATCATTTAAACTATAAAGATAGTATTTATATTTTACACAACTTGATGGATGATAATTCAGAAATCTCTGAAGTTTAATGTGAAACATATGATAATTTCATTAATAATATGAGTAGAATAACCCAGACTAGTTTTAATATGTCAAATGATTGTAGCAATAAGAAATGTCATGTACGATCGATTCATATAAGGTGAAAATTTAGTAGAATCAATTTTTAACTCTTGCTGTCCTAAGTCTGTATCTATCTCAGTTGTGTAATGTAAAAATATACGGGGAAAGAATAAAGTTCGATGTGATAAAATTACGGAAATTAGTTTGTAAAGTTTTATTTTTATATGTACAATCATAAAAAATAAATTTAATGTGGAATTTCCAGTTAATTAGCAATGTTCGCTAATAAGAAGGGTTTATAGAATTTAAATTCGTATATAAAATTTAGATGGAAGATAATAAAATTACATACAAAACTTTAGGTTTTTGATATGAAATTAATGAAAGATAGTTAACTCAAGTTTCATTTTATAAGAAAATAAAAATATCAAATTATAAACTTTAAAAAAATGTATGTATTTAAAATTTTAGTAAAATCGTTTTGACTTGATGAGATAGTCAAGAAAAATCACAAGTTGATACAGTAAAAATAAAGGACAAAAGCTTTTTCACTTAAACACAATATTTATTAATCATTTTCAATAGTTATAGGAAGACATACATTTTTAAAATATACAGATATTCAATTCATGTTATATGACTTAACAAAGTTTGCATTTTTCATTTATGCATGCTGGTCAGATGATGAATAAACTTGTTCTGGAGATAAAAGGTAATGCTGCAGTGTTTACATTTATATTTCTAGGGATGAACTTTTTTATGATGTAAAAACTCAATCTCGTCATACAAGTTAATGTTGCAGTGTTTAAATTTATACTCCTTGGGATGAACTTTTTTATGTTTAGTTAAAGCAGACTTTGTTAAAAACGATTTGGAACATTTATCACAACCATTAAACTTCTTATGCGATCTCTTGTGAATTCTCAACAGAAACTTTCGTAAATAATCTTTCCCACATTGGTCGCATTTATATGTAGTGGATATCCTGGAATGAGTTACACTATGTCGTTTTAAATCACTGCTTTGAATGAATGTCTTTGAGCATATTTTAAATTCAAAGGGTTTTTTCTCCAAATGCGATATTTGATGTCTGTTTAATGAATTCTTTTTGGAATAGGATTTCTCGCATTGATTGCAAGAAAAAGGTGGTTTTGGTTGTTCTAGTGAAGAGGGTATTATTTCAATGTTCGAAGCATGTGCGTCTTGGTTGGGTATAGTGGATTTCATATCCTTTAAGTAAGATTGACTTGAATCTTCCTCTGCTAAAGAAATTTCTTGCATATTACTCGTTTTAGTTAAACTAGAGAATGTAAGCTGACGTCTTCATATAATGAAAACAGCAAACACTATCAAAAATTTTAGCCTTTTAACTCAAAGCTATAAAATTATAGGAAGCGCTGTTGCTTTTTAACTTATAGGATTGGTTTAAAAAGTGAAAAAATCGCGGAATTTTGTTAAATTCGAAAGTACTGGATTTGATTAAATAATGCTTTGTGTATAAAAATTAAGTTTGAATGTAGAAAAATTTAGTTAAATGTAATAAAAATAAGGATATTAGTTTGTAAACTCGAATGTTTATGCACATTCATGAAAATACTTTTAAAATGTGAAATTGTCAGTTATTGATTAGATTAAAATTAATTTATTTTCTTTAGTAATGAGTATTTCTTGAAGTGCGTCCCGTTGAAAGGTTAAAATTCTACATAGCTAGCATCTAAAAGGATGATAAAATCTCATACTAGTGTAAAAGTTAATCAAATTCTTTTAAATTTGTCTTTTTTCATTAAAAATTAATATTTCCCTTTGTTATTTGTTCAATTATTAAAATTCATTCAGGTAATGGTTGTTCAAAACTAAAATAAATGTTTAAATTTCACTTTTAAGTTGAAATCTTCGTATCTTTCCTCTTTTAAGTTGATACTCTGATCTTTTTCCTTAAAAATTTATATTTTCCATTGTTTTGCGTAATTATTAATATTCATTAAGGTGTTGTTCCTTCAAAATTCGGATATATGTTCAAAATCTCGAATGTATCAATGATCAAATGATTTCATAAAACAATTTTTAGTCATTTCCAGTTTCCAACTAGTGTAAAAGTTAATCAAATTCGTTTAAATTTGTCTTTTTGTATTAAAAAAATATTTTCCTTTGTTATTTGTTCAATTATTAAAATTCATTAAGGTAATGGTTATTCAAAAATAAATAAATAAATGTTTAAATTTCCCTTTTAAGTTGAAATTCTCGTTGTTTACTGAACAGTTTAAAATCTGCGTTCTTGTGATATGAAAATACTTCAGTAAAGTTGGTATAACATTCCTTTGTTCGCATTCCATGCCTGAGGGGTAGATTTGAGGTCAGCGAATTGGTCATTTTTCGAATATTTCTCTCATAAGGTAAACGGAGTGATGTGTTTTCTTCAAATGTTTTGAGGGGTTGGGAAATTAAGTAATAATAATTGCAAAAAATGTAAGAATTGGCTTAAAAACTGAAAAAAATCACTGAATTTCGTTGAATCAGAAAGTATAGAATTTGATTAAGTAATGGTTTATGTATAAAAATTAAGTACTGATATATATTAAGATAATGGCCGTTCAAAAACTAAAATGTATGTTTAACTTTTCTCATTTAAGTGGATATTCTCATCTTATAGTTGATAAAAAAATAATATATATATATATATATATATATAAAGAAATCAGCAATTTTCCTTAAAAATTATTATTTTCCATTGTTTTGAGTAATTAATAATACTCAGTAAGTTAAAGATTGTTCAAAATTCAAATATATGTTTAACTTTCCCCATTTAAGTTGATATTCTGATCTTATAGTTGAAAAAAAAAAGAAAGAAAAAGAAAGAAATCTGCTTTTCCATTAAAACTGATATTTTTGTTATTTTGCATAATTAATAATACTCATTCAAGGTGTTGATTATTCGAAATTCAAACAAAAATTTAATCACCATCTTATAGTTGAAAAAAAAATCTACAGATGTCACCATTTTCTCTTAAAAATTGTTATTTCCCATTGTTTTGCTTAATTAATAATACTCATTAAGATGTTAATCATTGAATATTCAAATATATGTTTAACTTTCCCCATTTAAGTTGATACTCTGATCTTGTAGTTGAATAAAATCTGCAGAAATCAGCTTTTTTCGTAAGAAATTGATATTTTCCACTGTTTTGCTTAATTAATAATACTCATTAAGGTAAAGATTGTTCAATATTCAAATATATGTTTAACTTTCTCCATTTAAGTTGATATTCTGATCTTGTACTTGAATAAAATATACAGAAATCAGCTTTTTTCAATTGTCTGTCAATTATCTGTAATATCTGTCAATTGATATTTTCCACTGTTTTTGCTTAATTAATAATACTCATTAAGGTAAAGATTGTTCAAAATTCAAATATATGTTTAACTTTCCCAGTTTAATTTGTTATTCTGATCTTGTAGTTGAAAATAATCAACAGAAATCGGCTTTTTCCTAAGAAATTGATATTTTCCATTATTTTGCTTAATTAATAGTACTCAATAAGGTAAAGGTTGTTCAAAATTCAAATATATGTTTAACTTTCCCCATTTAATTTGTTATTCTGATCTTGTAGTTGAAAATAATCAACAGAAATCTGTTTTTTCCTAACAAATTGTTATTTTCCATTATTTTGCTTAATTAATAATACTCATTAAGGTAAAGGTTGTTCAAAATTCAAATGTAAATTTAATCTTCATCTTATAGTATGATAATCTAGTCGATCTAACGTTTAACGCTCATGTTATAACAGAAAAATACTCTAAAAACGCCATTTTTCCCGCTAGGGGGGCAGTGCTGTGATGTCGGAGGGGTACCAGAGGCGGTGTCGGAGGATGCACAGGAGGAGAGAACGGAGGGTGCATGAGAGGAGGGACCTGCGTACTGCGTGAGGGTGCACGGTGCACCCGTGCACCCTGTTTTCCCCGTACTGTCCTTTTCCTACTACTTTTATTATTACTATTTTTTTTTTCAATTTCTTTGTTCAACGTAATTATCTTGAAAATGTTTTCGTAAACTAGTCACGTTTTTGTAAATTCTTTAACTGCGTTAATAAATGTATGAAAATATACGAAAATCATATTTATACAATTAGATTCTACGATGCATTATGTGTGTAATAATGTGCAGTATTCAGTGTGCAACCCATAACTAATATTATTTTTCCTGCTCATTATTTTGTTATTATTCACACCTATCCATGCACGCATATACGGAGTCCCGAAAACATTGAAACACGTTTTAATTTTTTATCTTTTGGAGATAAATAGACAATGTAAAATACAAAAGTGTTCAAAATTAGGTAGGAATTAATATTATGTTGGTAAAATGGTTCTGGCACTAATTTCCAAAAACTTACACTTTTTAAAATATTTATATGTTCCCTGGGCCCTACACTGTAAAAAAAAATCTGTAATCCTACAAAACTAGTTTTTGTAAAACTACAGAAATCTGTATGTTTACTAGAATTGTATCTGTAACCGGCTAAAATATTTACCACTCGCATAGTACAAATACATGAAATATCTTAGTCGCCCCTGTCAGCCAATGAGAAAGGACTTCAATGATGACGTAATGACTGTTCACGCAGCCACAGAGGTGTTCAAGGCATCCATCTTGATTATGATTTCAAATTAGGATACAAGTAAATATTTTTTTCTTTATGAGTTAAATTTTGTTATATTTCCATTCCTTTAATTATAAAATTGTTTCTGAAAATTGTGTTTCTACATTGTTCAAGGACAATAGAAAGTATTTCATTTTGTATACTATAAACTGAAATATTGTTTTTGTGTCAAACAAAGTTCTTTTTCTTATTTTTGTAAAAGGTGTCCCATTCCTCCATACTCTCTCCTATGCTTCTAACTCTGAATATTGGACACTTCTCTATCTATACACACGTATCATGGGTTTGGGTATGTGTTTTAAAACTATCAGAAATATTATACATGCGTTTGCGTGTATATGAAAAATGAAATGTTGGTAATATTTTTCCTATTCCTAGAGAAGAAAAAGTCGTTCTTAACTGTGTCTTAAATAAAAAGAATTTATCACATTTTTTATATACTTTTTATTTCTTAACCTTTAACTGATGTTACCGGTCTCTCAAACCGCAGCTTTTTTTTAATTTTAATAGTTTTGCAATTTTTTATATGCTTGCAATTTTCAGTTTAACTACAAACACTACCGAAATTTTGTTTCGTTGTGAACTTTAGTACCATCACCAGACACTTTTGAATAGGTGAATTTTAATTATAACAGTCCTGTACAAAAAGTTTAGTACAAAAACACCATCCTATGAGTTAATCGTGCCTTTTATTCATCTTTCAATAATGCGGTCTCACAGACAACTTCACACTAGTTGACTTCACACTAGTGGTGACAATTTCTGTGACATCAGTTATAGGTTAAGGAGTAAATTTAATAACTCATTCATATTGAAATATGTATTTATTTTATCTGAAAAATTGTTCTGTTCAAACTTTTTGTGAAAATCTTAGACTTGGAAAAAACCTAAATACAAATATTTGCATTTTAATTTTACGTGAGTTTCTGAGCGATAAAATGCCGAGTTTTTACTTTCTCATGCAAAGAGAGATATAGGGTAGGTAGGGGTAAAGATACGAGCGGGGCAAAAATACGCACCGGCTGATTTCATATGAAGTAAAATTTCGGCTCTCTTGGCCAATAGGTACTAGTCATTTGTTTAAACCTTTGATAAAAGTAGCAATTTGTGCTAAGAAAATGAAGTAAGTTTAAATTTTCGAATTTTGATCGAATACTTTTAAAATTTCACTTTATTCTTTAGCTAACAGTACCTGGAATTTTTACGAATCCAAAATTTTAGTGGAGATCGAAAGATTTTTAGCTTCTAAATGCCGCAGTTTACCTCGATCACATTTGTTTATACTTATGCGTAGCCGGTTAAGCAAAATACTGCAGAATAGGGTAAAAGTACGCATCCTTCTTGGGACAAAGATACGCACATGTTTAAGATACGGGACTTTGCCCTATCGTTTTAGCTAGATGCAAAGCTTTCCACAATTTCTAAATTTGTATTATATAAAATATAATAGCTACTCTTAACTAATATAAGTTAGTAAACTACATTTTCCTTTTTCTAGTTAAGTTTTTTCTTTTTTTTTTTTTTTTAAATATAGAACGTAGGTATCTACCTACCTACTTTTAAAAATAAATATTGTTTCATGAATCGCTTTTGTTTTAAACATTAATCCTTAACTCCTGTTAACGGTCTCATCGACCGCTGCAATATTCAGTTTTCACAGTTTAACTTGTAACTTTCAATTTAAGTAGTTATGTTAGTTTAATTTTGATTCGTTTGGTAAATTAGAAGTATAGCTGAAGACTTCTGAATGCGGGAAATTTTACTATAATAGCCCTTTGCATAAAGTTAAGCGCAGAAACCGCCTCTTATGAGTCAGTCAACCATTTTATTCAATCAACGATTAAGCGGTCTCGGAGACCGTTTACAGTATTTATGAAACAATTTTTATCACAACAGTTAGAGGTTAACTGCTATTTGCGATCTCGCAGACCGCTGTTTTTTTCATGGTCTAGTTTAGAATTTTCAGTTTAAATACTATCGAAATTTACTAATACTTTTACATTACTCATTCATTTTAGTGAAAATGGGGCAAATTCCGGCCGTAATGGCGCAAAAATGCGCACTGCGTATCGTTGCCTCATCACTGCGTACTTTTAGTCCAACCATTGGGGCAAAGATACGCACAGCAATGTTTTTTTTTTTTTTAATTACAATTTCTCACGGAATTATAACTCGACAGAATGTCGTTACATAGTGGAACGTGCCTAAGGTTTTAATACAACATTTTAATAAGTCGTCATATAAGTTTAGATCAATGTGTTCATTAAAAATCAAAATTAATGATAAGTGCGTAACTTTAGCCCCCACCTATAGTACATCCTTTAGGTGTGTCATGTGATTGTTGTGAGCCATGTGGACAACTTGTCACCAAGCGCCATTGAGATCAACCATGATGGTGAATATCGATGGCGCTTTTTAACAAGCTGTCCTCACTTCAAATACTTGTGGGCATGATACCCACATATGTTTGAATATTAAAGTATATACATTTGTCCATTTTCCTACATAAAACATAAATTGTTATTAGAGATGTAATTGTAGATTACATTTCATAATATCAATAAAACACGATTTCCTTTCCTTTTATTTCGGGTTCGGGTTGAAATAAGTCTGGGTTGAGTTGCAGGTCGCCGAAAATTATTTTGGCTGATTCTGGTTAGGTTGTGGATCGAGGAAATATTTTTGGAGGGTTCGGGTCGAGTTGCGGGTTGACTTAAGTATAATATTCGGTTTTGTGTCTTTTGCAACTTGACCCGTGCAGGACTACTCTGTAGTCGGGAAATTTTCAATATATCAGGATTCGTACGGTCCTTAAAAGTACTTGCATTTTTCAAAAAGGATTTTTTTGTGCTTGAAAGTGCTTATTTTCATACAAAATTTTTTAAAAGTCCTTAAAAGTGCTTTACTGTCATATTATTTCTTAATCGGTGGTGGAACTCTTCTGCATTTCTTTTCATTTCTTATTTAAAAAATAAAGATAAAACCTCCATTGCTAACCTTTCTTCTGAAATTTTACCTCCCCTTTTACTTCCTTCTCCACAATACCAAAGTTTAAACTGTTTAAAACTTTTTTTTTATCCTTTAACTGATGTTACCGGTCTCGCAGACCACTGCTTTTTTCAATTTTCATAGTTTAACTTTCAAATTTCAGTTTCTCTACAAATACTACTGAAATTTTGTTTCGTTTGAAACTTTAGTACTAACACCAGATACTTTTGAATAGGTGAATTTTAATTATAACACTACTGTACATAAAGTTTAGTACAAAAACAACATCCTATGAGTCTATCGGGGCTTTTATTCATCTTTCGTTGGAACGGTCTCACAGACCGCTTCACACTAGTTATGTGACAATTTCTTTGACATCAGTTACATGTTTAAAAAAAAATTGCTCTACTGTATTTGTTACTTTAAGTGAATAAATAATCAGTCCAAAATTTCTTTAACTATTCATTCCATCATATCTATTTCATTAAAATTTTATCTGAATTTCACCTTCAAAATTTTGTTTCCCCGTTTTCTTCATCTCTCACAGTAATAGTACTTAGTTTCAAAACTCTTTAAAACTGCTTAAATTAACACACACACACATATATATATATATAAATATATATATATATATATATATATATATATATATATATATATATATATATACATATATATATATATAATCTGTTCTGTGTCATTTTATTGTCACAATAAATAATCAAGATTTTTCTTCCTACTCGAAATTGGCATCCCTCCCCCCCCCCCACCCGAAAAAAAACTTAGAGCGCATAGAATTTTAAAGTCTTTAAAACTCTTTATAGACCAGTGGTACGGGAGGAGAAAAGGGCCTCATTTGGAATTAATTAGGGGAAGCTGGAAATTGTTTTAATCCCTTTACTTTAAGTCTAGAATGAATGTACTAAGTTTTCCCCCTCTTACTAGGTGAGTGGTTGAAGATATGTGCAGATTTATAGTCAAAAAACACATTTTTATTAATTACCATAACAATATCTAAAAAAAACTAACTCTATTAAAAACATTGTCAATACAGATGTTGTAGAGGTTAAAATTCTGATTGAAATGTGTACTTAATATTTTTGTTGAATTTTTACAATTATATTGCAAAGTTTTGCCTAATTCGTTAATCAAGTGATTGAAGCCAGACAAGACGAGGTTATCAGTTCACCCTGTTTCTAATTTATAGGGGAGATGGGGGCGCATGTGAACAGGGGGCAGATGTGAACATCGCAATTTTTCAATGGTTATTGTAAGTTTTTTTATTTGAAAAAAATTACTAAAGATGACAACACCTGTAGACATACGGTAAAAATATTTTGAAGCTTTTTGACCTTTTATTTGTCCTCTGTAGCCAAAACACTTTTTTTAGATCTCAAAAGTAAAATCTTTGTTCAGAGTTCATAAGCGTTTAACTTTATTTATTTATTCATTTATTTGAATTTGAGTGTTTTAACATGCACTATGAATACTAATAAATATTTCTAATACAGTTCTTTTTCTTCTAAATTTGAGAAATGTTAATAATTTTATCAATTTAACAGAAGCAGCAATGTGGGCACTTGTGAACAGACAAGTTGGGGGCAGATATGAACAGTACTTAAGTGCCCCAATAATCATTCTGTGATTTTGTTACTTTCAGTTAACTTAATGATAAATAATGTCAGTTCCATTACCTATAATTTTCCTGAAATAGAAGATATTTTCCTCACACAAAGTTGATTTTGCATTGAAACTTCATCAAACACATCTTTCAGCAAATACATAGAGCAACAAGCTCTTTTACATTCAATTGTACTTTAAATATATTCAATGTTTTCTAAAATCCAATAAGTGTTATATATTATTTTACTAAACAGTTTACAACAATATTTTTTATGCATTGTTAATACAAAAGTATTACCCTGAACAACTTTGCAAATTTTTCTATTACATTTGTTCTACACTTGCAATGATGGCTTACTTCCATCTCTAAAACAGTTATGTATATGATGCTTTGAATGGAGATAGATACCAGTAATATTTTAAGAAAGTAAAATTTTTAAACTGATAAGTACCGTAAAATCCCGATTGTACCCCCCCCCCTCTTTCAAAAGTAAAATAAGTTGGGGGGGGGGGGGTTATAGTCGAGATTTTTTTTAATCATTAAAAAACCCTTCTTTATCTATAATTTACAAGTAAATAAGGCAAATAAAGCAGTGGGAATCTTTTGTATTTCGGCAGATTTGAGATAAATAGTATGTAAACGCCCCCTCCCCAAAAACTTCCCCAAACAAAAACCCCTAAGCAAAATTTAAGTTTTAATTTCTTTTTTAAAATTGCTTCTTTATTTTTTTATTTTATTTCAGCAATACTTAATGAATCTTCTAAGCCTCTACCCCCAAAATCTACTTATTTTCATTTTATAATCTTTTGCTTAAACATATCACCCAGAAACTAGAGAAATATATAAATATATACTTTTTTATGGCGAATTTCACAGGTAATTAACTAATCATTACGACGACAAATGAATAACAGAATAAAAAGCATGTCAAAGGATATTTTTCCTTAAGTTCACATGAGCCTCACGTGTGTTCACAACTACGCCGCTGATGGGGCACATGTGAACAATTTTTCGAATTTATAAAACTATTAAAAAATGTAAGAAGAACTATACAGGTGATTTTTAAAAAATTACCATGTATAAAAGAAAGTTCTATCTACTATATTGAGTAGGTTTTGTTTATAGAAATTAGTCCAGTCATGAGAAAAAGCTATATTTATACGAACTGTTCACATGTGCCCCCATCTCCCCTATATATATTTTAATTTATTGAGGTACTATTTGAGGATTTTAATTATTTTAGGCTTTATTTTGGATATTTTCAGAGTTATGGCTTAAACTCTTGATTACGGATTATAGCCCAGTGGTAGGAAATGAAAAAAAAAAGCCGAATTCGGAATTAAATACGGGAAAGCTGGAAATTGTTTTAATCCCTTTGACATAGGTCAGAAATAAACGTACTAAGTTTTCCCGCCCTACTAGGTGCGGCTTTGTCACTACGAACAAATAGATAACTTAAAAAGTGCATTATTTCATGATTTTTAGCATATTTCAAAAATGATTTGTAAATGATGGAAAATATTGTTTATGATCTCTGATATTGTATTTGAATTATGCGTCGTATTTAATTAGACATATATAGCGAATAACAGTGCGTATGAAACACATTTAAGGAGGTCGAAAATAGTGGGTAGGAGCGAGGGAACAAATGAGTGTGCAGGATTCTTGTCGCTAGAGGAATTATAGGTCAACCAATAGCACGATTTTAAACTTCGATATTTAACGAAAAGGACTAAGATGGTTTTAATAAAAATTACTTTCGACTAGTATACGAGCATCTTAAGTTAAATTGATAAAATTTTAAATCCTTTGGAATATTGAAAGAAAAGTATTATAATCTTTACGTTTTTTTTTTTTTTTTAACTAAGGTTTAAGGTTCACGATATCAGTTGAGAAATGGCATGTAAAACGGCTGTCAATTATGTACCTCTTTCTCGATAACTACTAAATTATAATGCTCAAAATATACAAAATAAAGCATTAATATAATTACAGAAACATCGCGAGGGCCTCAACAACTTAAAGAAAATGCATGTATGTAATAAACAAAGGCAGGGCGGATTGATAACTCTGTCTCTCTCTCTTGATTAGCGGTTAAGATAAAATTTAGAAATAGAATTGCGACCTTAATGTTCAGCAAAAATATTAATATGGGTACTCACTTTATTCAGAATTTCAAGTTCTACGACATTTGTATTGACAATGTTTTTGAAAGAATTGTTCTGAGATATTGTTAAGATAATTTTAAAAAAGTGTTTTTCGACTATAAATATGTACACATTTTCTAATATTCACCTAGTACGTGGAATAAAACTTAGTACTTTCATTTTAGACCTAAACGGAAGGGATTAAAACAATTTCCAGTTTCCCACCCACTTAATTGTGAGTTACATCCCCCGATCACGGGTCTTTGAAATAGAATTGTGACAATGTTCAACAAAAATGTTAAATGTAGTTCTCATGTTACTCGGAATTTTAAGCTGACGACGAGCTGAACACGGAAATTGCAAAACCTAAATTTCATTAGAGATTTCAAAGTGCTGCCATTTGCAAAATGACGTCAGCGTTACGCACAGATATATTTGTTTTTTATAATATAGATAGATATAGATTTTATTTTCATATCAAAATCCTTGTGGGTTTTTTTTTTTTCTTTTCAAACTAATTTTTTTCACCCTTAAATCCATTTATATCTGAATCAAATGAATACTCGATAATTTCAAAGCTACTGTATAACATCGTGTATTTTAAAATAATATATACGTAATGTGAGTCGTACAGTAAAATGTGCAGAAAAACAGAAAAGTGACTTCGGACAATGAATTTCTTTAAAGATTAATTTTGTATATATTTTTTTTTTAATGTATTGCAGTATTTCAAACAGAATTGAAAGTATATGCTTTTTGATATTGTTATTATTATTTGGTATTAATATTCTGCATAATTTGATTTTTGGAGTCTTATGTGTAATTTTGAAATATGCCTGGAAAGGGAGGTGGGGGAGGAACAAGGTTCTTCCAGTATTTTAAATTCTTAGTTTGCCGTTATCATCCAAACTCTTTGAAATTTTTAGATGTTAAAAACATAATGTTTTCGTAGCCCAAGTGAAAAAAAATTAATATTTAGTGGGAAAAAAGGCTGGTAAGATTTTTACCACGATATAATTGAGGTTTTTGCTAATTTTGACGAAGTTTTTACACATTTTATTTAGAAAAAAAATATTTATATTTGTCCGAATGTTTCAAAATTTTCGTAAGAAAATGTAAATCTGGCCTGTTGAGTTGCTCTAAAAAAGATTGTGTTAAAATACGGACGTTTAGTTAGTTTTATGGTAAAAAAAAAATAGTCTTTGTGAGGGGTGAAGTGACCTACGCTCACCAATGTATTTCAAAGAGTTAAAACTCATGTTTTTAAAAATCAATTGCATCATCAGTTAGAAGATTTTAACTTTTAGAGCATATATATATATATTTGCCGATACTTCTAAAATATCATCCTGGAATAAATTGCTACAAATTTTCGGAAAACCTTTTTTCATCTTTTTTTCAAAAATTTAACTGCTAGGTGGGGAGAATATCGTAAATTTAATATCGGAATGTATCAACGTGTTAATATTGGTGATATATCGCGATAACTACCGTAATGTGTATGCGAATAGAAAAATTGCTTATTTTAAAAGATAAATGACATGTTACCAAATATTTTAGTAGAAACAGATGTAGAAAGGAGCTAATAAATGTTTCATGCTATTTTCTTCTACAGCATCCTTTAAATAAATATATATATAGGGAAGGTGGGGCAAAATTGGGTACCATATAAGTTTGTTAGTCTCAAATGCTGTTAAATGGAAAAACAAACATTGAACACTGTTTTTAATGTAAAATGAATCATTGGCTATAATAAAACATTCTTTTCAAACAATATATATAATTGTTTATTTAAAAAAGTAGCTTTTTTCAAATGTATGCAAAAATCCGATTTTACCTCGCTGGTTGGGTAAAACTGGGTGGGTATCCATTTTAAAACTACTGGAAAACTCATTTTGGTCAAACGCCCCACCAGTGGCCGAGAGGTTCTGCTCTCGAAGCTGGTAGACGGGAGGTGCTGGGTTCGATCCCAATCGCGCCCGTCGGCCTAATCGTTCGGTGTTTTCGTGGTTTTCTTCGAACCTTGGATTTCCAAGCGTTAATATGGGTTAGGTTACCTTAGAAAGACCGCCACGAAGGGCACTCCCTCTGGGCCTATATCCCTCGTGCAGATAATTGGCCGTCATAAATACAACCAACCAACCATTTTGGTCAAAAAGGTTTTGCTTAATATAGTAAAAAATACATTTTTATTATTTTTAACAAAACGAAATTGCACATGTGTTCTTCCATGTGTAAAAAAATAATTCGTTGGAAAATTTTCTACCTTGTATAGGCCTGCTTACTTTACACTGTACGTTTAAGAGTTTTCTTTTAGCTTCAAAAATCACAGATGAATTTGTCATCATATTCTTCTGCAATACTACATGCTTCGTGTGCCTATCCGTGGCATTTCAAACATCGTATTTGGATTTAGAATTTGAGTAAAGTTCATAGCAAAACATACAGGTTTCATTATCCTCTTCTTCTAAAGATGTTCCCGCAATCTTTTTTGGTTTCTTTTTTTTTCTTTTAAAGAAACTTCTTTTTTCGTCTTGCAGTTTGTTTGGCTTTTTTCTCCTTAATATCTGTTTCGACCTGTAATTTATAGGGAGAAGAAATCAAAATACGTTTTTCCCTTTCTTTTCTCAATTCTAAAGCCTTCTTTAGAAGGGGATAATAACATTTTAAACGAAATTGGAAATACAGATTGCTGGGCTATATAGTCTGAAGATGTCGAATGGATAATTTTACTAATGTATTTTGTAGATGTAAAATTTTGAATGAGTGATGACGTCTGTGACTGTGATTTTAACTGCTGCATCTGGAAGCAGCTCGACGTGAAAGACGCTGGATGTTGTCAACTCGTTTATGTTCGGAAGGTTGAGCTCCATTATCCTGTGATGTTTCAGAAATATTTATTTCTGCAGCTATGCAAACCTGTGGCTGCATAGACCTAGGTGTGTTATCATGACTTTCATGGGTTTCTCTCTCACTTCCGAAGGAGCAAAAAGATGGTCTGGAAAAACATTGTTGTAGGGAAAACTCCCTGTTTTCTCGAACCTTCTGATTGCAGTATTTACAATTGCTGCTCTCGAAAATGCAGTTTTAAATAATTTTCCAATTTGGTAAATTGTTACAGATCGCGTAGAGTTGGAAAATAACCACTTCTTCACCTCTTGTTCTTAGTATGAGCTTAGAGATGCATGAATGACACATGAAGGGGTTGAAATCGATGCGTTGCGTAAGGAAAGAATCCTATATAAATACATTGCTTTCTCTTACTAGATTAACAGGATTCTTTTATATGAATTAAACACCTGTTATGGATTTAAAGAACGGGCTTTTCAGGACAAGGATTGGAAAAATCTATACATTTTTAAACCAAATAAAATAAAGACCTAATTTCGTAATCCATCCACTCCTATTATATACAGCAAATGAGTCTGGGAAAGTTTCATTCATCAAGAGGTTTTTTTCTTGCCTGTTTAATATTTGATAAAAAAAAATCCTGTTATAGATTATATAGCCTAGTTATATAGGATTGAGATTTTATGGATTATTTGTCAATTTGGGCAGATTATTTTATTTAGAGAAACAAGTCACGAAATATAATTGCATTTTAAGTGGACCTATAACGCAAGTTATTACACCTCAGATTAGAAAGTTATTAAAATGTAATAAGCATAATATAAAATTATGCCTTAATTAGTACCATTATTTTGTTCATTAATAATTGCAAATTATTTAATTTCATAAATGTAAGTTAAAAATTAGACCCACTTTTTAATATAAAACAAAATCAAAATTAGTTTTTTTCATTATAACTAGATAGATTTAGAATTATATTATAACTTAACAGCATTAAGAATTCAATTTAAAATTCCATGCTAATTTATTAACTATACTAAAAAACATTCTATGAGTGTCGGACAAAATCGGGAATACCCAGTTTTGACCCACTCTTAAGTACCCGGTTTTACCCCAACATGACAGAGTTTAAATATGGCGTCACTACTCTTAATCCTATAAGCAAAAGATCAGTAAATTTTTTTAAATATTATCAGGAAAGGAAAAAATTAGATGTAGTACTCAGGAATATTTAATATGCTGAAAAATAGTAGTTATACGCGTAAAATCTAGAATCAAATAAAACAATTTTTTAAGAGTAATTGAATCTAATTCCTTCACACTAAAAAAAAAACGCACACAGTAACGTTTCAATCAGCTATAAATGCCATAATGGTTGCCGACAAGTAATTCCTCGTGTTGGCTGATAGACAGAAGTACAACTGAAGGAGGGATCTGCGCTACCCGGCTTAACCCACCTACCCTGTTTTTTACAACTCTCCCATATATATAATATATATACATACAAAATAAAAATATTTTTTAAAACAAGAACGTAAAATAATCAAGCTTCAACGACAGATTATAATTTTCCAACACATTCAGAATTATGTAAAAGAAAAAAAAAAAAAACAACGTTTAATAAAGTTAAATATGCTGGCTAAGTAAGCAAATTACAAAACACGTAACACATTTGAAAATTAAAGTTCAGCAATTATCAGTCATCAGAAACATATCCGAATTCCTTTGTGCAACGCTATATATGATCTATAGATTTGAATATATACCAAATAGTATGCTAAACATTAGTTCATTTAAGAAACGCATTTTCACAGCTGAAAATTCCCCTTCGACATATTTCGTCAATAAACGGAAATGTATACATCTTTTTTGCAGCCCTGTATATGATTTACAGATTTTATACATACGAAGTAACTAAATTAGTTAAATTAAAAAAAAACTCGTACCACAACAGATAACTAACTTCCAGCAATTGTTGCTTATTTATACAGTACTATAAGCGAATCCTTTTGTTTCCCCCCATAAATAAACGATTAAATTAATGCTATGATCATCATGCTCTATAGTACGCATCTTTTTGTACATTTCAGTGATGTGTATCAATTTCTATATGTTTGAAATAGTGTAATATCATCCCAATATACTACAAATGATTTTTCCCTACAGACCATTGAAATAGACCATAAAAAATCATTGATAAAATCATAATTTTTCTAAAAAAAAAATCAGTTGATTAAAATCATGATTTAATCGTTGATTAAAATCGATAACACCCTATTGCAGCCAAATGGCAAGCATTAGTTTTTGTTAATCACGATTGATTGACGATTTTTTTCCCTCAACCAACTGACGCTTTTTGAAATATTTTTCCACATTTGTTTTAAGAATTTCACAATATTTTCCTTCTACCTAACAAATGGAGAATTTTGCAGCTTTTTCTTACAAACTTTCTTTGCAGTTACCCAAAATTTTCAGCCCAATAAAATATAAAATTATAACTAAAAATTAAATAAACAGCACATAAAGAAAAACTATAAAATTATTAATTTAGATATTTTAATTCCAATATTTCAATTGACTAAGGTTTAATGCAGTTTTATTTATTTTTTAAAATAAAATTCTGTGATTTGTGTTTGGTCGCCGTTTTCCCTGAGACGGGAAAATTTAAGTTTACTTGTGACCCTGTAAGAGAGGGGTGGGGGGGGGGGGGGTTACTGTTCCTGCTGACCACTAAAATTTTCAAATTAGTGGTCCGAATGAATTTTTGGTGTTCTCGGACCAGCGGACCACCAATCCAATGATTTCGAACACTGATTGATTTTTTAAATGCTGAAGATTTCCTTGTAAAAGAGATTTAAATTGATATACTGTTTAATTTTTTGATTAATTCCCCTGTGTGAAATTTGATTATTGTTATGTCTGCACAAGAAATATTTTATGTCTTAAAATATTTACTCTTTCATTTAAAATAGGTGGATAACTTAACCTGATGGTTGGATCTATTCCTGACTTGAAATCCTGATTCAGAACATACTAAGCTTCAAGAATTCTTTATATTTGATGACCTGAATAGTCAGAGAGGGTGCAGCACCCCCCTAAAACTGTCTGAGAGAAACTCTGTGTAAAATGATATTATATTACAGTAAATATTAGTCTGACATACTATACATATAATTTAATGATTATATAATTTGTATTTTCAATAAATGGAGCGGCATACCGCAAACCAACTTAAATGTGTTGCTATTTAATAGTGTCTGTAACCATTTCTTTTTCAGCTATTGCAAGGCTGCTGCTGGTGAATATTTTCCTTTTTTACGAGTACTGTTAAAAAATAAATAAATCGTCGTCATAGATTATCATTTAGGAATACTGAAAAAATACTTATATGTAAGAATAATTAGTCGCTTGGTGGCGACACTGCTGTTATTAAATTAACCCTTCAAAGTAAATATTTAATATACTATAGAAATACATTGTGTATTTTAAAAAAGCTTTAAAGTTTAAAGTAATATTTTGTATTCGCTGATATTAGAGGTTAAATGGATTCTGCTACTTATAGCTGCCTTTTTAATGCTGATTATTTCAGTATTTACGCATATACTTTGATTATGTATTCGTTATGTTTGTGCTTTATTTATTCAAATGTGTTATATTCATTATTGAATGTTAAACAGAAACAAATACTAAACTTTTTTGTTGTTTTATATTCAAATCAATTAATTTTGCATAATTGAGCTGTGTTGCAATATAAATTTTAAAATTATTTCTATTTTATTTTTTGTTTTGTGAAAAGAAGGTAAAAATTTAAAAACTGTATAATATGAAAATTTCAGCATCTATAGATTCACAACAATTAAAGAAAAAAAAACATCATGAAAGTAACAGCTAAGTGCATTATGCAAAAAACCTTTTCAAACTCGTGCAAAAATTAATATTGGTTGAAGAAATTTATTCAGCCATTGTTTAAATTAAAACAATAATAAAAACAGGGTATGTATTTAAATCTAAAGAATTTTTTTTTTCTTTGTGAATAAGCAAACACTAAATGGACTATAAGTGTAACTGATTTTGAAGAAATATTCCAGAATGTAAAAGGACAGAATGGTAATATTTGTGGTGAAAAAAATGCAATTATTTTGTGAAATTAGATCAAATTGGTTTACATTTGTTTTTAAAATATATTTCAAAGACAATAGAATCAATAATTAAAATTTAAATAATTTTCGGTTTAATGAAAACAAAAAAAAGTAAGCTTTCCTACTGCAAGATAATCTCGCATAATCTGAAATTTGGTTTATTACACCATAAAATGGTAAATTTAAAACCAAAGTGAGGGGAAAAAAGAAAGCTACAATCCGGTGTAACCATTCCACATAAAGATGAGAGAAAATCCTGAATCGTGATTCAAACTTTTAGCAAAAAATTGGAATAGAGAAAACCTTGAGTTATGATTTAACCTTTCACCAGAAAATTGGATTTAAAAACAATCCTGATTCGTGGTCCAACCTTTTACCAGAAAAATTGTTTAAAAAAAACTAAATTATGGTTCAAACTGTTACCAGAAAATTGGATTTAAAAAGAAAAACCTGATTTATGGTTCAACCTTTCACCAGAAAATTGGATTTATAAAAAACTTGAATCATTGTTTAACATTTCACTAATATAATGGTATTTGAGAAAGCACCAATAAACTGGTAAAACTTATCGCCAATATCTTGGTTGCAGCTAAATTTCAGCGACTTTTCACCATTTTCTTGGTGAAACATCACACTTTATTTTTAACAGTGTATCGATAACATTAAAAAAAAAATTAGGCATACTGTATAAACTTGATACTTTACATTCATTATTGTTTCTATTCGCCTTTTTAATTTAACTAATAACCGTAAGATCTGATTCTGCTTATCTGCTTATTTACTGCTGTTGTTATAATGCTAATTTAATATGGAAATGATTTTGTACCTATTTGAATATCTACGGTGAAGCTTCAGTCAGTTTTTTAATGCATAACATACAAATATTTCTGGCAATTGCTGTGGTATTACTGAAAAACACGTAAGGCCATATTACTTATTTTGATCGAAGAATTTTGACTTTACTGCAAATCTCTTGCACGGTTACAAAAAACTTTCTGGCGAGAATACAAAAACTGTTTTAGATACAACACTAAAAAATCATTGGTAATTTTTCTGACGATACTTTAATAAAGTTACCAAACATTTTTTGCTAAAGTATATGTAAAGTTTTGGGTGCAATACTAAAAAAATTCATAGTAAATGTACTATGAATTCCTTCGCAAATTTACAAAAAAATTTCATAGTCAATGTACTAAAAATTCCTTTGTAAGTGTACTAAAAAATCATTAGAAAATTCACAAAGTATTTTTTAGGAAACTACCTAAAAAAATCGTTAGTACCTTGACTAAATAATCCTTAGTAAATTTACGAAAAATTCTTTAGTAAACTCCCTAAAAAATCGTTAGTAAGTTTACTGAACAATATTTAGTAAACTTACAAGGAATTCTTTGGAAAACACTCTAAAAATCCTTAGTACGTTTACTAAACTATCTTTGGAAAAATTACCACAAATTCTTTAGTAAACTCCCTAAAAAATCGCTAGTAAGTTTACTAAGAAATATTTAGTAAATTTACAAAAACTAATTAGAGAAACTCCCTTGAAAAACCGTTAGAAATTTACAGAACAATATTTAGTAAATTTACAAAAAAAATTTTAGAAAACGCCCTAAAAATGGATAGTACGTTTACAACATATTCCCCGATAAATTTACTAAAACTTATTTAGTAAACTCCCTAAACAAGCATTAGTAACCTCACTAAACAATATTTAGTAAATTTACAATAGTTTTTTGAGGAAACTCCCTAAAAAATCACTAGTATCCTTACTAAGCAATATTTAGTAACAGTTACTGAAGAAACTTCTGTAATTTTACATGATTATCTTATGTTGTGATTACATAAAAAGTTCTAGGCATCCCAGTTTCCTACAAAATTCTTAGTAACCTTACAAATTTTTTTTTACAGTGTATAAGTTATACTTAGAAATCATTTCTCTATACTCCGAAAAGTAAAATAGTAAAAATTCTATTTTTCTACGACCAAATATTACGAAGTTACGATATTTTGAATTTTTTGAAATTTCGGAACTTTTCGGCACTATAAAATTGTCTATTTTCTTTTAGCACCGGAAAGTTTCGAAATTTCATAAAATTCAAAGCATGATAATTTGGTGAGTTTTTGTCGTAGAAGAATGACATTTTTGCTACTTTACTTGTCAGATCATGGAAAAGTATTTCTAAATATAACTTAGAACATCAGTCGCGTAGGTGTGTTGTTATTGCGAAGAACAACTCAAAATATTGCGTGTCTTGCTTAGCGGCCACCGTAATTTTTTATATTATACAGTAGCGCTCAATAGTATTTTGACAACCTTATATTCTCTCTTATTTTATTTAATATAAAAATGTAAAAGAAAATATATTCCCTATAACTGAGAACACTATGACTGCAGTTATTCAAATGTATCAAGTTTCAACTTGTTTGTTTGCATTCGGCGCCACCAAAGAAATATGACTCCTCCTTAGCTCAAAAGTATTTTGACAATTAGTTTGCATTTAATTGTTGAAGGTGTCAGTGGCGCTATAGCTTCGATTATTGTTTATATCGACTTATTGTGATTATTTTTAAATGCCGAAATGTAAAACTTAATATACTCGTAGCCTGACAAATACCGTTTTTTCGAGAGTGTCTGTGAAGCCCACGCCCAAAGCTTCAACTAAATCACAAGCCCACCGGGATTAGCAAACACCTGTCAATAAGATGACTCATTTTTATACATTTGAAATAAAATACATATATGTATAGAATTCAGAAAATTTATAATGAACAATAAAAGCCAAAATTACTTATTGTTAACTGTTATTATTATCAATATTAGTATAACGGTCAGACTTTCTTCCACATCATGTATCGCACGTTTCTATTGCATATTCATATATATTTAGCGATCAAAATACACATAATTCAATTCAGTTTTCAACTACTTTTCAGCAGTGGAATTATGCTTGAAATTATTGAATATTAAAGACGGAATTGAATATTATTATAATTATCACTTTGCTAACTAAGCGTAAACCAACGGAGTAAAAATTGTCCTCCTGGGCATTTCCTCCTTTCCAAAGCTGGCCATCGTCCTCGTGGCTTAGTAGTAGTGCACTGGAGCGCTATTCCAGGGGCCCGGGTTCGATTCCCTGCTTGGACATTTTTCACTCTGTTGGTTTACACTTAGTTAGCAAAGTGATAATTCAAGTCATTAATTCAATAATTTCAAACGTAATTTCACTGCTGAAAAGTAGTTGTGAGCTTATTTAAATTGTATATTCACTGGTGCTGGGTTCATTTGCGTCTCATTTTACGCCGCAAGATTGTGTGCTCATGAAGACTTTTCCATCTAACAGCTGCGGTAGCAGTCTTACCGACTTATGTGAATGAGAGATGCGAAGCTGGGGTATCGTCCTCGTGGCTTAGTGGTAGAGCACTGGAGTGCTATTCCAGGGGCCCGGGTTCGATTTCCGCCTTGGACATTTTTCACTCTGTAGGTTTACGCTTAGTTAGCAAAGGGATAACTCACTTCTTTAATATTCAAAATACACATATATTTTTTAAATTAATTTCCGAAAAAATTTTGAATGGTAACCAATGGATATTTTTAACAGAAATCTATTTTTAAAAGCTTTAAATATACAAATCCACAATTGCAGCTCATTTCTCCGAATAACTTTTGAGTTATATTAAAGAAACTACCGTAATTTATGGAAGAAACGCCGCAGCCGTCGTAAACGCCGCACTCCTCAAATTGGCCTGAATAAGCTTAAAAATACCGTAATCGCCGCACCCGTTGTAAACGCCGCATCCATCGGAACGCTACTTTTGTCGACAGCGTCATATTGACCTAACTTTAATCAAAGTTTCCTGAGCAGTGTTAGGATGCATCGTTTTTAATATCTTAAGATGTCTGAAGTTTTATTTAAAATATTTAAATCCGATTTTAAAAAGTTTTATGAATTTTTAAATTAAAGAAACTCAGTTGGTATTTAAAAAAATCGTAAACGCCGCACTTGGAAAAAAAATTAACGTTTAAACTCGTAAACACCGCGGCGTTTCTTCCATAAAATACTGTTACTTGGATTGCAATCTGTTTTGCAAAGATTAATTTAAATCTTCATAATTCCTAAACTACTTGACCGGATTTTGTTTGATATTATAAGGTAAAGTTAACTGAAGAATGCAAATACAATATAAAATTACGTGTTTGAAATTTAGAACTTCTACTTTTAATGTTAAATTCATTTTTTAGTTGTTCCAAAACAGTTTGTAATGCAGGCAGTTTTTAAATGTAACTTGAATCCTGGCGGAATGAGTTGTAATTTTCAAATCTTTCTCCTTCGTGAACTGAATATCCCTTGGATCCGTCCTTGCAGATCTATCCAACCATACGCAATCTGCGGCACGTTGGCCGCATGTGATCCAAGCGGTCTTTAATGTGCGGTTCGATACACACAATCATAATTATTTATAAAATATATATATGTCCGAAATGCGCATTAAAAAAATTAAGATGACTGTTTTTTTTTTTTTTAATATTTTTATGGAAAGACAAAATCTCCCTTGTTATTCCCCTGTTATTTATAATTTAAAAGTATGTGTTTCTGTTTAATCAAAAGTTCTTCTTACCCTATTTGCGTTACACAGATGTGTATAATTTTTAATTTTCTCCCCTTATCAAATGCTGTTTACAGTTAATAAATTTGTACTATATATATATTTTTAAAGATAAAGAGACTTTGAATTGAGCAAAAACCACATTTATTATAATGAAAATTCGATTCTTTTCTTTTATTTAGAACTTTGAAACTCTGTATTATTATATTATTGGTTTTAACCCTTTCAGGGGCAGAAAAATTAGGTTCGTATAGTGATGAAATAATTGACTGGACACCAGAATTTACAACCGATTTTTTTTTTTTTTTTTTTTTTAGAAAATAAAAGCCTGCCTTTTTACACTTTCAATCTAAAAGGGAACTTTTATTAAAATATCCTTGGTGCCGTTTATCAGGTTTTTGAATTATAATTAGGTGGTCACGCAGCGCGACCACCGCCCTTGAAAGGGTTATAGATATTATAATGCTAATAATGACTATAAATATTTTTCTTATATTGCATGGTTATGCTCTTTATGTAATGTAAATATCTATATATATATATTTCTCTTACGTAGAGCTAAAAAAGGGCTGTATTTGTAGCTTTCTATTTGGCAACAGCCAAAGCGACGTTTCTCAGTGGTAGTTACCGTCCCATGTCCCAACCCACTCAGCAAATCAAAATCCAGACAGGATCTCTCTTTTAACGCAAACCGTTTGAGCAATACATGAATGCTATTGGTCCGTTTTACGGTGACGTAGCTTTTTGATCCAAGGTTGTAGTTAGACACCGGCGAAAACGTTTTGTTTACATTTCGATAGCGTGATACATAGCATATAGTTTTAAATTAATTTAAGCCGTGATTTTCAATAATATAGGCAAAATGAAAGGAGAAGGACCCCATCTGACACTAACATGCCATTTAAATTTAAACGGCGTCAATTTCCTGTTCGCTTAGTTTTCTCAAAGATGATCAACAAGTCACAGCTCCAAACTTTTGATAAATGCATTTTTTATTTATATTTTCAACAAAATTTTCAGTTACTTTTTCATGAATTAAAATATTTGTAAATTTCATATGTTGCTTGCTCGGATCTCATAGCGGCCCAACTAAAATATTTTTTATTGTGTTTTCACTAAGGTTTTTAATTTATTCTGTTTCCAAGGTACGTTTTTATTTACATTTTCAACAATTTTCCATTACTTTTTTATACAATAAAAATATTTGTAAATTTAATATGTTGTAATGATTTATGATAGCACTCATTCTGGCTAGAGTTGACATAAATAGTGGCGAGCGAGCGAAGCGAGCTGGGATCGCGTAGCAACCAAATATGAATTGCGTAGCAATTCGTGGGGGTTGGCGAGCGTAAGCGAGCAGGGGGCTGAGCCCCCTAGTTTTAAATATCCTTTTTTATAGTATTATATAACTACGGTGTGTTGTGACCCACCTCACGTTGAAAACTTAAGTTTGCTGCCCACGCTGAAAAAAGCTTGAGAATGGGCTGAACTCTCGTTAACAAATAACTGTTGCATCGTTATTTCAATACTTTAAATCAATATTACTCAATTTTGAAAAATGCTTTTTTCAATATTGACACAGTTCCTAAACACATTTTAAATGTAATATTAAACTTTTTTTTTTCATTTTAACAAAGGCAATGCAAATTTGTATGTAGGTTAGATGCGGCATGGCAAGCTGAATGGAAAAAGAAATATATAGCTTTTATTGACAAAAATATGGATTGACATTTTCAAAATTCATATACAAATAAATGTGTATACGGGTGCTAGTCACACTATGACGCTCGCTAGCTGATGTTAAATCAATAGAAGCGTTCTTTTCAAATTTCCTCGTTTTCATTTCTATATATTTTTTTTAATGATTTTTGTTTTTAAAAATATTTTGAGCACTGTACGCGTCATGTCATCTATTTGCTGTATAATGCTTATTGATTTCGAAGCTATTCACGTGATAGAGCAAGTTTAACAGATTGTCCAATGTAACTTAGATAGATGCCAAGTTGCTAAGTGCTAGAGTGAATCAAGTGGCTGGGTTTCTTCTGGCACTATAAGCAGAACTGGTCTAAAAGAGTTTTTTTTTTTTTTATATATACAGAATGAACTTTAAAAGGCTCACTGGTTTAATTAAAAAGGCGACTAAAATAATTGAAGAGATGTTACAAGTTAAAAATACAATTCATTTAAAACTTCTTAGTACTTTCGGGCTTTCCCAAGCTCTTCATCAAAGAATATTTTAATAACTAATTGCTGTTTATTTATGCAAATACGCCACTTCGTTTTGAAATGAGAGAGTCAATAATTATTAGATTTGAAAGTAGAAGTAGCAGTCACTTGGATTGAATTTAAGTAGAGAAAATATAGAATAAATAAAAAGTTTAAATAAAATGTATTTTTAATTTGTAACATCTCTTCTATTATTTTAGTCGTCTTTAAGGCTGTTCTCAACTGCTCTGCTCAACAAGCGCAAAACGTTTTGACACATTTTACAAATTCATTTTTTAACTGAAAGATGTAAAATTGGAAAGCCTGACCATGGAAGCGATTTGGAATCGAATTGTGTTTTCCCTTTTTTGATCAATCAATTACCTATTGAGTTAGAAGCGATTTTGATCACGTGACACGGCATTTTTCTCCCCTTACTGACTGGATTTTCTTCTTTCGTTCGGAAGTTCGGGTCAAAATGCCAAATTTGATAGTATTTTCTGAAAGATCTATTGCGTTTACAATAAAACGGAAAAAACAGTTCGATGACATACACTGTTAAAACACTATTCTTAAAAATAAGTAAATTGTACTAATTATTGAGCACTTCCCGATCTTAAAAACTCCGACTACTAAACTCTTAAATTTGAAAAACGTATGTACTCATTTTTTCGAGTACATACAGGGACTCGAAAATAAGTATGCATAGAAACACACATACACTATAAGAAAAAAAAAAGCGAAATTACAGAGAACCGACAAATCCCCATTTTTAGCTACGGTAATTTTGAATTGCAAAGAACTACGATTTTTGGAGTAATGAACAACGAATTTACCATTTTAATTCTTGAAATTTTGTGTATGAGCCGCCCCTTGATTTGAACCCGAGTCCTCTAGGTGTGAGACCAGTATTGTATTGACTATGCTGTAAGAGCAGTTACCAGCTGCTTCCAAATGACACCTTTTATGAATCAGCGACGGAAGATCGCTAACAGCAGAGACGAATTTTCCCTTTCTTAAATATTCTAATTTCTAATAAAACAATTTTTAAACTAAATTTTCTTCTTTAACATTTCTAATGAAATTGTAAATAAATTTGGAAAGTGTGTATTATAAATTAAAAATTATAACAAAGATAGAAATATCTTTAAATAAAAGCTTGGAAATCCCTACTGTCAATTCGGTATAAGAAAAGAGTTTATCAGAAAACTGATATTTTTGAGCACATAGGATTTAAACATGAATATTAAGACTTTAAAATACAAAATATATGTATTCATTTCTGCATACATTTATAAATCAAGTATAAGTGTACACAACTTCAAAATATCATGTACTCGTTTCTGAATTAATTGTACTTAAAAAAATCGAATACAAAGAAATTTTCATTTTCAAGTAGATTAATGCTCCTTTTTGAAGCAATTGTACTTAAAAAATATGAGTACATAGAAATGCTCATTTTTAAGTAGATTATTTTTAACAATGTACTTCTTTTTGAAACAATTGTACTTAAAAAAATACGAGTACATGGAAGTTCTCATTTTTAAGTAAATTATTTTTGAGAGTGTAGTTTCTGAATAACAACACCTTCTAGTTTCATGCGTTTCCGAACAAAAATGAATTAAAACTTATGTCAGAAAGTTGACCCTTTGGATTTGAGAACAGCCTTAAGTAAACCAGTGAGATTTTTAAAGTTCATATTGTATATTTTATGTTTGAATCAAGGTGAAATATTGCGTTTCGTCTTATGATTTTGAGTTTTTTTAAATTTGTACAAATTTTGGAAAGCATTTTTCTCGAAATCACAGCTGTCGAGGTTGGTCCACTCTGGTTTTCAATGCCTCAATCGTTAGCAGGGAGTTGTGTTCGAATTTTGTGCCCATTGTACGTTCACACATACAGACATACATAAACGACTTTAAATTAGAAATTATTTTATTGTGATGGAGGTTACAAGAAAGGCTTATAGTAATTCAAACATATATATATTCCATATATATACTTTCATAACAAAATTTAATTTCCATATAAAGGAACTTTCAGAGAAAAAAAAAATTCCTTGTTGAATGAATAATAAATTTATCTCATTCACAAAGTAAGTAACTGAAAATTTTAATAGAGGAAATGGGTTGTAAACTAGTGTTGCCAGCTGTCCCAATTTTCAGACGTTCCAAGACCAGTCCGGCGGAACCACAGCGCGGGGCACCAAAAGTCCCGATTTTTCATTAATACACTATGACGCAAAAGTTTAGACAATGAAGAAATTCTTACATACTTTGAAAAATATTTATTCAATTTTCAAATCACTGCTTGAAATTAATGTGCTGTACATATAAACAATATTTATAACAAAGAAAAGTGGAATTGTGCATATTGCAATAAATTAAATGGTAACAAAAATAAACTGCTGTCTCAAAAGTTTAGACACAAATTAAATAAAATCGAAATAAACAATTTTTAAAACCTGGTTGCGCATCCATGCTTATGTATTACGTCATATACACGAGATTGCATGGAAGAAACTAAATCTTGCATAGTTTGTGGATCGATATCGTACCATGCATTCTCAATAGATGTCTTAATTTCCTTTTCAGAAGAGTATTGTCTAGCGTTGCTATAAACTTTGCGACACATGATGCTCCAAAGGTTTTCTATAGGGTTAAGATCTGGGCTACATGCTGGCCAGTCGAGAACTCTTATATTATGGGAATTAAACCAAGATTTTGAATGTTTTGCAGTGTGAATTGAAGCATTGTCTTGCTGAAATTCCCACTGAGGACCCCCTAGAAGCTCAGCAAATGGCAGTAGGTTTTCTTCTAATGTCTGTGTATAATGCTGTGAAGTTTGACGACCACTGGTGAAGGTCAGAGATACTTGTCCATTATAGCAAAAGGCTGCCCAAACCATCACCGTGCCCCCTCCTTGTCTGCGACTAAAAAAACGTCGAGGTTCCTTCCGCAAGTCATGCCAATACGATAAACAACCATCTGGACCATCCAGATTCCACTTTTTTTCATCGCTAAATATGACTGACTGCCATTTCTCTCCATATGACATATGCTTTCGAGCCCACATAAGTCTTTGTAACTTATGATATGGTTTCAGAGCTGGTTTCTTCTGCATTTTGCTATAAACGATTGTTCCTTTTTCCAAAATTCGTCTACGAATCGTATCCTTTGATACAGAGAGTCCCGATGAGCTTTGAACTCCACGTACGCTCATTTGTTGAGTACTCGCTAGTCTTTGTATCAGGCGATCCTCTCGTACATTTGTCACACGTGGCCTCCCAGACCGACATTTTGCTTTATATTCGGAACCACTCGATAAAACTCGATAAATAGATTTTTTTGACCTATTAATAATAGCAGAAATTCCAGAAACGCTCTTCCCTTCACCTTTCAACTGCCAAATCCTTGAAACCTCATTCACTTGAATTTCTTTAGCTCTCGGCATGTCGACTATGAAGCGCAATCGTTTGCAGAACTTAGGTACTCCAAATATGTGACATCATCGATTCTAAATTTGCATATGCCAGCGAATATTCAAAGAAATTTAGAATAGTGTCTAAACTTTTGCGACAAGCACATTTGAATTTTTATGAAAAAAATTAGTATTATAGCAAATAAAACGACTGTCTTTTGTACATAGCATTTTAAATCAGTTTTTGAATATATTTACAGGTTTTTGTAATTCTGACGTCATAATTCTACATTTTAAAGCTGAATGACGTCATTGTCTAAACTTTTGCGTCATAGTGTACACAAATTCTTTTAAATTTATTTTACTACTATTATTATTAGTCTGCATGGAATGAAACTTAATGCAGTAAAAATCGTGAACATAGAACCAGACTATAACGGAAAACGTTTATGGCCCCACCGAAAGAAAAACATACAAATCTACCTGCTAAGATGGAAACTTGTCTAAAACGGAATATTTTTCTGGTTTCTACTCATTTTGTTTTTATATGATTTTAATAATGTACTTTGTTCAGTAAAACTTGTGAAAGTGGAACCGGTATGTAACGGAATCATGCCTTAAATGTAAAAATTCGCTAGTCTCTATGGAAAGCTCATACAAGCTGCTCAAAAACGAAATTTTGTTTCGTCCCACAGCGATTCCACTTTCGCAGATTTTACTGTACTAAATTATTCCGTTTATTTAGTATAATAAAACCTACTAAGACAGAATCTGAAGTGTCTGGAGAAAATTCGTTTTAGACACTTTTCCGTCTTAACAGATAGAATTGCATTGTACTCCTCCAGTAGGGACCATGAATGTTTTACTTTTAAGACAGAATTCCGTTGTAGACAGACTTCGTTTTTATAGGACTTGCCATACTTTTACGTCCCAATTTAGAAACCGCTGTCCCGCATTTTTTGTCTCCCTGTCCCGTTTTTTTTTTTTTTTTTTTTTTTTTTTTTTTTTTTTTTGTAGCAACACTAGTACCTGGCAACACTAGTTGTATCAGAGTTAGGTATGCTGATATACCTCCACTCATTAAAAATAATCAATAAAATAAAATAAATCATAAACGATCAGTATTCATCAAATGTATATTTTTAATATGTTTTATTTTGTAAACCATTTCTTTTTTTCTATCTTTTTTTTTACATATATTCTGCCACAAATAAGCTCTTGCAAACAAAAAAAGTAACGTTTTCTATAGAATAACCCTAATAAGAATTGCTTCTCAGAATACGGTTTTCTGAAATTTAATGTAGAAATATTTTATGAAAAGAATATTGAAGGAATATTTAAATTACAGCAAAGTCACACCTTAGAACTTGAACCCCCATCTGTTAGAATTTCCACGGGAATAAACAATACGTCACTAAAGCAGCGATTTTTCGTACCATTCCCATGAAACATGGGATAGGAAACAGGAAAAGATTTGCAGAACCCAAATTAGTATATTGCAGCTCTCCCAGAAACGTTACTTTTAATAAATGATTCTTTAGTAAAGTTTTTTCTTATAATTATTTCCGAAATTCTGCAAAAGTCACGAGCGGCTGCTAAGAATTTTTTTAATGGTACCATCCTCCCGCTATGGCTGCTTGAATAGGAAGTGAGACCAATTTGCAATGTCACCCCATAAACAACTGTAGTTCTTTCTCTATTCATGACCTATTGAACTTGTCAAGCACTTTCTATATGTTGGCGCTTTTTCCCTTTTCTACCGTGAGTAAAAAAATGGGGAAAAAATGGTTCACGAGTCATTGAATGGCTTTCCGGTACATTAATATTTGTAAGATTCCTACCGACCGTTCAAACACAGAATATGCCTCATTACAGCACAGATAATAAATTTTGAGGCTTTTAGAATGCTTTTAGCTCAATATAAATTGTCCGATCGAAGCTTTTCATGGGTCCAGAGTTTGGTTGAGTTTTGTTTCTCACGAGGTAAAAGCGGTAATATATTCGTAAACACGTGAGCATAATAAAAATGTAATTCTGAATCAACATAATACATTTATTATTAGGGGAGATGGGGATAAGATGGCGAGCTTAAGTAAGGCTTGTTATCAGTCGGGACGCAAATTCCCCTCTCTAATGCTAAACCTATGGGCTTGGAATGCCGTACTTTACAGATTTCTCATCAGAAAATTAAAATTTTTAACTTCCGTTTTCTGTGAGCTCTTCTTGAAGAATCTTTCTTTCTTGTTTGCGTTCCAAAATGTTTCTAAAATCTATATTTAATTTTAGATTTTAAGTGTTAAAATCTAAGTGAAGCAGGCGAGTTGTAAGTAAGATTTTAACACTTTAAATAAAACTAACAATGTATTTTTTAAATATTTTGCCCAATCAAAATGAAAAAAGCATTCTTCAAGAAGAGCATACAGAAAACAAAAGAAAAAAAAACTTAATTTTCTGACGAGAAATTGAAAAAATACGGATGCATTCCAAGCCCTAGGTTTAGCATTAGAGAGGGGAATTTTCAGCCTGACTGATGAAGAGACTTAAGCTTTATTTTTCCTAAACTCAGTAAGTGGATAAAAAAGCTTTAATTGATATGAGACACTTCCTACAGCCCTACTCCAATAGAAAATATTTGAAATGTTTTCAAAGGATGAAAAGAAATAAGTTTTCTGAAAGAAAGCAGTCACCTTGCCCCACATAGATGCTAAGATGGCGAATAGGTAACTATTTATTAGAGATAACAGTATTTATCAAAGTACATATAAAGTTTTATTCAACACATTGATAATTTATCCAAAAAGAGGTTGTAAATTGAAGAATAAAAAACAAAAATCATATCACCAGCATCTGTACCTAGCTTGATCTATATCCCGACCAGAACGATCAACGTGAACACAAGATTTGTAATGAAAGTATTGTAACCAGCATTAATCCTTGCCCTGTACCCCAGCAGATAATGCAATATTTACTGTCATAATCTTTTATATCATTGTCATCCATGTCTTGCTCCTCTAATACCATATTTGTTTGAACTAGGTTTATCAGTATATCCTTCATTATGAACAACCGATATTTCGTATGAATTCTTACGTTTTCAGTTGTATTTTGAGGATATTTTGTAAGGGATTGAAATAATTTATCGCAGATGAGTAATTCCTTGCACAGTGAGGTCCAAATATTAGAATAAACCACTTGAAAGTCGAACTCCGGCTCAAAACTACACGCGGGTTTCTCTGAAGCAAATTGTTGATAGTGAATTACATGAATCTAAAGAAAAGTCTATATGTCTGTGGTTAGGGCTACTATAATACAGGCTGAATCGTCAAGCATTTTGTTTCCCACTTAGACCAATCAGCCATCGTTGCCCACGCAGCTAGACGTGTTGTGGCCAATCGTTCTTCTCCCAGGGCCGAAACTAAGGGGGGGGGGGGGGGGGGCAGAGGAGGCATGTACCCCGGGCGCCAGAACGAAGGGGCGCCAAATGAAGGATTATACCTTTGGAATAGATCATTTTCTTCTGATGGACTGATGGCTTCTATTATTATGAAACAGCCATTATAAATGAAGTGTTAGGTGAAGATGAAAGAGCAGTCATAAAAAGTTAGAACTCTGATTTTCTGGTCAGAATGGGAAGAAAAAAAATGGCCATAATTTTTTTTTTTTTTTTTAATTATGGCCAATTTTTCTTCCCATTCTGACCAGAAAATCAGAGTTCTAACTTTTTATGACTGCTCTTTCATCTTCACGTAACACTTCATTTATAATGGCTGTTTCATAATAATAGAAGCCATCAGTCCATCAGAAGAAAATAACTCGGTGAAAGCGGAAACTCGGTTAAGCATAACTAGGATAATCGAGACTGTAACTGTATATTTCATTTTAAAAATGATATTTAGACTATTTTTGTTGGTTTTCAGAGGGGAGTCATGACCCCCGTGACCTCCCCCTTGGATCCGCTATTGTATTTTACGTAGTTCAGTATTACATATTTTAAGATAACATATTTTAACTTTTAAAATAAGTCGGCTATTAGAAAATAAGTAAAATTAATAAAATTCTCTTTGTAAATAAATATAATTTGCGGAAGAAAGGGGGGTGGGCGTCAAAATCCATGCTTGCCCCGGGAGCAAAAAAGGCTAGTTTCGGCCCTGTCTTCTCCTACTGGCAGATAAACGACGGTGTGAGTCAGCCCGTATTATAGGAGCCTTATCTGTGGTACACCAGGCCAGGTTCTGCTACGTATGACTGGGATAGGAGAAAAAACGAGTTCGCCACTTTACCCACCAATAAGGTCCAAACAGACAGCCTTCCTAAGTTCGGAACACTTTTTTACGGTCAGGTGGTGCTTTTCATGTTTTATTACTTTCCTAGTAAACAAATCGGATCCGAAATCTTTCTGACGAATCCCTCTCCGCCTCTTTCCATTGTTGAGACTCCCCTTTCTTTTGTTCATGACCACAGAACGGTTGGAAAACAAACGCCAGTTGACATTTTTATTGCTTTCGTTCCAGAGGTTTGAAAAAAAAAGGACTGAACGGAGCCTGCGTTTACTCATTCCTTCAAAACATCTCCTTCAAGAGCCACAAATTTTGTCTTTGAAGATTAAGAGAAGCCATTCAGATCACCTGAAGTAATGGTTACATTGGCGTTTAATCGCCAATGTAAAGAGGATGTACTTTGAGGGATATTTTTCTCTTCGTACTACTTAAAATATCATTTATTAAACTAGTCTGATGTGCCGATCCCAAAACTTACTTCTTTCTCATACATGTTAATATTTCAAACAGTTGTTTACACATGTTAATCCTTCAGTATTATTTACTTCAATACTACACCAACTTTGATTTTGTCTTAAGGGTATTCTCAACTGCTCTGCTCAACAAGCAGAAAACCTTTTGACACATTTAAAAATTCATTTTTTAACTGAAAGATATAAAATTGGAAAGCCTGACCATGGAAGTTGTTTGGAATCAAACTGTGTTTTCCATTTTTTTATCAATCAATTACCTATTGAGTTAGAAGCTATTTTGATCACGTGACACGGCATTTTTCTCCCCTTACTGACTGGATTTTCTTCTTTCGTTCGGAAGTTAGGTTCAAAATGCCAACTTTGACAGTATTTTCTGAAAGATCTATTGCGTTTACAAGAAAACGGAAAAAACAGTTACATGACATAGTTTCTGAATAACAACATCTTCTAGTTTCATGCGATTCCAAACAAAAATGAATTAAAACATATGTCAGAAAGCTGACCCTTTGGATTTGAGAACAGCCTTAAGTTTTTGCTTAATTTTACTAATTAGAGTAAAAACGAGTTAATCTCGATCATAATATTTAATAAAATCAATATTATTTTGTCATTCTGTTGTACATAGGCTACTTGAGAATCACCGGGTTAGCTGGATGCGAAATGCCCGTCCCTCTATGAACAGCCTGAGTAAGCTACCATACCTGCTCCTATGGGACAGCCTACAGAGCCGAGCCGAGCCGAGCCAGCTTTTACCAGAGGAGGTACGGTGAAAAGGCGAAGTCTCGTTCTCCCTGCAACTTGAGCTTACCTTGCATTTCGGTCCCAAAATTTCCTATGGCGATACTTTTCTTTCCGCACCACCCATTGTTTTCTTTTTCCTACCCTCTAAGTTGGAACCACTACCCACAACAAGTGCCCATCCCCCATTAGGCATCTAAAATCCAGGTTTTCCCCCTCCCCAAGCAGGATTTGTGTGTGTGATGTGCAGGAGCCAAATCAACAAAAGCAATTAGTTAAGCAACCGGCATAACAGAGAAATCAACAAAGTAACAATTAGGAAGGCTGGGGCGCTTGTCTACTAGATGACCGCCATGCGGCGATCAGACTGTCAACCGCCCCAGTGCCAGACAGGTAAATCAGTTTGTCTAGGGAAACCTGGCAGGTAGGGGTCTGGTCATCGATTTGGAGAACAGCCGATGTACGCCATGTACACTAATGGCGCCTGATGCATGTAAAACCCGTCGTGGGTGGCTGGGTGCAAAGTCCTCCAAGTTACATATTGATTTAGTTACATATAGAATTTTACCTCTGCGGGTGCCTTGCCAGGTGAAGGTCTCGTCACCTGACCAAGGCTCTAAATTACGAGGTCAACTTGAGTAGCAATGTGGAAGTGCCAAACAATAAGATAAAAATGTCAAGTAACCGGCATAACAAAGTTCACAACTAAGCAATAGGCACTGCCGATAGGATGAAGATCTAGGCGCTCGTCAGGTTTATTGATGCTACGCGGCGATTAGGCGGTTACCCGCACCGACACCAGGTATCAAACACTTTCAGCTGTGACAACCCGGCAGATAGGGGCCTGGTCATCGGTTAAAAAGAAAGAAAGAACAGCCTATGTACAACAGAACTATGAAACATCGAGAAAAATCGCTATTACAGAGCCCCATTCCGGCGGATTGTTCACAAATTCCCGTAAGACCTGCTGGCCATAGCCAAGTTCATACACATGAAATTTGGTACAAATCCATGTATAACTTCATACACTTTTCGATGATACAATATTGAAAATGGCACAAAAATCGCTATTACAACGCCCCCTTCCGGCGGAGTATTTCACAATTCAAGGAAACCTGCTTGCTCTCCATAGCCAAAAATATAAACAAAAAATTTGATTTAATTCTGTGCATAACTTCCTTCATACACTTTTCAATGATACAAAAGCAGACACACGGACAGATAGACATTTTGCATAAATATGTTTTTCGGGATCTCTGACTCCTGAAACATGTAAATTCGTCGAAAACCTGAAGTCGAAAAAAATTTCAATTACAATACTTTCTTCTTTAGAAAGAAGAATAGTCCAGGCAATAGAGACCGTATAGGGGCTCTACCTAGCAAAATTCATGGTAGTTCTGGAAAAAGGCTTACTATATGTTTTTTGGGTCGCTGAATCCGAATTTGTAACTTCCCACCAAAATTTCCCCCGGCAACCCCCCCCCCCACCACCACCACCACCAAATTTTGGTAAAAAGACCCCCAAAAAAGGTTTTTATTAAAAAAAAATCAATTTTTTATTATTTTAGGGAAAAGGTATCTAGAAATTCAGAAAGTAGAAAAAATTTGCAACAAATTAGATATATGACATTATGATGTAGGATGAAGGGGAAGGGGGGATCTGCCTCGGAACATGCGCGCGGTGCTGCGTGGACTAAGTTGCACAATTCCACTTAACCACTCCCACGTTTACATTCGCCCTCCCATCTCCCCTCCTAACTTTCTCTATAAGGTTTATTTTAAGTTTTTTTGGGTCGCTGAATCCGAATTTTCAACTTCCCTCGAAAATTCCCCCCCCCCCCCCTCCAAATAGTTGTTTGGAACTTAAATTTCTTATTGTTTTAGGGGAAAAGCATTACGAAATTAAGAAACCGGACAAAATTTGCAACAAATAGGATATATGACATTATGACGTAGGATGAACGGGGAGGGGGAGGGCTGCCTCTGAACATGCACTGCGGCTCTACGTGCACTAAGTTATGAAGTACAGGCAATAGGGGATTTTACCTGGCAAAATTAATACTAGTTCTGGATTTCGGCTCACTTTATGTTTTTTGGGTCGCTGAATCCGAATTTGTAACTTCCCACCAAAATTTCACCCGGCAACCCCCCAAAAAATTGATTTTTTGAAAAAATTTGGTTTTTGAGAAAAGCGCGCGGGGAATGTTCCGAGGCAGCCCCCTCTCTCCCCGTTTATCCTACATCATAATGTCATATATCCTATTTGTTGCAAATTTTGTCTAGTTTCTGAATTTCGTAATGATTTTCTCCTAAAACAATAAGAAATTTAAGTTAATAACAACTATTTCGGGGGGGGGGGATTTGGGGGGTAAGTTAAAAATTCGGATTCAGAGACCAAAAAAACTTAAAGTAAACCTTATAAGGAAAGTTCGGAGGGGAGATGGGAGGGCGAATGTAAACGTGTGAGTGGTTAAGTGGAATTGTGCAACTTAGTCCACGCAGCACCGCGCGCATGTTCCGAGGCAGATCCCCCCTTCCCCTTCATCCTACATCATAATGTCATATATCTAATTTGTTGCAAATTTTGTCTACTTTCTGAATTTCTAGATACTTTTTCCCTAAAATAATAAAAAAATTGATTTTTTTAATAAAAACCTTTTTTGGGGGTCTTTTTACCAAAATTTGGTGGTGGTGGTGGTGGGGGGTTGCCGGGGAAATTTTGGTGGGAAGTTACAAATTCGGATTCAGCGACCTGAAAAACATAAAGTAAGCCAATTTCCAGAACTACCATTAATTTTGCTAGGTAAAATTCCCTATTGCCTGGACTAGAAAGTAAAAAACTGATTAAGGCTGTTCCCAAATCCGAAGGCACTAATTTTTGACACATTTTAAAATTCTTTTTTTTTCGAAAAGTAAGGACATTGGCAGTTGTTGTTATTCAGAAACTATGCAATCGAAAGACTTTTTCCATTTTTTGGCAAACGCAAAATTATTTCAGAAAATACCGTCAAAATTAATGTTTTGAACCGAATTTTCGGATGTGACAGGAAGAGAAGAAAAAAAACTTGTCACGAGACTAAAATGGTTTATAACTTTATACGTAATTTATTTATCAAGAAAGGGAAAACGCTATTTGATTCCAAATTGCTTCAACTGCCAGCTTTATGCATTTACGTTTTAAAATGAGTCAGAAAATGTGTCAGAAAGTTTCGCGTTGTTGAGAAGGTAATTTGAGAACAATCTTAAAAAAATTGATGAATGTATACATTTAAAAATAATAGAAATTCTTAGAAAAAAAAACTGTTCTGCAAAGCTAAATATTAGACCCTTAATAAAAGCAGTCAATTTTAAACTCTTACCACTTATAAACAGAAAAATGACATACGAAAGGAAATTCATAAAATAAATCCATGATAAATATAATCTTGAAATTGTGATGATAGTATACAAATGATATACAGATAAAGAAGTTTCATAAAAATAGTACATGATAATTTTAATAAAGGAAATTTAGAACTTAGCTCATAAATAATGAATATCATAAAATATGATGGCTCCTGCATGTCGTTCATTTATTTCACTATTTAATTTTAGATACCAAAGATACGAGGCATTAATAAAAAATGAAAATCTAATCACATGTTTAATATAAGTGAAAAATCATTTTAAAGATATTTAAAGATCATTTAAAGATATTTCAAATCGATAATATCAGCCCCTCCTCCCCCCCCCCCTTTCGAAATAAAAAAAAGAAAAGAAACCTCTTGTAAATCATTGAAAAGTTTTTTCTCATTTTTTTCCATTTTTTAAACTCAACATGGGAGCAAACTACAATAAAACATTCTCATATATATATATATATTTTTTTTTTTTTACATGATTTTAAAACACTATTTGCTATAGCTATATTACTACCACAAATTTATAACATGGGAAAAATTCTCATACATCCCTAAAAACCAGGTAACATTTCTGAAAATTTTTAATCAGTTTACAGGCTGAAGGTTTAATACAACAGTAAATGAATGATACTTCATCAAACTCATCCTCCTCACAAAATCCCCCCCCCCCCAAGCAAGTAAATTTTAACGTTTTGTAATTTTTTGAGAATTTATTTTACTATTTGATATTTTGGAGTAACAATGTCTAAATAATCTTTTTTATATCATTCCACCTGAAATGGTTAGTTTCTATTTTATTTTATTTTTATTTTATTTTTTGAAACTCGTGAAATTGTCACTCTGTGTAATCGAATGATTATTTCCATTTTTTGATAAAGTCAGAAGATCCTTCAGAAAATGTTATCATACTAGATTAACGAACCCTCTTAAGATCAATGAACTGTCCGATTTATGTTCAAATTGGGTCAATGCTTCAGGCGTTATCGTGAAGGCAAGATTTACATTATATCTATTTATATAATACGCAAGTCAGGTGACGATTTCGGTTCTTACTCATCTTCGAGAAAAGCAACTAATCGCCCGTATATTAGACGTAAGTGTTTAGATGCCGTAAAGTATGCCGATTGTTCAACTTATGGTAATAATAATATACACATAATTTGTTTTGTATCACCATCTCTCCTTCTTTTTCTCTAAATTCTTCCAAAACTACCCAATTATAATGTTTTAAGTTCTAAATTAAAAATAACGAACAACCAGCTATTATAAAGTACAGGATAACCATATACCGGGTGTCCCAAAAAGGACTGACTGATTTTAAAATTCAATAACTTCCAAACGGTGACGGATATTAGAAAAATTCTTGCAGGAGGGTTATGCATAAAGTCAAAAGTTTTTTTACAGTGATTTTCGATTTTAGTTCGAATTACAAACAATAGATGGCGCTGCAATCAGTAGAGGCTAAATTCAGGCTCGATTTTTGGTACTTCGTGGCCCGGAAAATACATTTCCATCTCCTTTTTTCTGCATGGAACAACAGAAAGGACCAAAAATCGAGCCTGTATTTAGCGACTATTGCTTACAGCGCCATCTATTGTTTGTAATTCGAACTACAATCGAAAATCACTGTAATAAAACTTTTGACTTTATGCATAACCCTCCTGCAAGAATTTTTTTAATATCTGTCACCGTTTGGAAGTTATTGAATTTTAAAATCAGTCAGTCCTTTTTGGGACACCCGGTATATATATATATATATATAACACTGTTGTTATTCAGAACCGCAAATTTCAAATCTAGAAACAAATAAACGGCTCTTGAAGCGTTTCATTAAAAAAAGTCCTTCCGGCCAATGACGGGAGGAAGAGGTAGCTTTCATATTCTTTATTTTTTTAAAGCCAGCTTATATTATTCAAACACACGGAGCTCAAATTAGTGGAACCCGATTATAGAAGATTAAATACAAATTTTTGTCAATATTGAATATGAATGAGAAGTTCCCGAAATTAGTCAGCGTTATCAAAGCTGGTGTGACGTTTTATCTGCGAGGACTCAGAGACCAGATGCCCTAACGAAATAAACATCGTTAATTTGAACCTCCAGATGCCTCCTATAACTTCGCCTGTCAGTTTCACCAAAAAAACCAGATGGTACATGTAAACAGTTTTAATCATGTAAATATCTGGAGAAAAAGTGCTGCGTACAAATGCTATAAACTGAACTTGTTGACTAAGATGAGTCAAGACCACGTGGGGTATTTCGGAGATGAACTGAGGTCAGAAAAACAAGGCCCCGTGGAGGGAGAGTATCTGCTGTGACACGACCCCAGACGGTCGAGTTCTCGGTCCTGCCGAAAAGGAGCGTCTCGCTCCGGGAAAAAATTAACTTTTTTGCCGTGTAAATATTACGTGTGCTTGTTATGTGTGTGTCCCGTATCGTCTAATAAAACTCTGAAAAAGAAACGAACGCCAAGTTCTTTTAATTTCTAGTAAGAGCCTTTCTTAAGTGAGTTCAAATATATGACGGTACAGCTGGTGTCAGAGTTTGGGATTCGAGTTCTTCGAAAAATTGGGCACACACGCACACAAGGCCTCTGTCGTTGTTACCCACGGAAGGAATGATAAGAAGGTGAAAGCTCATTCTTTCGAGAAATAGAGAGCCGTCCTGGTTTCGGTTTGTGAAGAAAGAGACAGTTTTGGAAGTTTCACCCGGTCACCTGAGAGAAGAGAAGGGGGTTGTTTTCACTCCCCTGCTGGAGGAAAAAAAAAGCTTGGTGTTAAAGCTTGGTGTTATCTGGTTTCGGTTTTGGAAGACTTGGAGAAAGGAAGACTTGAGAAATCCTTACCCAGCGTCGGAAAAAGAGGAAGATTGTTTTTTCCCCCGTCTGTGATCAGCTGTTCGACTGCGGAAAGGAAACAGAGTTACAACGCCGCTGTTTGGTGATGAAAGGATTGCGGAAGAGAAAAAAAAAGAAGATAATTCTGTGATTATTAAGGAGCCAAGGCCTGAGACGAAACTGTGATTATTTTAGCAGTGGATCGGTTTGGATAGAAGAAAATTGTGAAATGTGAACAGCCCGTTTTGGGTCGAAGATAGTGTTTAGGTGTTCCGCGGCTGTGGATATATTGTTTAGTGGACCTCAGGGTCAGAAAGTTTGTGTTCAGTGAGCCACCCGGCTGAAGAAAAAGAGTGGATTACCGTTTAGTGTCTGAGCCTTCAATTGGGGTAAGTCACAATTTTGAATTTGGAGTTAATGTATAGTGATTTTTAATTATTTAAAATTGCTGATTTTGTTGGGAAAATTCAAAAACGGGAATGACAAAAATTGAACAGGTACTAGTCATGGAAGTGAGTCAGTATTTACATACTGCTGTGTTATTGAAAGAAATTTTATGATTGATTGTGATTATTGTTAATATAGTATATATATATATATTTTTTTGTTGTATTAGTGTAGAGACGTACCTTTTTATAGAGAAATTTTGTTTGAAAAAAAAAAGGGGGTTAGATATGGCTTTCCTGGGTAAAGGAAAATAGGAACATATAAAAAAGTTAGTGGATGAATTGGAACTTGCCAGGACCGGAAACGAAACTCGGATTCAGTTAACGCACTTGGTGCTGGAATCTGAGGAGTATGAAGAGGAAATAGTACGGGCTCTGTATGAGACTATATTAGAGACAGCTAAGGAGGAATTAGAACGGGAAGAAAGTCAGCGCGCACGGTTACAAGCTATCGAGAGGGAGGACATGTTACGTAAACAGACATGGGAGCGTGATCAAACCATTAGGAAGGAAAAATTGGAGCAAGAGAAAGAATTAAAGGAATTAGAATTAAAAAATAAATTCGAGTTAGAAAAACTAAAAATCGAGAAAGGAATTGCCCCGTCTTCAGTAAATGCAAATAATATACATTCGCGTTCCCCTGAACAGAACTTAAAAAAATTAATCCCGGATTTTAATCCAGAAAAAACAGATATTAGCTTGTATTTGGTTCTGTTTGAACGCCAAGCAAACGGGTTGGGATACCGAAGGAAAATTGGGTCTCTCATTTAATTGGGCTTCTGCCAGTAGACATTATTTCCATTATTGCCAGACAACCCGAGACAGAGTCAGAAGATTACGATAACGTAAAAGGTATATTGTTAAAAAAATTTAAATTAAACCCAGAGAGTTTTCGGCAGAAATTTGTTAGCCACCAGAAGTCGCAATCATTAAATTGGCAGGATTTCGGTTTCGAAATCCGAAATTATTTAAATGAATGGCTAGCAGGTTTAGGAATATCTTCTTTAGACGAACTAAAAGACCTTTTGGTCACCGATCAGATTAAACGGCGTGCGACGTTTGAAATGCGTGAACATTTCATTGACAAATGGCCACAGCTTAAGACCGAAGCAGCGATAGTGGAATTATTGGATGGTTATGAGAGTGTCAGAGCGTCGTTTAAGAAAAATCGGAACGCAGAGGATGGAAATACGCGTCCGAAATCGGATGAAAAACAGGTAGAAACGAAGAATGAAACTCTCCTCCCTGGTGCGTCAGCCCAACGCGGTACCATGAGTCGGGAGAAAGCATTCGAAAAAAGAGTGGAGCGTAGATGTTTCCATTGCAACTCCAGGAACCATTTGCGGAATTTTTGTCCAGAATTGAGTAAAAATTCGGGATCGCGGAATACGAGTGAAGATATTGAAACGGGAGCGAAAGCTAGAGTAAGCTATGTAGGAGTGGAGAAGTTAAATTCTAGATGTGTCTGGGATAAACAACAGAAGGCCGTGGGCAAAAGTAAATTACCACTCATTGATATCAATATTTTGGGCCGAAGGGTTAAGGGAATAAAGGATTCGGGTACGGAGTTATCGGTTTTTCGAGGCGAATTGATTCCAGATCAATATAAAACGGGTGAACAGATCGAGTTAGTTCCGGCCATCGGAAAAATTTGCAGAGCAGATCTGGCGAAGGTTCCAGTTTCTTTGTGGAACGGGAACCAGGAAAATTCACCTAGGATTTATATAACGGCAGCACTGGTGCCGGAATTAAATTGTGAAGCTTTGCTGACACCTTGTATTTGTAGGCGTTTATTTAAATTGAGAAAATCGGATCGCAGGTACGCGAGGGGGAATAATTCAAATATCAGGGTGCCAGAAAAAAATAAAGTTGAGGATGCAGGGTTAGGTAAATTTAAAACTGAAGAGAGTTTTAAAGGCAGTGCGAAAATTGAACCCGAAGTGATAAATAAGGCATCAGAAAATCGCGAGCAGGTCAAAAAAATAAACGCTAATTCCGAAATTAAAGGTTTGGAAGAATTTGATTCAGAACAGGTTAATGAAACTCCCATTGTACCGGTGAATAACTTAGAGGTTATTTCCGATGAAATTGGTGAAGGAAAACAAATTTTAAAATTTCCTGTACGTGATAAATCGAGTAGCAGATTACCCGAAAACACCCTTGAGATCACAAATTTAGTCAGGGAGAAGGATTTTTCTGGCGGTGTTGTGGCGACAATCCCGGTTCGAGAGCAGGAAGTGCGAGCGACGAAAAGAGGGAAATCGAAGGAATGGGTTCCGATCGCAGAATTGGGTAAATTCGTCTCGCACGAAAAAGAAGAACGAGAAGATAAATCCCGTATCTGTTTTCAATTTTTTGGAAAACAATTCTGTTTATACGTAAGAGAGTTTTAGACAGAGAGTATAGATTAGGGATGTTTTGGTTTGTTTATTTTGTTTTGTTTTGCTAAGAGTGACTTATGTATTGTGTTATTTAGTTTATAGAGTGTGAATATGTGTTTATTTTGAAAAGAGATTTTTATACACCCCATTTAAAAAAAAAAATTGTTCATTGTATGAAACTTATAAAGTAAACGTGAAAGGATTTCATATGTTAAAAAGAAGAGTAAAGTGTTTTTATGAAAGACTGTTGTTTCAGTATTTAGAAGTAAGAGGATTAGAAATATAACTATTCTTGGATATCTTAGATATTAGATTATAAATGCTTTTATTTTTGGCTTGGGGAAAAAAATGTAATTTAAGAAAGTTAATAAGTTGAAATTTAGAAGTTGTAATTTGAATTGGAACTTGTATTTTGAGTTAGTAATTGTATTACGTACAAAATCGTTAGAATATACATTTTGGTTCTTAATGTTAAAATTGTTAATATTATTCTTTTAAACTCCTTTAAATTGAGAGAAAAAAAAAACCTCTTGTTTTGAACAATTGAAGGGTAAGAAGAACCTTATGATAGAAGTACGGAAATTTTAGTTTACTGATTATGTTAAAAAGGTTTTTAAAATCAGTTAGTGAAGGATTGTATTGCGATATGTCTGTGTAGAATACAGAGATTATATATTATTAAGAATAGTTTGAGTGTTTGTTTTATTATTGTGTTAAAATTCTTTTAAGTAACTTATTGTATATAATAGGTTTAAAAGTGTTTGGATTTATTAGTGTATTAGAATTCTTTCTTAAGAATATCCATATATATAAGGAAAATATATATATTAGTATTGTGGGTTATCCATGTGAACACGAGAGAGCGAACCTTATTGTAATTACCTGTGATGTTTAAAAAACTTTATTTATCCTGTTTATGTTAACGGAAAATTATTAATGAAGGTTCTGGTTTATTATCAAATTGTCGAAGTGCTTATTATAAATCTTAGTATTATTATATAACGTATAACGGTGTGCAATTGCAATGTGGTTATTGTTACTGTATTTATTATGTTTGTTGTGTGTTATGCTGAATCCCTTCCATGGTAACGAAGTACTTTCTGATAAATGTTTTGATTTTAAAATTTAAAATTTTATTAAATTTGGAGCATTGTTAGGGATTGCATTAACTCCGAATTTCACAATGATTGTGCACCCGAGTGTGGAAATTTTTCCCTTAAGGAAAAATTTATATGGGGCATGGAGGGACTGTGACGTTTTATCTGCGAGGACTCAGAGACCAGATGCCCTAACGAAATAAACATCGTTAATTTGAACCTCCAGATGCCTCCTATAACTTCGCCTGTCAGTTTCACCAAAAAAACCAGATGGTACATGTAAACAGTTTTAATCATGTAAATATCTGGAGAAAAAGTGCTGCGTAGAAATGCTATAAACTGAACTTGTTGACTAAGATGAGTCAAGACCACGTGGGGTATTTCGGAGATGAACTGAGGTCAGAAAAACAAGGCCCCGTGGAGGGAGAGTATCTGCTGTGACACGACCCCAGACGGTCGAGTTCTCGGTCCTGCCGAAAAGGAGCGTCTCGCTCCGGGAAAAAATTAACTTTTTTGCCGTGTAAATATTACGTGTGCTTGTTATGTGTGTGTCCCGTATCGTCTAATAAAACTCTGAAAAAGAAACGAACGCCAAGTTCTTTTAATTTCTAGTAAGAGCCTTTCTTAAGTGAGTTCATATATGACGGTACACTGGTTTTATTAAAGTGATTTATATTTTGCCGCCAAATTCGGCGATATCCCGAATTATATTAACCCGAATTATCGGTGACAGCCCGCCATTTTAAAACAACATAATGGGCGCAACAAAGCTCACCAATGAACTTGGTCGAAACCTTAGTAATTCCTGTGTACATGCACACTCATATCTAAATCGGTTGATATATACCAGTGTTGTTGCAGGCAAAAAATCAGATTTTTCAAAATGTCACACACATTCGAAATTCAAACTGCTATATCTCGGCCTTTTTTTTTTTTTGATAAAGGCAAAACAAAAAATGAGCCGGAAACTTTGTAGCAAGCTGAAACACATAAGAAAAAAATCTTTTTCAATTTCTAATTTTTTTGTACCTCATTTTAAATTTTAAATTTTTTTTTTAATTTTTAAATGGCCGCCATTTTGAAACAAGATGGCGGAAGAAGTTAGCAAACGAACTCGGCCGAGAGATTGCTATGTACTATGCACATGCCTTGTCACATCCTAATCGGTTCATAAATACGCGTGTTATCGCGTGACAAAAATCAATGTTCAAAATGTCAGCCATGCTAGAAATTCAAAATGCTATAACTCAGCCATTTTTTAAGATATAGACGAAACAAAAAATGCTCCAGAATCTTCGTATCAAGCTCAAACACATAAGAAAAAAATCTTTTTCGATTTATAATTTTTTTGTACTTCATTTTAAATTTTAAATTAAAAAAAATTTAAATGGCCGCCATTTTGAAACAAGAGCGTTGATGAGGCTGGCCAACGAACTCGGTTGAGACATTGGTATGTACTATGCACATGCCTTGTCACATCCAAATCGGTTAAAAAAACGCATATTATCGCGTGACAAAACTCAGATCGTTTCAAAATGTCAGCCATGCAAGAAATTCAAAGTGCTATAACTCAGCCATTTTTTAAGACATAGACGAAACAAAAAATGCTCTGAAATCTTTGTATAAAGCTCAAACACATAAGGAAAAAATCTTTTTCAATTTCTTATTCTTTTGTACCTCACTTTTAAATTTTAATTTTTTTAAATTTTTAAATGGCCGCCATTTTGAAACAAGATTGCGGATGAGGCTGGCCAACGAACTCGGTCGAGACATTGCTATGTACTATGCACATTCCTTGTCACATCCAAATCGGTTCATAAATACGTGTAATATCGCGTGACAAAAATCAAATCGTTTCAAAATGTCAGCCATGCAGGAAATTCAAAGTGCTATAACTCAGCCATTTTTTAAGATATAGACGAAACTAAAAAATGCTCCAGAATCTTTGTATCAAGCCCAAATACATAAGATAAAATATATTTTAATGACTAAATTTTGTGCCTCATTTTAAATTTCAAATTTTTTTTAAAAAATTTAAATAGCCGCCATTTTGAAACAAGATGGCGGATGAAGCTGGCCAACGAACTCGGTCGAGACATTGGTATGTACTATGCACATTCCTTGTCACATCCAAATCGGTTCATAAAAACGCATATTATCGCGTGACAAAAATCAGATCGTTTCAAAATGTCATCCGTGCTAGAAATTCAAAGTGCTATAACTCAGCCATTTTTTAAGACATAGACGAAACAAAAAATGCTCCGGAATCTTTGTATCAAGCTCAAACACATAAGGAAAAAATCTTTTTTAATTTCTAATTCATTTGTACCTCACTTTTAAATTTTAATTTTTTAGAATTTTTAAATGGCCGCCATTTTGAAACAAGACGGCGGATGAGGCTGGCCAACGAACTCGGTCGAGACACTGCTATGTACTATGCACATTCCTTGTCACATCCAAATCGGTTCAGAAATACGTGTATTATCGCGTGACAAAAATCAGATCGTATCAAAATTTCATCCGTACTAGAAATTCAAAGTGCTATAACTCAGCCATTTTTAGGTAGCTTTCATTACAAAAAGCTACCTATTGCAACCGTTCGAAGGAAAGCGATTTCAAAAAATTTTGGTATATTTTCATTCATCATGACCCCCAGACCCCGAAACCACCCTCCGTTCAAAAGTTGATATATATATATATATATATATATATAACCAATAATTAAACATAACCTACCACCATCAAAAACCATAATATTATGAATTAAAGCTGTAAGTATATATAAAAAAAAAAGATTAAATTATTTATAAGAATTATTATGGAAGAAAAATAAGAAAGTGGACACCGACAAATAATGGAAATGCTTATATATTGAATTACGTTTTCAAGGGCACAGAATTCAATGATATAAGCAAAATGGTTGTTTTCTGTGGGAAAAATAAGCTAAAGCTAAAAGTTATTTTCCCCTGTGCCCAAACAACCATTAAAATCAAGTGAATTGATTAAAAATGAAAACAGAATAGAAACAAATAATATGAAATGGAAAAAACAATAAAACCTATTTAAATATTTATAGGATATAAAATGAAATAATAAACACCATACCGATTAATATTTTAGAATAAATCCACGCGCACATGGCACCCATATCGTAAAGATTAAGGTTAATAAAACAGTTAAGAAATCACAGTAATTGATACCATAGGATGCAGTTAATACATATTGAAATAAATGTTAAATAACTTTTAATATAATATAAAATAATATAAATAGAAAGTAATTACATAATTAAAATGCACTATTAAATTAATTAAAAACCGTTAAACAATATCGTCAAAATTTAGCTAAAAATTCCCCCTGGTGTAGTAAATTATAACTGAAATGTAGCTGGAATAAGTAAATCTAGAACTTATCGAAAAAAGAAAAAACATATTGTGGTGCTGCCATCTAGTATTACTTTTATGATTTAATTGTCAAAAGACTTGCTTCAGTTGTAAGCAATTGAATGTAACAATTGTTTTATTAACAGCAAAACCAAACATGTCCTTATATATAGATAATTATAAACTGAATATAAACCACACAATGTATTTAAAAAAAAAACTATTGTTAATAAAATTTAAAAAGCATACAAAATATTCTATTAGCAAATTTATTTAAACTACACTAAGAATTTAAATAATTCTAGAACATCGATAATATATAGCATATAGCTATATGCTATAAAACAAAATAAATTCATTAATAATTAATATAAATAATTATTAAAAATATAAAAATCTTTAATAAAAACTATTATATATAAGATAATTATAAAATGAACAGGAAATAAAAAACTTATGGTAGTATAAAGAAGGTGAACTGATACTTAAATTCCAATTACCTTAAAAGCACAAATATAGTGTGTGGATTATTTTACACATCCATAAAAATCCTAAAAGTATGAATGTGGGACATTCAAAAACAATAAACCGATAATAAATTATATAACACTAAGTGAAAATAAATAAATATTAAAATATTAATAAGAATAGAGGAATAATAATAAATATAATTACCCAATTTTAATCCATACAGTATAACTTTATTTATATTAAATATACTTATATGTATATTAATCACTATAAAAATGGCATACTATTAGTAATTAATATGATATTGTCCTTATTAAATTAAAATTTATAACAAATGATTGTAAATAAGATTAAACAATAATAAAGCTAATAATTAATGAAATTCACCAATTACATATAAAATATCAAATCAACATCCTTATAAAATACGTATCAAAAATATAGTAATAATACAAAAGCCCCCTTTTTTTATATATATATATAAATTAACCATTGCGTATTATCCAGACAACACCACCCTCCTCCGTACTCTAATATCTACCCACCCATCCAACCTATAATAATTTTTTTTATGTTATTTTACAATTTTTATTTTTTTATAGGGATTTTTTTATTTTATAATTTTTTTGTAATTTTGTTTACGCATGTGTTAATTTGTTTTAAAAGATCATGTAAGAAAAATACTAATTGTATATTAATGAATATATGAATTTTTTTGGAAAACCATGATTTAATGCATCATAAATTAGTTTTTTAATATTATTGTTAATTAGAGGAGAAGAACATAAACATTTTATTCTATATAAATGATTAAGTATTATATTTCGAAATACAGAATGATGTAGACAAGATTTAAAATTTGTAAATGTATTAACTTTGAATTTAAATTCATTACGTTTGTCATATAAATCTGTGATTGTTTTGTTGTCTTTTATTGTAATTTTAAGATCTAAGAAGTTAATTGTATTGTTAGATAAAAGGTTTTCTGTTAATTCCAAATTAGTGGGATAATCTACTGGAAATGGAGTAATTGCAGAATGATCAGTATCAATTAAAATTATGTCATCAATATAACGATATAAATGTAGATTATTATTAGTAAAATTACGTTCATAATGATATAAGTATAAGTCTGAGAGTAAACTGGATGTACAACCGCCTTGTGGTATACCGACATGCTGTAAATATAAAGTGTTATCTTGCAAGATATAATTATTATATATAATGAAGTTAGTTAAAGATTTAAAATATGCAATATCAATATTAGATGGTAATTCCAGTTTTTTATAATACTTTTTAAATAATGCATTTATAATTTTATGTAAATCTAATAGGTCTATATTATTAAAAAGATCTTTGAAGTCATATGTTGTTATATTATATACACAATGAAGATTTTTTAAAATATTGACAAGTTGATAGCTATTTTTTATACAATGTGTATTATCATTGTTTGTAGTAAGTACATATAACTGATTAAGAATTTTTAAGAGAAGTTTATTGGCTTTATTATTATATGTATTGCAACCAATAGTTACAGTCCTAAATTTAATTGGAGTTTTGTGAAATTTGGGAATAAGAACTAAATATGGATAATTAAAGTTAGTAGATAAAATATTTAATAGTTTATAATAACTTCGAATTTTACGATTATTTACAATTACATTTTCATTAGTTTTTTTAAGTGACTTATTAGAAGAAATACAATTTGTAAGAAGTTGGTGATAATAAGATTTACAAATAATAACATAATTATTAGGAGATTTGTCTACATATGTAATAACGTAGTTTTTTTTGTAATTTAGTAATTTGTTGGAAAATATGCTGTGTATTAATAGAAACCAAATCAGCCATATTATTTTTTAAAGCCATAGTTAATTTTTCAATTACTAATATTTTCCACTGATTAAAATATTCAATAGGCTTATAATAAGAGATAGAAATTTTATAAATAAAAATATCAATATCATGTGTAAACTGTTTGATAATAGATTTAACATTAAATTTAGATGGAAGTCTATATTTAGTACCATAACCCATTAGTTGTTTCAATTTAAAATCATTAACAATATCAAGATTTCCAGTGATTATATGTCCATGATCATTGTTTATGTATTTTTTTAGAGTGGGGTCATTGCATTTACACGGAAAATTACTTGCAGCAGATGTATTTTTTGAAAATTTATTGTAGTTAAAAAACTTTCTACCAATTGTATTAGGATATTTAAAGGTTTTTGAGATATGAAGATTATTAATAGGAAAAAAACAATTTTTATCATTAATTATAGAATTGATATTAATTTTATTAAATATGTGATTTGAAAAAGTAATTAACATTTGAGTATTCATGTTTTGAATTTTATGTTTTTTTTTGTAAATTAATATTTAAAAGATTAACCCTAGACATAATGAGGTCAAAATAAATATCTGAGAAATGTTTAGAGAAAGATTTACTTAGAAATACATTTAAATGTTGTACAATCTGTTTCTTTTTAATAGCAAAGATGTGTTTTCGAATTAACAACCAGTTATAATTCTCTAAATATTTTCTTTGAAGATCATTTATATGTTTAGTGATAGATTTTTTGGAAACTACAACTGATGATGAACCCTTTCCTCGTTTATTACGTGTTGTTTTACTATTTAAATTATGATTAAGAGTAGGATAAATTGGAGAATAATCAATATTGTTATTTATAGATGTGAAGACTTTGACAGGTCTGTTAAATACTTCACTGTTAAGTCCATAAGGATAAATTGTGTTGTAATATTTCATAAATGATGATTCCATATAAAGAAGTTCTGATTTATTTTTTAGAATTTGAAGAATTTCAATTGTCGTATTTTTATATTGATGTATATGAAAATGTTGAATTTCAGCTGTAGATTGTATATTTTTTGCTTTGTTATTATTAGAGTCTGAACGATGATGATTGATACGTTTATGAATTGGACCTGATGTTTCACCAATATATTTCATAGTACATAAGTTGCACTATATATATATATATATATATTACAAAATTTAAATTTTTGCGCCAAGTTTAAAGTATTTTATGTAAATTTTCCTTTTTCAGTAATATTCCGTATATTATACCGGCTTATTAAATTAAAACCCTAGTCTATTAATCTCTAAGTTCTTAATTCATATTTATTCCAAATTGCGTAAATCTAAAAATGGCTCGATTATTTATATTTATTTAATAAAACTTTTATTATTTAAATTCCTATTAAATTCCGCTATTAAATCCCGGTATATCATATTCCCCTTAAATCTTTATTTAACTGCTAAAATATTATTCTGTCTTAAAGAAAAAACCTACTTATTTCAATTTATTCTTTTATTTAAAATATCCAGGTGTAATTAAAATATTTCAAAGATTAAAACTTCGCAGACATAAATTCATTTCTTTTATCGTCTGAAGAGGGAAAAAGGGGTTATTTTTGCATAATCTCGACTACAGATTTTAACATTTGTTTATGCTTTAGATAGCTGGTGCGAGGATATAAGAAGTTTCTAGAACAATCTTTTCAGCAGAGTATAAATACGAATGGCGGGAACCAGAGAGAAGCATAAAGGATATAGCATATAGTAGAGGAGCTGTGAGTTTAGAAGCTTTTTAGTTTTTAGCATGTAGAGGTGAACGTGGTGGATTGCAGTCGTAGCAAACTGGATATTCAATGTGATTGCTCGATGGAGGTAGTAAAATGTTGGATGAATACTGTTTATTATGTGAGTAGAATGAGGAAGCAACGGTATCGTAATGGGTGATAGATGTTAGATATTAACGGATTAAAGACTAGGACGCAGTCAAGAGATGGAGTGATTTTAAACTAATTGTGACAGGAAGAATAGACTTTATTCTTTTTACCATGGAAGGAGAGAGCATCTTCCCTAGATTTAATCGAGAGTGTGGAAATAAAGTGAATAATGTTCCAAGCGACTGCCTTATGTTAATTCTTCATTTTTCTTTAGTATTTTAAAACCAATCGGCTGCTAACCTGTGTTGTGTAGGAATGGAAACCCTCATTTTTTTTTTCGACAATACAAACTACTTGCCGTCAAAACGTCACATATATATATATATATATATATATATATATATATATATATCCATATATATCCATATATATATATATATATCCATATATATATATATATATATATATATCTGACCTTTGTCATACTGTAACTCTCGAATTTATGAACCGATTTGGATGTAATTCGGTATGTACGTAGTACATACCAATGTCTCGACCGAGTTCGTTGGCCAGCTTCATCTGCCATTTTGTTTCAAAATGGCGGCCATTTAAAATTTTCTTAAAAATTTAAATTTGAAATGTGGTACCAAAGAATTGAAAATGGAAAAATATTTTTTTCTTATGTGTTTGACCTTTATACAAAGATTCCGAAGCAGTTTTTGTTTCGTCTATATCTTAAAAAATGGCTGAGTTATAGCATTTTGAATTTCTAGCGTGGCTGACATTTTGAAACGTCCTGAATTTTGTCACGCGATAAAAGGCGTATTTATGAACCGATTTGGATGTAACTTTGTTTGTACATAGTACATACCAATGTCTCGACCGATCTCGTTTGCCAGCTTCATCCGCCATCTTGTTTAAAAATGGCAGCCATTTAAATTTTTAAGAAAAATTTAAATTTGAAATGAGGTACCAAAAAATTGAAAATTGAAAAAATACTTTTTTTATGTATTTGACCTTGATACAAAGATTCGGGAGCAGTTTTTGTTCCGTCTATATCTCAAAAAATGGCTGAGTTATAGCATTTTGAATTTCTAGCTTGGCTGACATTTTGAAACGTCCTGATATTTGTCACGTGATAACAGGCGTATTTATGAACCGATTTGGATGTACTTTAGTGTGTACATAGTACATACAAATATCTCGACCGAGTTCGTTGGCCAGCTTCATCCGCCGTCTTGTTTCAAAATGGCGGCCATTTAAAAAAATTTAAAAAATTTAAAATTTAAAATGAGATACCAAAATATTAGAAAATGAAAAAGATATTTTTTTGTATGTATTTGACCTTTATACAAAGATCTCGGAACAGTTTTTGTTTTGTCTATATCTAAAAAAATGGCTGAGTTATAGCGTTTTGAATTTCTATTGTGGCTGACATTTTAAAACGACCTGATTTTTGTCACGCGATAACAAGCGTATTTATGAATCGATTTGGATGTTACTTGGTCTGTACATAGTACATACCAATGTCTCGACGGAGTTCGTTGGCCAGCTTTATTCGCCATCTTGTTTCAAAAGGGTTGCCATTTAAAAAAATTAAATTTAAAATTTAAAATGAGGTATTAAAAAATTGGAAAATGAAAAAGATTTTTTTTATGTGTTTGGCCTTGATACAAAGATTCCGGAGCAGATTTTGTTTCTGAAAAATTGTTCTTTTGTTTATATCTTAAAAAATGGTTGAATTATAGCACTTTGAATTTCTAGTATGGCTAACATTTTTAAACGATCTTGTATTTGTCACGCGATAACACACGTATTCGCCTATTTCCATGTGAGAAAGCATGTGGATAATATACATCAACATCTCAGCCAAATATAAGTTACTTTAAATAAAAGCAGCTTGGATAAAGCTGACTAATTTCGTGAAATTCTCATTCATAATGATTTAGTATTGATAAAAATTAGTATTGAATCTCCTATATTCGGTTTCCACTAAATTGAGCTTCGTGTATTTGAATAATATAAGTTGGCTTTTTTAAAATAAGGTATTTGAAAGCTACCCCTTCCTCCCGGCACTGGCCGGAAGGACTTTTTAAGACATAGACGAAACAAAAAATGCTCCGGAATCTTTGTATCAAGCTCAAACGCATAAGGAAAAAATCTTGACCGAGTTCGTTGGCCAGCTTCATCCGCCATCTTGTTTCAAAATGGCGGCCATTTAAAATTAAAAAAAAAAAATTAAATTTAAAATGAGGCACAAAACAATTAGACATTGAAAAAGATTTTTTTCTTATGTGTTTGGGCTTGATACAAAGATTCTGGAGCATTTTTAGTTTCGTCTATATCTTAAAAAATGGCTGAGTTATAGCACTTTGAATTTCTAGCATGGCTGACGATCTGATTTTTGTCACGCGATAATACACGTATTTATGAAGCGATTTGGATGTGACAAAGAATGTGCATAGTACACAGCAATGTCTCGTTGTACACAGCAATGTCTCGTCGATCGAGTTCGTTGGCCAGCCTCATCCGCCATCTTGATTCAAAATGGCGGCAATTTAAAATTTTTTAAATTTAAAATGAGGCACAAAAAAATTAGACATTGAAAAAGATTTTTTTTATGTGTTTGGGATTGATACAAAGAGATTCTGGAGCATTTTTAGTTCCGTCTATATCTTAAAAAATGGCTGAGTTATAGCACTTTGAATTTCTAGCATGGCTGACATTTTGAAACGATCTGATTTTTGTCACGGGATAATACACGTATTTATGAACCGATTTGAATGTGTCAAAGAATCTGCATAGTACATAGCAATGTCTCGACCGAGTTCGTTGGCAAGCCTCATCCACCATCTTGTTTCAAAATGGCGGCCATTTAAAATTTTCAAAATTTAAAATTTAAAAGTGAGGTACAAAATAATTAGAAATTGAAAAAGATTTTTTCCTTATGTGTTTGAGCTTGATTCAAAGATTCCGGAGCATTTTTTATTTCGTCTATGTCTTAAAAAATGGCTGAGTTATAGCACTTTGAATTTCTAGCATGGCTGACATTTTGAAACTATCTGACGTTTGTCACGCGATAACACGCGTATTTATGAACCGATTAGGATGTGACAAGGCATGTGCATAGCAATCTCTCGGCCGAGTGCGTTTGCTAACTTCACCCGCCATCTTGTTTCAAAATGGCGGCCATTTAAAACTTAAAAAAAAATTAATTTAAAATGAAGCACAAAAAAAATTAGAAATTGAAAAAGATTTTTTTCTTATGTGTTTTAGCTTGTTACAAAGATTCAAGATTATTTTTTGTTTTGCCTTTATTTTAAAAAAAGCCGAGATATAGCAGTTTGAATTTCGAATGTGTGTGACATTTTAAAAAATCTGATTTTTTGCCTGCAACAGCACTCGCATATATCAACCGATTTAGATATGAGTGAGCATGTGCACAGGAATTACCAAGGTCTCGACCAAGTTCATTGGTGAGCTTTGTTGCACCCATTATGCTGTTTTAAAATGGCGGGCTATCACCGATAATTCGGGGTAATATAATTATTAATTTAATTCGGGATATCACCGAATTTGGCGACAAATATAAATTACTTTAATAAAACCAGCTTTGATAACGCTGACTAATTTCGCGAAATCCTCATTCATATTCAATATTGACAAAAATAAGTATTTAATCTTCTATAATCGGGCTCCACTAATTTGAGCTCCGTGTGTTTGAATAATATAAGCTGGCTTTTAAAAAATAAGGAATATGAAAGCTACCTCTTAATCCCGGCACTGGCCGGAAGGACTTTTCTTCAATGTCTAATTTTTTTGTGCCTCATTTTAAATTTTAAATTTTTTAAAAAAAATTTAATGGCCGTCGTTTTGAAACAAGATGGCGGATAAAGCTGGCCAACGAACTCGGTCGAGACATTAGTATGTACTATATACGCACGAAATTTTATCCAAATCGGTTCATAAATACGAGAGTTACAGTATGACAAATATCAGATATATATATGTATATATATATATGTATATATATATATATATATATATATACGTATATGTATATGGATATATATATATATCAATTTTGAACGGAGGGTGGTTTCGGCGCTAGGGGTCATGGTCGGTGAAAATATACCAAAATTTTTTGGAATCGTTTTCCTCCGAACGGCTGCAATAGGTAGTTTTTTGTAATGAAAGCTACCTAAAATACCGGTTAATACTTTAATACTTGATTCTGCTCTTAAAATATTCGTAAAAGCATATTAAAGTCTTTAAATATTTTGAAATGCGTTTTTCCCTTTTACATACTGACTCGAGTTTTTGCGAAAACTGGAGTTAATTATTAATTGACTTATAAGTAAGGCTTCTATAATTCGGGCTGACTCACGCTGCCATTTCATTGCCGGTAGGAGAAGAACCATTGGCAACAACACTTCTAGCCCCGTGGGCAACAATCGTTGATTGGTCTAAGTGGGAAATAAAATGCTTGACGAGTCAGCCTGTATTATAGTGCATCGATTACGCTTCATTTCTAAATATTGTTTTGGCACCATCTTGCGGCAATGAATATAAATGAAGGAACTTTTGATAGAAATTGTAGTTTTTTATAAGAAAATGTAGGATGTAATGATGTAATCCGAGATCAATTTTTAAAAGATACGGTTACATAATTTTAAAATATCATTCAATGTAAATCAAGTTATTATTATTATTATGATGATTTCTTTGATATAATTTAAATTTAGTTTTATTCATTTTTAAGAACTTAACATTTATCCGCTTACATTTTTTAAATTTTGTTTGCATTACAAATAAAATGATGTTTTTTTCCAAATCTAATTGAAATATAAGATGTTATCATGATTGCATTAGTATGGCTGAAAATTATTTTTTCACATTCTCTTATTAAATTACAATTTTGTTTTCACTCCAAGGTTATGCTCAAATGTTACTATGTTAAAAATCAAAATTTTATCTGCACTGATATAATTATTATATGTGGGGCTCACAACCATACTAGACAAAGTCCATTTTGAAAATTAAAAGTTGATATATTCTATTTAGAAGGTGAATAAAATCTGTTTTATCCCCTCCCACAGGGAACCAAATCTGTTTTCACATACTTTCTCATATACGTCATCTGTTTACAGACTTGGTTTACTGTGGGTGTGGATAAAACAGATTTTATGTACCTTCTAAATCGACTATCTCATTTTTTTTCAAAGTGGGCTTGGTCTACTATGGTTATGAGCCCCTCGTATATAGTGCATGGTATTATACACTCATGTCCAAAATTAAGGTCACAAACATAAAATCTGTGAAAACTGGCGAACTATTCACTGTGCTGCCATGAAATTTGGCACTGGGGTATATTGCAATGGGAGAAAGAATATAGCAACGTAAAAATATGGAAAATATTTTATTTGTGAATTAAGAAACAGGGTACATCAAAAAGTGTTAAATCAAGAATCAGAGATAAAGCTTTTATCTCGGGAAAAGTCTGTCTAATATGGAGTGTGACCACCGTGCACTGCTGTGCAAGCCTCACAACAATCTCTCATACTGTTTATGAGGATGTAAATAAATGTTTGTTGCAACAAAGCTCATTCTTCCAAAAGCGCGGCTTTTAAGTCCTGGTGGGTCCTGGGAGGAGTGTTACGCTGTGCATTGGCTCTTCCTAGGCCGTCCCAAACATGTTCAATAGGATTGAGGTCCGGAGACTTCGAGGGCCAATTTATATGGCGAATATTCTCTTCTTCAAGAAAATCATCAACAATGTAAGCTCTGTGCGGCTTCGCATTATCTTCCATAAACATGAAGTTCGGGCCCACAGCACGAAGGAACAAACTCACATAGGCTTCAAGGAACTTATCGCTATAGCGATGTGCTTTGACAGTACCCGCATCGAAGACGTGTAGTGGTGTACGCCTCCCCAACATTATGCCGTCCCAGACAAGGATTCCTTTGTCACCAAATCTGTCGATTTCTTTTACATAGGAGGGATGATAGTGAGCTCCACGTTCTCCCCGGCTGAAGATTCGATGAGAATCACTCTGTGTGGTGAATCTCGACTCATCATTAAAAAGAAAACGTTCCCATTCTTTTTGTGTCCAAGTCTTCGGCTCCACAACAACTGGGCTTTCCTGTTGGATGCAGTGAGAGAGACACACAAGATTGGACGCCGGGCTTAAAGGATGAGGTACTTGAGCTTATGTGAGGTTGATCTGTGATTCTGTAGGCCCAAACATAGTGTTTATGGACGATAATGCGAAGCCACACAGAGCTCACATTGTTGATTATTTTCTTGAAGAAGAGAATATTTGCCATATAAATTGGCCCTCTATGTCTCCGGACCTCAATCCTATTGAACATGTTGGGATGGCCTAGTAAAAGCCATTGCACAACGTAACACCCCTCACAGGACCCGTCAGGAGTTAAAAGCCGCACTTTTGGAAGAATTGGCTTTGTTGCCACAAACATTTATGGACACCATCATAAACAGTATGAGAGCTCGTTGTGAGGCTTGTACAGCAGTGCACGGTGGTCACACTCCATATTAGATAGACTTTTCCAGAGATAAATGCTCTATCTCTGATTCATTATTTAGCACTTTTTGGTATACCCTGTTTCTTAATTCACAATTAAAATGTTTTCCATATTTTTATGTTACTATATTCTTTCTCCCATTATAATATACCACTGTGCCACATTTCGTGGCAACACAATGTATAGTTTATCAATTTTCACAAATTTTATGTTTGTGACCTTAATTTTGGACATGAGTGTATATTCCTTGCATTTTAATTACATTTGATAAGAAATATAAATATTAATGAGAATGCAAGCAAATTTCAAGTGGATATAAGCCAAGCTCTTAAAAATTGTTAAAATTAAATTTAAATTTTACGAAAGAAATAATAATAATAATTTTGGTTTTCTTTATACAGAATGACATTTTAAAGCTATAAGCTGAAGCTTCTAAAAACTGATCTTGAATTAAATCAATGCGTCCTGCATATTTCCTATAAACAACTACAATTTTGACAAAAAAATTCTTCGTTTGTATTAATTGCCGATAGATGGCGCTAAATCCGTATTTAGAATGAGTAAAGCCGCTGCCTTGATTATGGCTGCCTGCAATCTCTCATCGAGAGATCGCAGGCAACCATGCCTTGATCCACCCCTAATGGAAAAATGTTTGTTGAGGCATTCATTTTTTGAGATTCATTAATTTCTATAAAAAATAATATATTTTAAAATAAAAAAATTAATGCACTGAATATTTAATTTTAATGTTTTGCGGAATCTTCAGAAATCGTGTTTCCCTTTGCTAATTATTATTATTGTTGCGATTAATACTGTTGTTTGTTTTGTCCAGTTGTTGAACTATTTCATAAATTGACTACTGAGTTAAAAAAAAAAAAAAAATATCCTCATCATGTGTATTTGAAGAAATCATTTGTTATTTCTAAAATGTACAGTCGGGGGAAAAAAAGTAAAAAACCCCTTTTAACTCTGCAACTAATTATAAAAGAAGAAAGTTACTGGTACCATACGATTCGGAAAAAGTCTACTTTTAAATGATGTATATAAAATTTGCTTAGGTGGCCATCTACAAATCAAACAAGCCCAAATTTTATTTTTATCAATGGCAGCATCCAAGTCTGATAATATATTTTACATCTTCGGTTCAGACTATACCCAGAAACGAAATTTCAAGTCATTTGGACGATATGTTTTTGAATTATAACCATTCCAAATTTAGAGCTTCTATGTTAAATTACATTTTTATATTTCTATTACTATCTCCTGAAATTATAATCCTCATGTGATAATATTTTTTTGTGGTTATAATACTGAAAAGCCCAAACATAAATACATTGAATTTGTAATTTTAAAAATTTTATAAAATGAATTATGAAATTAATATTAGAAAAAAATATGAATTGCAACCTGCAATTTTTTTGATAGATTTATATTTATTATGTCCTGCTTTATGCGAATTCTCAATTTCAAATTTTTCTTCCAAGTAGTTTTCGAATTATGATTAAAACCGTCTATGATGTGCAGAAAAGCACAATTTGAAAAAAAATATGTTTTACTGATTTTATTGAAAAATTTGGGCTCATATTAAGCGAATGGAATGGTCATATGGACAAGAAATAATACATTAATAGAAGAGACATGGTTATTTTGTAGCATTTCAACAATCGAGTACCGAGCTTCAATTTGGATACAGTCCCTAAATAGGCTCATTTTAAAATAATTAATTTCTCTGAAACTAATCTTACGAATTTCATGAAAAATTTTATTTAGGCTTGTTGAAGGGTGTAGAATTTATTTATAGTGTCAAACTTGAGTATTGCTATTGCAAAAGCAAAGTTAGAGTGCGTTTTGATAAGCTTGATTTGTTCGTTTTGATATATGGCCCAGTAAGAAAAATTTATATACAAAATTTAAAAATAGACTTTAATTATATTCGTTTAGTACCAGTAACTGTCTCCTACAGTAATTTGTGAAGAGTTAGTAGGGGGTGTTTACTTTTTATTTTTCCACACGACAGTACCTTTCTACAATACAAACCCTTCAATAATAAATTCTTCATTCTGTTTGTTTGTATGAAGCCTTTATGAAAATGGAACGCAGATCAACATTCAGTCATTTTTGACGGGAATTATGTACTAGTTTAAAACTATTAAAATACGAGTGAAAATCTAACGATTTCTCCCATAGGTTTAACTTTACCGTTCGAATTTCTCCGGGAGACTAGTGTGAGCTAGTCACGGGACGGCATTTGTAAGCTAAGGTTACACCTAAGGGAGCGTTTTTCTTTTATTTTCTTGTTTGCATTTCAGTATTTTCAAATGATTTGTTTGCATAGGATAGTTGATGTCGATCTCTAACCGAGCTCTTTTTTTCCTTTTAGGTAGATTTCGTATGAAATACTACCTATTGGCGTCCTTACTATGTTGAAATTTCTGAAAATTTTTTGCAGATGTACACCGATCATGACCCCTAGAGCCCAAAACCACCCTCAGTAAAAACTTTATCTATCTATCTATCTATGTATGTATCTATCTATCTATATATATCACTTTCTTCTGGACACGATAACTTCCACAATTCTCCACCAATCTCTTCCAAACTGATACATAAAATCAAGGGGCATAAAATCTCGGTCAAATTCGTTAATGGGCAAAATCGGACAAGGGGATTGAAATAGGGAGGGGTTTTGTGAAAACCGAAAAAACCCCATAACTTCTTAAATTTTGTCCATATCGAATCAGTTTAAAGTTTTTATTACTTCTAAAAATAGGGCCAAAAATTTATGTATCACAGATTTTTCATAAAGTTAAAAATGGGCTCAAGGGGCGCAAATAATAGGGTTTTTGGGAGAAAAAAATTCATAACTTCGTCAATTCTCAAGATATCAAATCCAGTTAATTTTATCATGAATGTCCTTAACATTATCTACAACTTTTATATTCACAAGTTTTTGATAGGACCAATTCGTATGGCAAAAAATATTAAAAACGAAAACAAAAAATCCCTGCCGGCCCAGCCTACAGGCGGAGGTAGATTTCGAAGTTAAGTATACTAATTTCACAAACAAAAACCAAATCATGATTAGAGATAAACCCACTTTAACAATTTTATCTGGCCGCTTTTGACGAGTTTTTATTTCATTTTTACATAATAACTGGTTTTATCAGAATCATGTTAGGGCGGTATTCAAAAAAATACTTTTCCATGCTCAACAACTCGAAATTTTCTGGCATAACTACAGATTAATTTTTAATAGGAAAAACATGAAACTTGTTGACGTGATTTTTGAAGAGATTTACAAGCGACCTGTGTTTTTAATTTTCGTTCAATTAATTAAAACTTGATATATAAACAATTATTTTCTCAGTAAGACAATATTTTTCGTTTCTAACACGATCGCTTCGGGAAATTCCGTTCAAAATGCCCACTTTGACATAATTTTTTGAAATATATTCTGCCTCTGTCAAAAAATCGATCATTACGGTACATTATATAGTTTCTGAATATGCGAATCTACCAATTGGATGCATTTGAGAGCAAAAATGAATTTAAAAATGAGTAAAAAAATAAGCAGTTTGGATTTGAATACTCCCTTAATGCGATGATTTTTCCAACACAATCCGCTTCGGGAAATTCGGTTCAAAAGGCCCACTTTGACAACATGTTTTAAAATATATTTTGCCTCTATCAAAAAATTGACCATTACGGTACATTATATAGTTTCTGAGTAATAAAAGGTACCAATTGGAAGCCTTTGAGAGTAAAAATGAATTGTGAAATGAGTCAGAAAATAAGCAGTTTGGATTTGAATACACCCTTACTAAGATGACTTTTTTCTTCAACCGCTATGTATTTTTAATTTGTTTTTGCTGTAAGAATTGGTCCTATCCAAAACTTGTCTATATAGATGTTGTAGACAATATTAAGAAGATGTATGATAAATTCATGGGGATTTTATATCTTTTAAATTGACGGAGTTATGGATTTTTTTCTCCCAAAAACCCTATTTTTTGCGCCCCTTGAGCCCATTTTTAACTTTATCAAAAATCTGTGATACATAAATTTTTGGCCCTATTTTTAGAAGTAACAAAAACTTTAAACTGATTCGATATGTACAAAATTTAAGAAGTTATGCGGTTCACAAAACCCCTCCCTATTTCCATCACCTTGGTCCGATTTTGCCCATTAACGAACTTGACCGAGATTTTATGCCCCTTGATTTTATGTATCAGTTTGGAAGTGATTGGTGCAGAATTGTGGAAGTTATCGTGTCCAGAAGAAAGTGATATATATATAGATAGATACATACATACGTAGATAGATAGATAGATAGATAGATAGATAGATAAAGTTTTTTACTGAGGGTGGTTTTGGGCTCTAGGGGTCATGATCGGTGTAGATCTGCAAAAATTTTTCAGAAATTCCAACATAGGAACGACGCCAATAGGTAGTATTTCATACGAAATCTACCTAAAAGGGCGTTTGAAGAAGAAAAATATCCATAACTCCGTTAATTCAAAAGATATAAAATCCCCATGAATTTATCATATATCTTCTTAATATTGTCTACAACATCTATATAGACAAGTTTTGGATAGGACCAATTCTTACAGCAAAAACAAATTAAAAATACATAGCGGTTGAAGAAAAAAATCATCTTAGTAAGGGTGTATTCAAATTAAAACTGCTTATTTTCTGACTCATTTTACAATTCATTTTTACTCTCAAAGGCTTCCAATTGGTACCTTTTCTTACTCAGAAACTATATAATGTACCGTAATGGTCAATTTTTTGATAGAGGCAAAATATATTTTAAAACATGCTGTCAAAGTGAGCCCTTTGAACCGAATTTCCCAAAGCGGATTATGTTGGAAAAATCATCGTAATAAGGGAGCATTCAAATCCAAACTGCTTATTTTCTGACTCATTTTTAAATTCATTTTTGCTCTCAAACGCATCCAATTGGTAGATTCGCTTATTCAGAAACTATATAATGTACCGTAATGATCGATTTTTTGACAGAGGCAGAATATATTTCAAAAAATGATGTCAAAGTGGTCATTTTGAACGGAATTTCCCGATGCGATCGTGTTAGAAACGAAAAATATTGTCTTACTGAGAAAAAAATTGTTTATATATCAAGTTTTAATTAATTGAACGAAAATTAAAAACACAGGTCGCTTGTAAATCTCTTCAAAAATCACGTCAACAAGTTTCATGTTTTTCCTATTAAAAATTAATCTGGAGTTATGCCAGAAAATTTCGAGATGTTGAGCATGGAAAAGTATTTTTTTGAATACCGCCCTAACATGATTCTGATAAAACCAGTTATTATATAAAAATGAAATAAAAACTCGTCAAAAGCGGCCAGATAAAATTGTTAAAGTGGGTTTATCTCTAATCATGATTTGGTTTTTGTTTGTGAAATTAGTGTACTTAACTTCGAAATCTACCTCCGCCTGTAGGCCGGGCCGGCAGGGATTTTTTGGATTTAAGTTGCAGAATAATTTTATGGAACACTTTCTTTTAATCTTTTCGGAGCAAGTTTCGAAAGTGAAAATGCCAAAATCTGCTACCAAAATAATAAAAAAAGTAAAAGTAAAAACAATCGCTTAGAAATATTGAATTGCCAACGAGAAATTTAAAAAAAGGGCTGCCATTATAGTTTAACACTTTATCTACTGCATTATGATCTAGTGCAATTTTTTTCATGTAATTTTTTTCACTTACTACAGTAAAAATTAAAGGATATACATAAAAAAAAATACTTACCCGTGATAAATTTAATTCTTTAGAGGTAAATAATTAAAGTGGTACTTTAAAGAACCGTCAGTACACTATGGCTAAAATATTCTCCTGACAGAAAACTCACATGATATTTCAAATAAAATTTAACTCTTAAAAATGCCAAATAACAAGAAGATACTCGTAAGTTAACAATAAAAAATATTAAATTGACATAGTTTCATTTTACACATGAAAAATGAGTAAAAATTCAAATTTGATAGCATTAAAAAACAATGTTTTTTAGTTTTCGATTTTGTTAGCAGTCCCTTAGCATTAGTTATGCCTACTTTACTCTAATTTAGTTTTCCGCTACGTTATTAGTTTAGCCTTAGCATTACTTATGCGACCCCTATATTCCAAGGACAACATGTTCTCTCGCATCTCCACATATGCAATATATATGCCGTTTCTAGCATAGCAAAAATGAGCCGGTATTACAACTTTTTCAATTTCCTATTAAAAAAAAAAAAAAAAAAAAAAAAAAAAAAAAACAGAAAAGAAATACGAGAAAAAACATTGCTACAATTTAATTATAACATTATAAAGCAGATAAAAACGATGGATAACTACACAGACGAAAAGTAAACAAAAAGTTTTTCTCCAGCTCCCAGTATACTGGCGGTACTTATAAGTACCGCCGAATAATTCAACTGTTAAATCAAATGCATACACCGCTTACTTAAAATAATTAGTCAAACTGTATTCTAAGATCATAATGAACACATAAAAAAAATCTAACACTTATCTTATGTCCTTTACTATGTTTGCAGCAATAAAAAGTCAAGCGTGACAATCTGTACAAAATGTCGGCACAAAACACATTGACTGTTTCAAAGATAGCCTCCTTCCTCGCTAAAATAACGAACCTAGAACTACTGCTGCCATGTATATGAAAACGTGGAGTTAAAAGAGTATTTTTACAAAGTACCTTCAGAATATTAGTAATATTCACTATGGGCTGAGAGTTTAAAGGTGAGTAGTACTTATAAGTACCGTCAGCAGATAAAGAGTTAACGTTAGCTTGCGAGTGTCTTTGCTGGACTAAAGTAGGTTTTTAATGAGAAGGAAGTTATGGCTTGTGTTCAGTTAATTTTTTTCTCCTGATTGTACAGAACAGAAAAAAAAGAAACAAAAGCAAAATTAACCCAAGTTATACACTCCTATTCTAAAAGAAACGTAATAAAGCTGTTTGCAGCAAATTATTTGTTTATAATTTTCCATATTAGACTACGTTTCTCTGTAAAAGCAGTGACATCTGTAAGTACATAAGCTGGACTTATATTAAAATGACGATCATTTTAAAAGTTTAGAATGAATATGGAATATTTGGAAATACTGTTATTCATATAAACGTATACATTTAAGATGTTTGGCTTAGAAAAAAATTACAAGTAATTTCAAAAATGCCATTAAGCTCAAGCTTGCTAACGTTATTTTCTAAGCACTGTTTTATTAAACCATTAATTCTTAAATAATAAATTTAATTTGAGCATCGTCTTTACTTTTAAAGAAAAAAAGGGCAGAAATTTTTAAATATAGTGATGTTTCTGTATATAAGCTTTAAAAAAAAAATTACCAGGTTTTGAAACATATTTACTTAACGGAACTGATTTATTCATTGTGGGAAAGTGTTTTGACACAATTTTATCAGTAGAAAAACCCGAAACGGTGAGAAATTTGTGTAAGATAAAAATGAGAATCTTCAACACAACGGATTTTGCTTACCGGCAATTACAAAAATCTGGGAAGTAGCTAAATTTTATTTGGGGCCCAAATAAGGATTTGCTGCTGTATAGCCCTAAATAATGGAAATATTCACTCGCATGGTTGTAAATTTATAAAGATTATAGGATGCAAATAAATTCAGAGCACACCATAGTCGTAGTGTCTGGAGGGAAGGGGCACAAACAAGCTTCTACTAACTTTGGTGAATAGGCCCATTCGCTATATTATTGAATTTAGAATTTCTGTTTTGTATAGAAAAAATCTCTTCGGAAAAAGTGGTTGAAGTTTGCCTCTGCCACCTTCCGCTCCCAATACGCCTTTGGAACAGATTTCATACATTTCTGAGAAGGGTTTTAATATCCCAAATCACTCTTTAAAAGTCCTGGGGTTAATCGCTTTTCATTCTTTTAAAACAGGTAAGCATCCCCCCCCCCTTTTTTTTAATGAATATACGCGGGGTAATCCAACAGTTCCAAGGATGCTTAAACACCTATTTAAAACCAGAAATTATATTTAATAAAATGGGACATATTCCTGTTTGGTATATATGACTTATCTTATTAAATAATTAAATAAGCTGGTGTGAAATGATAAAATAAAAATAACTTCTTAAAAACACCATAAAAATTTTAATAAATGCGCAAGGTATTGCCAAAGAGCTAGTCTTCCTTCATCAGGCGCACAGAACACGTCCTACTACTTTGAAAACTGCAGCAAGACAGACAGAGAACAGGTAAGGGAAAGGGACAAGTTGAAGAAACAGCCACTAGGAAAGCATGAGTAGGAAACAGCCAGTAGGAAAGCAGAAGGCATCAGCCAATCACACAAGAGTATTACCCAAAGAGGAGAACACAGATCAGCAGGAGAATAATAAAGTAATTTAATAAAAACTAAATCAAAATACAAATATGTAAAATAATACACAATAAAATAAAATTAAAATTAGCAACTAGAAAGTAAGATAAGTCAATGAATAATACTAGTAATATATAAATGAATGATAAATAATAATAATAATATTTGATTGTTTTGCCTTTTTATCTTCCTTTATCTTTCAAATTAGCTAAATTTTAAAAACATTTAAACTTTAATGTTATTTTTAAACCTGTCAATTAATTCCAGTCTCCCTCCACTAAGTCTCCGGTTCCTCATTTTCTTAAATTAGGAATCTAGAATGTTTCTTGTAATGATTGTCATCTTTCTTATATTTGTCTATTTGTCAAACAAAAAGATATCTTGAAATGCGCTTAAAAGAACACTCTCGTTATGTTCATAATCAGGAAATTTCTAAATCTTCTATTGCCAAGCATTCTTGGGATTCTGGCGATAGTTTTAATTTTCAAAATGCAAAAATTATCTTTAATGCCAATAGCCCCTCTGAATTGGACTTTCTTAAAAATTTAGTCATTTATCTTAATCGTCAAGTTATTGTTAATTAAAAATCTGATTCTACTATGCTCTCTGCAGCTTGGATAAACTTGTTCACACCTATCATATAATTTTTTTTAATGACTTAAGGGTGTATTCCGATCCAAACTGCTAATTTTCTGATTCATTTTAAAATTCATTTTTGCTCTCAAACGCATCAAACTTGGAAATTCTCTTATTTAGAAACTATATAATGTGTGGTGCTTCTTAATTTTTTGATAAATGCAGAAAATACTGTAAAAAACGCTGTCAAATTTGGCATTTTGAACCGAATTTTCCGAAGCGGGCGATCTGGGAATGAAAAAAAATGGTCAAACTGAGAAAATAATTGTTTAAAAATCAAATTCTAATTAATTGAGCTGAAAATGAAATCACACGGCATGTTAAACATGTCTTCAGAAATCACCCCAGCAAGTTTCATGTTTTTACTTTTAAAAATGAGTCTGAAAATGTCTCAGAAAATTTCAAGCTGTTGAGGGTGGAAAAATATTTTTTCGAATACACCCTTAATACTAGTTTTGGTATTAATATGATATATACAAGGTTGTTATAATTAAAGTTCGCCTATTCAGAAGGCTCTAGAGCCGGTTCTATGGCTCCAAACGAAACAAAATTTCACTAGTACGTAGTTGAAGAGATGCGCTCTGCGAAAATCGAAAAAAAAAAAATAGTTACATTTTTCGTCAGTAGGTGGCACTGCACCAATATTTAAGGCGATGTTTGCAGATTCATTATATCAATTTCAGTCAATCCAGACGTAGCACACAAATTTAAAAGTTTCATCAAACTTCGAGGAACTACGAATTGTTATAATTAAAGTTCACCTAATCAGACAGCTCTAGAGCCTGACCTATGACTCCAAACAATACAGAAAAAGGAATATAATTTCATGTGATATAATCAGCATCAACAAAAAGAAAACATGTCGCTCGGCAATGAGGAAATAACGAAGAATAACATTACGTGTGCCAATGAATCCTCCACCATTTTCAATAACGCATTCTATTCTCAGAATTGTGCTTTCTACAGCACTGCGTAAACTGTCCTGTAAGATTGAGTGAATATGAAGTCTAATACTGTCTTTCAGATCAGAGATTGTCTGACGTCTGTCTTTAGATACAGAATCTTTCAAAAATCCCCACAACCAAAAATCGCATGGTGTTAGATCAGGCGATTGTGGCGGCCAGACTGTTTGAAAATAACGACTTATGATCCGGTCTTCTGTAAAATGGCTTGTTAAGGAAGTCCGAACTGCTCTAGTAATGTGCGGTGGTGCACAGTCTTGCATAAACACGATATTTTGAAGGCAGCCTCGCTGTTGCAGCTCGGGAATCAGAAAATTTGACATCATATTGAGATACCTTCTCCCATTTACGGAACATGTAATGGGTCCTGTGGATGTTAGTTCCTCAAAAAATATGGCCCTATCATAAACGTAGCTGTGAAACCGCACCACACCATCACTTTAGCTGCATGCAATGGAACTTCTTGGACAACATTAGGATTCTCTTTCGCCCAAATTCGACAGTTGTGTGTGTTCACTTGTCCGTTTAAATAAAAATGCGCTTCATCAGTCCATAGAATATTCCAGGGCCAAGAATTGTCCACATTCATTCGTGCAAGAAACTGTAGTGAAAATGATAGCTGACTTTCGGTATCACCCTGTATTAGTTGTTGCACCCTCTGAATCTTGTACGGATAGTAGCGCAAAATTTGACGCATCACTTTTCTCACAGAGGAAATCGGCATATCAACTTCATTGGCAATAGCTGGCACACTTGCATTACCAAATGATGACTGGCTTGCTAAATCCACGGCAGCAGTAGCAATATCTTCAATGCTAGATAAATTTACCTTTTTTCGTCCTCTGCCAGGAAGAATGTCGAGTTTTCCTGTTTCCTCGAACTTTTTAATCATTTTGTGAACTCCACGATCCGACATTGGTCCACGTCTAACATTTTTCAGTTTCTGGAATTCTCGAAGAGCTGCAGCTGCGTTGCTGTTATTTTGATAAAATAATTTTACAAGAAGTGCCTTTTCTTTCAAAGTTACCATTCTCCACAAAGCGTAGATTCAAATGCTTTTCAGAAATAATCAACTGTTCCAGTGTCAAAGAAACCACAGACACACTTTATCAGCAAGTTTTAAATCGTCAGGTGGTTAGAAGGGTATTTCAAGTTTTCGAAGTTGCGCCGTCACTTTGACGTCGTTCGTCGAAAATTTGAATAAAATGTGATTTTTTTCAAGCGTTGGGTGAAATTTTGTGATTTTGTGGGTTTCATCTGGATTGACCGAAATTGATATAACGAATCTGAAAAAGTTTACTTTTACCAACTGTGAAATAAAATTTCCTGTATTTTGTTTTTTACAAAATAAAGGAATCGGCAAATATCGGCTTAAATATTGGCGCAGCGCCACCTATTGACAAAAATTTTAACTATTTTTTTTTTCAATTTTCGCAGAGCGCATCTCTTCAACTACGTACTAGTGAAATTTTGTTTTGTTTGGAGCCATAGAACCGGCTCTGAATAGGTGAACTTTAATTATAACAACCCTGTATATATATATATATATATATATTATTATTATTATTATTATTATTATTATTATTATTATTATTATTACTATTTATCATTCATTAATTTATTACTATTATTATTTATTTATTTATCTTACTCTCTAATTGCTAATTTTTATTTTATTTAAATATGTATTATTTATATTTTACAATTTGTATTTTGACTTAGTCTTTATTAAATTGCTTCATTATTCTCATGCTGATCTGTGTTCTTCTCTTTGGGTAATGCTCTTGTGTAGCTGATGCCTTCTTGTTTCCTATTGGCTGTTTCTTTCTCATACTTCCCTATTAGCTGTTTCTTCAACTTCTCCCTTTTCCCTTACCTGTTCTCTGTCTGTCTTGCTGCTGTTTTCAAAGTAGTAGGACTTGTTCTCTGCCCCTGTTGAAGAAAGACTAGTTCTGTCGAAAGGCCTTGCGTATTTATTAAACTTTTTATGGTGTTTTTAAGAAGTTTTTTTTTTTTATCTTATTTTATTAAATAATGTTTTCTGATTTGAAACAGGTTTATTTGATCCACGGATTATTCTAAATGCATTCCGAAAGCTTTTGGATCGTACCAAGTATATGAAATGCATATTTTATTTTTACAAGTTTTTGAGCCACGCGTTCTCTCTCCGAACTGTTTTGTAGTTAGATTCTGGGAGGTATTCATGCACGGAAGCAAGATTTCTGGTTACTTCTGAGGAAGCCTTACTTAAAGGTGTTCCACACATGATAAAATGGATGAGGCCAAAAACTTTTTGTTCTCTCAAATTGTGTATTCTAGTGTGGAATCTTTTGTAAGCATATTTGCTTAATTTTGTGAAAAACGTAATGTCTTGTACAGCGATTATTCAAATAATAGTCAAAGATCAATAGATTCTTCAAATAATACTTCTTAGGAAGCCTTACTTAAAGGTGTTCCACACATGATAATATGGATAAGTGCAAAAAATGTTGGTTCCCTCAAATTGATTGTGTTTTCCAGTATGGAAACTTTCATAAGCATATTTGCATAATTTTGTGGAAACCGTAATTTCTTGCATAGTGATTGTTCAAATAACAGTCAAAGATCATTAGATTGTTCAAGTAATACTTCTTGATCTTAGGAAGCCTTACTTAAACGTTTGCATAACTTTGTTGTAAACATAATTTCGTGTATAGTGATTGTTCAAATAATGGTCAAAGATCAATAGATATTTTTCAGCTCTTTTGGAATTATAAATTTGTACATTTATATTGACATACGAAAAATTGCACGTAGTTCCACATATGGATTACTTTTTTGAGTATAAAGGTCTCAATTGGAAAATTTTGAAGTGTGTGGCATTTCATGAACATGCGTACTCGGTCTTAGAAGCATGTATTTATAGAACGTATTTTCTGTATGGAAAAATAAGTTAAAGAGATAAACATGATATTGACGATATTAGAACTATATTGATTCTTCAACAGGTACTGTATGATTACAAAATTCCAACTGAACCATCATTAAAAATAATACTAAGTTGAAAAATGTATACCTTGGTTCTGAAATTGTAACATACTACAGTGAAATCTCCCTGTGCGACCACCTCCCTGAACGGTCATTTTTCATGGAACAAAATGTATTCCTATAGGCTCAATACTAATTTTACTTCCATTCAGAGACCATTCCAGTTGAACTCCCTCCATGAGCAACCAATTTTTTTAAAGAAAATGAAACAAATTCCGTTTTTTCCTGGTCGCTTGAAGAAGGTTTTATTAGAAAAATAATTCCGAAGAACGCATTATTTATCAAACTTCTAAACTAAATTTACATTTTTTCTTTAATTCCGAAAACTTTTAAACGTTTAAACCCCCCTTTGTGCTTTTTTAAGCAATGAATTTAACTCTGATGACAAATTAAAAATGACGATCAATAAACTCTCCTGCCCTATTCTGTCAGAAAACTCTCCAAGAAACAGATGAATTAATGAAATCGTCATTATTTGTTCCTGTCCAAAAACAAAAAAAAAATGCATTTATTTACTGAACTTTGAAGTGACTTGGAAATAAATGTTATAAAAGATAAAACCGTAAAATCACAGCAAACGTCAATGTATTCATTTTTTAAACTTCGCAGTAATTAACTTGAACAAGTGAACAGTTCAACGGGATACCCAGTAGTGATGCTACTCCACACCCTGTATATGAGTAAGTGTATATCACATCATAGAGGAACCATGGATTAAAGTCTAGCCGTAGCACATAAATATACTACAATATGTAATTAGCTTATGTAATTAACTTTTGTTTTGATACTTAATTTTTATATTTTTTCCTAATGTGAAAAATAAATTTTAGTAACATTAATTGTGACCTTTTTTCAACAATTAAAATCTAGATACAAACATGACCTCCATTAAGAGACCACCTCTCGGAGCGACCGATTTTATTGAAACGGAACGTGGTCGCTTTAGGGAGGTTTTATTGTATTTCTAAATACAAAATGTTGATGATTTTATTACGCAAAGACTATTTTATCGTACTTCATCAGAGAAAACGTCTTTGAGTCTTTCAAAGAAGAAATGAGTGGATTCCATTTTCGTGTAAGAAAAGCTGTATAATCCTTACCTTGCTTGTAACCAAGGTTTGGTCGCGCGATATAGAATCTGTGAACAGCAGCTGCATTCAAGACCAGATCAAACCAAATGTCCAGATCTCGAAGCAATTTTGTGCTCCCATTTATAAACTCAGAATAAAAGTTCTGAAGCGCGGATTGTCAAAGTTTGGACAAAACCTTCAAATCTTAGCATTCGCCTATGCTTATGGCTCTATTCTGACAAATAAAGTTACTCTGAGTGAACAGATGCCCCGAATTTTTACAAAGTTTACGTTTAAGAGGACAGTCAGTTTTTGATTAAAAAAAACTTATTGAGGTTTTAAAATGTTGATAAAACATTTATCAACTTTTTAAAACTTCAATATGTTTTATTTTAATTGAAATAAAGTTTTAAAAAGATAAATCTTAAAAAAGTTGTAAATTTGTTAGGAGTTTTTTCTTTAAAGTTTTGAAGCTGAAAAATTTTTGGAATGTGCTAAACCTATGAGCCCAAAAACCTTATGGAGTATTCTTTGAATTAATACTCTTTACTTAATATTAAGTTATTGTAATTTTTTTATTATATGTACATGACACGTGCAACCTGGGAGTCCCTGAAATTTCAGTGTCAAAATTCTCAGACCCGAAGGACCGAGCATTAATTAGGCCCTGGCTACAAGTAAATAGCTTGAGCTCTTCACTTCTCGTGAATTTCAGTTTTCCATGGCGCTTATCCATAAGAAAAGTGACACAACTCCAAAGCGTTCATTTTGCGTAATGTTCCATTAAGGTGCGCGTTATTATTATTATTTTTTTTTAATGTAAATATTGAATAAATACACATATTTTTAGTTCAATTGTAATAAAGAATGATGAAAAAACATAAAATCCTAGCAATATCTTCAGAAACTTTTTAAAAATTGCTGTTTTATACTATTATTTTTTGCAAAATTTCCTGTTTACACCAGACAGCGTACACTTAATTCAACTAAATATATTTTAATTTATTTTGTACTACATGCTACTATTACACTTACCTGTGCACTGAACTAGGAGTTTTAGAATATCTTCAAAATTACCTAAAATATTTCAAAATATGTTAAAAAATACGTATTTTTTATTAAAAATTACCATTTTTTTTACATTCGAGTACCTGTAAAATAATTACATTATCACATAGAGCTTAGATTCTACTTCAGAACATAGTGAGTAATATGGAAAGCATTCTGACAAAATTTCACTAAAATATGTTTAAAAAGTTTATTAAGTTTATCGTACATGGAAATAACCGAAAAATTGATTTTCCAGAAATCGCCTTTAAAAATTTATTTTGTATCTTTATGATACATACAAAATTCATCTAGAAGTGTGAATTAAAGTGTATTAGTGCTTTTATGTAAAAACCGCAAGAAAATGATGCATAGGAACATAGTGTATATTTTTCCTGTTTACACCAGACAGCGTACAATTCAACTAAATATATTTTAATTTCTTTTGTACTACATGCTACTATTACACTTACCTGTGCACTGAACTAGGAGTTTTAGAATATCTTCAAAATTACCGGAAGATATTCTAAGGACTCAAGAATATCAACAGGTATCAAGAATATCTTCAAGAATATTCTACGCTCACTTCCGGTATTTGACTCATTATTTCCTGTTTATTAAATTGGCCACAACTCCTCTTCTAATAATCATAGGAATAAAATTGAAACAGATTTGGAATCGCGAAAGATTGTTCTTTCAATAATAATAATAATAATAATAATAATAATAATAAAATCAAACAATTTCACGACAACGGCCATTTAAATGCTTTAGTGTTATGTTACAGTAAAAAAAAAGGGGGGGGGGACGTAACCACACGAGGCAGGAGCAATTGTTTGAGTCCACTCTTTACTTCATCATCTTTCAACATTAATATCACCTATATTACATTTCTTTTTTCATTACTTTGTAATCAAAAGTTTTGTGAAAGGAAATCTTGCCCCTCATTAAAGTAACGGGAAAAAGAAAAGCTGTGAATTAGCCCCACCAAAATATTTCAAAGTCCCTCTGACTTAGCTGGCTGCTTACGGCCCTGATTGGTTGGTTGTGTTTATGACGGCCAATTATCAACACTTGGGATATAGGCCCTAAGGGGGGGTGCCCTTCGTGGGGGTCTTTCTAAGGGAGTCTAATCCGTATTTACGCTTGGAAAACCAAGGACCGAAGAAAACCACGAAAACTCCGAACGATTAGGCCGACGGGCGCGATTGGGATCGAACCCAGCACTTCCCGTCTACCAGCTTCGAAAGCAGAAACTCTCGGCCACTGGTGGGGCCGCTTACGGCCCTGGAAAAAACACATTTATTTTATTTTGTTTATCCTATGTAATGTAACATTTTTTTAATTCTGTCACTTTTCTTGGAAGTGAACGATATTGTAGAAAGCCCGCCATAATGCTAAGTAAATCCCCTCTCTGTCTCTGCCAACCCATAAAATAGGACACAAGACCGGAAAATTTTAAAGCAAAAAATATAATTCAAAATAACTACAATTTAAGAACTGACTGCGTCTTCATAATTTTCATCATTAGTAATAGCATAAAATACGTTCGAAACGGTGATAGAATTTAAATTTTTAATGTAAAACGAGCCATATATTCATATCGGTAAAGGCAATAACAAGTAAAAGGATTTTCAAACATATAGGAATTTTTTTATTTTAAATTGTACTTCAAAAGCTTCGAAAAAAATTTTCAAATTTTCGCTATCAATATTCTACAGCCACCTGAAATGACTGCTTTATTGACGGCTATATATTTATATATTTATTTATTGACTATTTTCAAGGCTTTCTTTTGTCACGATTTGGATGAAAATTCAAATTTATGCGGCAGCCAAGTCGTTATGACAAACTTTATTACCTACTAATGGAAGTTTAAATGCAAATTTACCCCATTAAGAAGTAATCTTGCTGCATTTAATCACGGTAAAAATATATTTTGACTTCCAGACATTTTTTCTTTTAAGTCTAAAATGTTGCATAAAATCATTAACTTGGGATAATGAACGGGCAACATTTATAAATTCGTTTTAATCTAAATGTTTCGCATAATTCATTCATTTTTTTTTCCTGTTATATACAGTCATTTTTAAAACTGTGGATGCACCATTCATTCTGCCCATGTTCCGTTTTTAAAGGTTCAAAATATTTTTATTAAATCGCCAGCCCAGCAAACTGTGAATATAGATTATGCATTCAGAATTACTTTAGATTATATGCCAACAGTATTAAAGCTATACTTCACTGTATCGTAATTAATCTATATCATAAAATATCACCTACAGACGTGATAAAAAAATTTAGAAATTTTTTATATATAAAAATCCCTGCCGGCTTCGCCTACAGGTGGAGGTAGATTTCGAAGTTAAGTACTAATTTCACCAACAAAAACAAAATCAGGATTACAGATAAAACCAGTTTAAAAATTATATCTGGCCACTTTTGAGGAGTTTTTAATTTCATTTTTCTGCAAGAGCTGATTTTATCAGAATCATGCTAATACGATATTTTCTACTTCAACCCCTATTTTTGTTTAATTTGTTTTTGCTGTAAAAGTTGGGCTTATCAAAAACTTTTCAGCGTAAAAGTTGTAGATAAACATTTATAATAAATCTAAACGGATTTGATATCGTGTGAATTGGCGAAGTTATGAATTTTTTTCTTCTTCAACCCCCTTTTTTCCGTTTTTAATTTATTTTATTTTATTTTTTGAGGTAAGAGTTGGTCCTATAAAAAACTTGTCAATATAAAAGTTGTAAATAGTATTAAGAAGATTTATAATAGGTTTAAGTGAATTTGATATCTTGAGAACTGACGAAGTTAAGAATTTGTTTCTCCCTAAAACAGTATTTTTTCTTCCTTTAAGCATATTTTTAATTTTATCAAAAATCTGTGATATATAAATATTTGGCTCTTTTCCTAAGAAGTAATAATAACTTTAAACTGATTCGATATGTATCATATTTAAGAAGTTATAGGGTTTTTCTGTTTTCACAAAAACCCTACCTATATCCACATCCTTGGTCCAATTTTGCCCATTAACAAACTTGACCGAGATTTTCTACCCCTTGATTTTATGCATCAGTTTTCAATTTGTATTGTGCAGAATTATGGAAGTTGTCGTGTTCATAAAAAAGTGATATATGCATCGATAGATAGATAGATAAAGTTTTGAACTGGGGGTGGTTTCCGGTTATAGGGGTCATGATCGGCGTAGATCTACAAAAAAAAAAAAAAAAAAAAAAAAAAAAATCAGCAATTCTAACATAGGGGAGAATGTAATAGGTAATATTTTTTACGAAATCTACTTAAAAATGCCGTTATTTACAAGGAAAGGGGGCAACTATGGTAATAACAGATGCTCTAATATTATAACACAACCTAAATACTTACTTTGTAACAAAACTGATACGTTGGTTGTAGCTCAGCTGTTATGACGTTTGCGCGTTGATCTGCGGGCTCGGATTCTTCCAGACTGGAACGCGCTACATCGGTTTTTCTTATTTTTTTGTTTTATAAATATACTTGTAATTATAATTTAATAATCTCATTGTCAATTAAAAATTGTGTATAAATTATAATTTTAACCATTTTTTTTTTAATTTGTAACTAAATCTACCCTATATATATAAAATCCTAATGAAACGAATTTATGAAACGGAAGTATGAAACGGAAGTATGAATCAACTGATTAAACAACTGATTATGTTTCACGGCGATTTCTCCTAAAATATGGAATACTTTGCGATGAAATTAACACCAAAAATCAATATTGATCCGCAGATTTCAAAACTGGTATTAGAATTTTTAAATTCGAATTAGTTTTCGAAATATTAATTTTGTTCTAATTTTATATACGTTTTTCTAATGATGGCAACTCAAATTTTAATCAAACAGATATTTTTTTTATTTCAGAAAAGGTTATTTTAAATTAATTTGGCGACGAGTTTGGCCTCTCTTAAATGTATGCTAAGAAATGCATCATGTTACTTTTATTCATAATTCAATTTGTATTGCATTATCATTTTATTTAATACAAAACTTTCATTTAAAATTGAAACCTTTAAAATAAATGGCTTTTACTTCATTCTTTGTTTTAAACGAAACGAGAAGAAAAATATTAGGCACAGATGTCATATACGCAACGGGGTACTTAATTGGCGCCAAAATGGCGCTATTTTGCCTGACATGGTAACCCGGCTATTGTTGCTTATTTATTAATAAATGTTTATTTGAATTTATTTTATTTTTATTTACACAAAATGTTATAAATTGTTTTGTTCTACAGTTATTAATTATTAATTTTTTCATTTATTGTTATTTCATTTTAAAAATAACAGAAAATAATTTAAAAATACATATGTAACAGGTATTTGAAAACGAGGTTTTCGCCAAATTGTCGTAAAAAAAAATCACGCCAAACCGTTATGTGCAAATGCAACAAAACATGAGATTTAATTTCCACTTCAAAGCAACGTTTTAATGTTATTACTTCTCCCGTCGACCAATTTCGACCAAAATAATCAAATTATACAAATTCAATAATTTTTATTTTGTATAACGAAAGAACAAATAAATTAGTAAAACATTAATAAATATACAAATAAAACGTCGAAGTAAAAATCACTTGATGACGTAAACTCGTGTAACTTCCTTAAAGTCAAGTGAATGTGACATTTACGATCAACAATTATTGGCATTTAATCGTATAATTTGGCGACAGATTTTTGGTCGATGGGATAACCAAGTAGCACCAATTTAATTTACCACTCGAAAAATAAAAAAATGCTAACTGGCGAGTTAAAAGAAAAAGCTCTTGGCGAGATTTTCACCCGGCTAACATAAAAGTACCAGGAATTTTTTGCGATCCCGATCATAGCAACTTTTATGTAGTTTTATTCAAAAAAATAATTTTGATTCTTTAATCAAAATAGAAACCTTTCATATGAAAAGCGAAGGAATCAGCCCGTTGTTTATGGCAGTTACATGACTTGGACTATTATAATATAAACGAAATAATGGCGTTAGAATAATATTCGGCGACTTACCACACCTGTGGCTGACTAACATTAGAGTACCAAAATGGCCACCTAGAATATAAAAAGGGAAGGGATCCGCCTGGAGCTGCTGATGACAGTCACATGACTTAGGCTATTATTATAGAGCTCGTTTTCAATTCTAAAAACAGCGCAAAGAATAAGATTTCCTAACGATTAAAAATTTATTTTCACGTGACTATTAAAAACAGAAAAAAAAAAAAAACTTTAAAATTACTATTAAATGAGTACGTGTTAAAAGCAGGAAAATATTGAAAATTGTATTTACACGTGAATATTAAGAGGGAAAAGAAACTTTAAAATAATAAATACATTAATATGCGTGTTTAACCCTTTCACGGACAAGGCACTTCTATTCGTAAAACCTTGAAATCAGTGAATGGCACCAGAATTTACAAACAAATTTCGATATACAAAAATGCTTTTGTTCACTTACTTGATCACTCTACCAGGGAGCCAACCAAATAATGGCAAAGGCCCTGAATCCCTGGCAGAAAAACGTCCTCCACCATCTAACTCAACCCCAACCGCCGAAACAGACCCGGAAACAGCGACAAATAATAAAACTAAAAAGTCACAAAAATATGGCACACTCTGCCTAGAAAATAAAATACAAAAATTAAAGTCATGTACAAGTTTTAACATATGACTGTAACCCTAGTTACTATAAAATAAAAATAAAGCTAAAACTAAAACTAAGACTGAGTGAAACTGAAAAACAAAATTTTAAGTTATTTTCAGTTACAAATGACTGTATAAAAGTACGATTTACACTAATAATCAAGACAAGATAAAACATTAAGCCAATAACACATTTTAGGTCAATTCAAGTTACAAAAGACCATCAGACCCTGAAAGTCCAGAAACAACTCAAAAATGCGTGAAGGCAGAAAGATTAGCAAAGCACTATGTGGCTAACAGTCCGGCAAAAGTCCACCAAAAATTCTTTAATTACACCAAAATAATCAAAATTTGTACTTTATGAATGAATACAATTTATTCAGTTCATTATAAATAACAGTCAGTTTATAATAATTCGATCTCAGCAAGAGAACATTTTGCAAATTCCAAGACAGAGTTCTATTTCGCACAAAGTTAAAGAACAGAGGCATCAGAGGACACTTGCCGAAAATAAAATGCTTAACGTCACCGACGTTACCGCAATCACACTTATCTGTTGGTCGCTTGCCAATCTTAAATAAATACACTGGAAAAGCACCATGCGAAGAAATGAAATAGGCTACTACCCTTGAATAACACAAATAAGAAACGTCCGGTGAACGCAAGATGAGGAAGGTATCCCTACCCTTTTCACTAATTTTCCAATCATTAGTCCACCTCGTGATAATGTTACACTTATAAAAACGTTTGACTAAGGAAACAGGCATTGGAATATCCAACCTCTCATCAAACTCATCATCCAGAATAACAGACTTTGCCAGATAGTCAGCCCTTTCGTTACCAGCAATGCCAATATGAGATTTAATCCAACCCATAAAAATAATTTTACCACTCAACAGTCTCAAGTTAGAATATATGTTATACAAAATCTTATCAGTTGGAAATAAGTTCTGCAAGGCTTGTATTGAAGAAAAACTATCAGTGTAGATGTGGAATTCTCTGAAATCAGCCCTGCAACACCAGTCGATTGCCTTGTCAATGGCTGATAATTCAGCCTGATAAACAGTATTATAAGCGTAAAGTTTAAAACGGTTTTCTAAAATGATCTTTCCATCATTATAAACAACAAAAGCGGAACCAACTGTGTTGTTCATCTTGGAGCCGTCTGTGTAAATTACAGGGTGGTTAAAAATAGGTACTACAGAAGTGACTGACTTTACAAACTGTATATGATGAGTTGACACAAAATAAAAATAATCAAATGTATGTAAATGTGGCATAATATTTTCCTTAGTTACCCAAATATCCTTTATCCATACTAGGTCTTCATGATGCACCGTGTTATAGTGACCAGACATCTGTTCCAACTCCAGCTCCAGGGGAGGTATACCCGAAATTACGCAAAGAGCTTCCGTAGATACAGATCTGTAAACTCTGATTATTGATAATAAACAAAGACGCTGGCATGAAGACAAGCGTCTAATTCCATGGTATCTCAAGTCCCGGTACCAAATTTCATATCCATATGATATCTGCTTCTTAATTACCGAATGATACCAAGTTTTCATGTAGTCCAAGGGAAGACCCTTATCTCTAATACGGGTTTTGCGCATGGAGCACGAAAAGTCTATAACTTTGTCACGAACAAGATCCAAATGATCAAGCCAACGGAAACGGCTATCCAGAAAAAATCCCAGGTATAGTACATTGTCCTTGACCGAAATGCTGGTATTCCTAAGCTTAAAAATCGGACGGCGTTTGTTCAAAGTATATTTACCGAAAAGCATTGCTGATGATTTCTGAGTGCTGATTGTCAAGCCAAACTCTTCACATGCGTTCATAAAATATTCGATACATCTGTTAACTCTATCTTCCAGCGCTGCACGAGTATCGGCCCCTTCCACAATAGCTGAATCATCAGCGTATGAAATGATTTTTCTAAAACGACGCTTATAATATTTTAATATTTTATCAGCAACCAGAGTCCACAACAAGGGACCCAAACAGGACCCCTGTGGACAACCTCGAAAAGCATGAAACCAGCGAATCCCTCTCATAAACTTGAATCCTATCAATCTATGACTTATGTAGTTCTTCAAGATCTCTTTTAAATAATCCTGTATAGGAAGGTCATCTATAATACCAGCAAGTATTCGCCAATCGATTACGTCGAAAGCAATAACGATATCGAAACTAATTAATGCACAATATTTAAAATCATTCAAAGTCTCCCTAACAAAATTCTTTACAGCTGCCATTGCCGTTATAGTGCTCTTAGACTCTCTAAATCCATGTTGACCTTCGTCCAGATATGCAGAAGATTCCAGAACTGTAATTATTCGCATTTTCACTATTCTCTCCAAAATCTTGGCAATAATCGGCAGCAATGTAATTGGTCGGTAAGACTTAGGCAACTCATGTGGTCGGTTGCGCTTACGAAAAAACAAAACAAGACCCTTTTTCCAACACATTGGGAAATGAGCAAAACGAAGACAAGCACTAAAAAGCTTAAGAACAAAAGGCGTGAAACTTTTACAAAGATTTTTTACTACCAAGGCATCTATCTCATCAAATCCTGGAGCCTTATTGTTACCCTGCTAGCGCATAACATAAAACAATTCTCTTTTTGTAATGGGATGGAAATCCTCCTGATTAGTATAATAATTTGTACTGGTAAATTCATGCGGATCTGTAAAATTAGCATTAGCATCAAAGTGATGATTTGATGACCAAATGATTCATTAGGTCTTCGGCCACGTCGTCATAGCTCGCAAACACATGAGAATTTTCTAAAGTAGTAAATATTAAATCTTCATGTGACAATTTCTTCTTAGAAATAAATTTATATAAGGATCCGTATGCATTATTTGTTGAATCGCAGAACTTAAGCCAAGCATTTCGCTTCGCCTTGCGAAGGTTCTTCTTATACTCACGTCGAGCTATGTTATACCTTTCTTTATACGTAATAACATCTAAGTTTTTTAAATATCTCTTATGCAAGGCACTGACTCTGTTTCGTTCCCTTCGAAGATCTTCATCGTTCCAAGTAATAGTTGGACAATGACGTAGGCAACCTCTACGAAAACACTGATTCATGATATCCTGTAGTAAAGCGGAAAACTCCTCAGTCCAAGTATCTAATGCACTTTGATTAGGAATTCCGTCCAGAGTAGCATTTAGACGAAGCAAGTGTTGTGAGAACAAAGCATTGAATTTACACATCTTTTTATTCTTAGTCTTAAATCTTGTATAGAAATGTTGGACTGGAGACAGACTCAGGGTAAAACAGATATATCGATGATCACTATGCGAGTAATGATCTATATCAACTTTCCAATCTTGTAAAAAAGGTAAAAGATCTTGTCCGATCAAAGTGAGGTCAGGATGACCACGTCTCCCGTCTTGAACAAAGGTGTGATGCGAGTCCGGTGAGTTAACTATGGATAGGTTAGTGATCATCAAATATTCTTGGAAAATTTCCGTCCTTTCGCTTTCTCTGGTATACCCGAGAGAAATAATAGGTACATTGAAGTCTCCTCCAACGATGATTTTAGAAAAGTCTGGGAAGTAGTAACACCAGTCTCTGAGGTCATTCTCTATTGGTTTAGAAGGTGCAGCATACACCGATCCGATGATTAAAGAACCTTGATCTATAGTTATATTAATAAAGACACTATTGTTTAAACTCAGAGTGTTTACACATGCATAGTCGTCCGATGTACAGATAATAGCAGCAGAACCAGTTAAAGAGAGGAAGCAGATCCAGCCTGTGGGGAGACCAACCAGGGAACCGTCATAGATGTAAGGATCTTGGCAAAGAGCAAAGGTTTTATTGAAATCGTCCATATAATGGAAAAGAGCATTAGAGGCATCAGAACAATGGTGTAAGTTAATTTGAACAAAACGTAAACCAGAGCTATTGACAAAAGACTCAGTAACAACTATCACAACCGTTTGCTAAGAGTCTCCGCTCGATAAGATTTAAAAGTGGGACAATCCGTGCTATCGGCTCTATGACCAGCATCAGTGTCAGTATCCTCCGCAAAAAGACAGTTAGCACAAGCTATCTCCGAAACCGTACAGTCCTTAATAGAATGATGTCCTGCACACTTAACACATTTCATATCATTCTCACATTTGGCTGCGGTGTGTCCGAAAGATTGACAATTGAAGCAACGAACTATAGGAATAAAACTTACGACCCTGTATCTCTCCATATCTATACAGATACGACGCTTTTTGACCAAAATTTCGCACTCACCCCTTTTGACGCCAACTAACCAATTAACCTTCCCCGAACGAGTCTGTATTTTCTTGACAATTTCAATTCCATCATCATCTCCGTCTCCGCCGGCACGTCCCTCAACGAACAATGATCTGTGAAGAGAAGCACGAACAGCATCTTCATCAACGTCAGGCTCCACACTAAGAACTAGGACCCGGTCAAGTCTTCGCCTGGGCACGGTGACCTTTATTTCTTCCTTTAAAGTGTCCATTTTATCTAAGGTCTCCTTGAATCTTTGCGTGTCGGCCTTAGTTTTAACTTTGACTTAGTTCACTTACTTAATAAAAGGGAAATTTTCATCCCAATATTCTGGTGCTAATGTGGCATTTAAGAATTAAAATTAAGTGGTCCAAAAATGAACCACCGCCCTTGAAGGGGTTAAAGCAGAAAATTTTAGTAATTGTAGTAGATTGTATTATGTCAATCGTTTTATAACGCTGTTAAAAAAATACCGAGAGACAAAGACTCTGTTTACTTAATTCATTTTATTTTAGCTTCTTTTCGAATGTTTAACTGATCTTCTTTAACCAAACACGAAAACAACCATTGGATGACTTAACAGCAACTGATTCTACCTTAATTTTTTGCAATCAGAGGGAATTGAATGGGAACCCGTTTACAGGGAGATCGCTACAGGTTTTTTCAGTATAATTCAATCTTCTCTAATCTTTTTAAAACCGATCAGATTAGAGTGCTTTTAGATTCTGCAGTGTCTGAACGGGGGTTGGCGAGCGTAGCTTGCAGGGAGCAGAGCCCCCTAGTCGTTTTATAAAAACTCATAAAACTACTAATTTTTTATGACTTTTAAAATGTATTCCATATAGTCTTTATCGATGCAATTATATTGAACAATTGTGTCAATTCGTGATTTTAAAGAAATATTAATTATGATTGCCTTAATAAGAGTATCGAATACGATGATAATACTACTCTGTTTTTAAAGTAACCATAATTATATTAAAAATTAGAGTAATAATTAAATTACAACCTATTTTTTGCATATTAAAGATTTTTAAATTTGAGATGCGTATGCCTGCGCCTTGAATTATTTTGTTTTCCCGTTTATCTTCTTTCTGCATTTATTTTTATTTTATTTGAAAATATTTTATTTTATCATAATTAGAGGGCGCCACAACAGCTTTTTGTAACGATTCTAGAATTTCATTAGTCAATAATAGATCCAATGTTTTTTTTTTTTTTTTTTTTTAATCTGTTTAAATGATGAGAAATGTTTAATAATGGTTTAAAAATCAAAAATGTTAAATTAAAACTTAATGTGTGATATTAAAATTTTTAATTGGGATTATAATTACAAGTATATTTATGAAACAAAAAAGGAGAAAAAGAAATGAAGCGCGTTCCGGTCTCGAACTCTAGGATCAACGAACAAACGCGGTAACAATTGAGCTAGGAACAACGTAGTGATTGTGTTACAAAGTAAGTATTTAAGGCTGTTCTCAAATCCAAAAGTGCAACTTTATGACACAAGTTTTAATTTATTTTTGTTCGGAAATGCATGACACTAGCAGGTGTTGTTGTTCAGAAACTAAGTAATCGAACTGTTTTTTCCGTTTATTTGCAAACGCAATAGATCTTTCAGAAAATAATGTCAAAGCGGGCGTTTTGAACCGAATTTTCGCACAAAAGAAGAAAAACCACTCAAGAAAGATTGAAAAACGTCTTTGTCACGTGATCAAAATCGCTTATAACTCAATAGGTAATTTATTTATCAAAAAATTTAAAACACAGTTCGATTCCAAATCGCTTCCATAGTCAGGCCTTCCAATTTTATGTCTTTCCATTAAAAAATTAATTTGTAAATGTGTCAAAACGTTTTGCGCTTGTTGAGCAAAGCAGTTGAGAACAGCCTTAAGTTGTGTTATAATATTAGACCCCCACCCCCCACCCTGTTTCCCAAGAACCAAGGAGCGTTGTATAAAATCCGTTGAACCCGAGACTGAGGGGTCTGTACCCTACAACAGACAACTAGACAAATTTGTCTTACGACCTTAACCTTAATCACCCTTAATCGCGAAATCCTATGTTAACCTATGGGAAACTTTAATTAGGTGATTACTTATTACCTAATATAATTATCGAAATACGGTTTCACCATCATAATGTAGTCGTCCACATGCAGACGTTTTGCGTTAAAAAAAGAAAAAAATTTGTTTTCCAAAATGTCAAATAATTTTTAAAAGAAAAAAAAATACAATTAGAAATGTTAAACATTTCAGGTTTCTTTTAAGACATTAAATTGAAAGAGACATTTTTTTTTTGAAAACACAATACATCGGCACCTGCGCCTACTCTCTGATGGTGAAAACAGTATTTCGATAATTATAGATGACAATAAGTAATCACCTAATTAAATTTTTCCGTTGGTTAACATACGCAGCGTATACTGAAATGCAATTTTCTCGGCAACTATTATAGCGATTGTAATATTTTTTCAGTACTTTTGGCAGTAGTTAAGAATGCTATTGTTACATGACTATAATTCTAGGATTTTTTTTAATTATTATTATTAATATTACTATAAAGGAATTGATTTTTCTGAAAATTAAAATGATCAAAATATATCTAATTATAATACAATATAATAGTAATGTATATAAATATTGAAATTGTTTAGTAGTTTCCGAGAAAGAAATGGTACATCAATATCAGCTAATTTCCATAGTATTTTTCGCAACTGTTTTGTTGCTGAAACTGGTTCAAAAATTTTAAACTGAAATTACTGCAAGACGATTCTGCTTTTCACTGTTAAGGTGTTAAGTACCTTTAAATGTGTCCAAAAATCGATTTTTTTTTTTTTTAAATAGCTTATAATTAAATATGATTCTTTAAGTACGTATAAAAACAAACCCCATTCAAAATTCACATTAAAAGAGAATTTTTTCAAAAAAATTTTGGACTTTTTCTATAATGATCAAGGGGTGATTTAATCTTTAAAGTGAATTTTCTCATAACGGCGATTTTGATCATTGCGCGCACGATTTCTGAAAAACAGAATTTCACGAAATTTTTACTGAATGTGTTAACCCTTAAATGCATAGTGATGCAGATCTGCCTCACTTTTTATTTAACTTTTAATAAATAAATTAAGCTCTTAGTAACCACTATATATAATATAGAAATATTAATCCTGTAAAAATTACAAAAATATGCTACTAAATAAGTTAAAAATCTAATCTTTAAAATTTCAGGTGTCTAATCCTTAATGTAAGAATAAAAAACACAATTCTAAAAGAATAATTCATGCCTTTAAGGGTTAAACATGTAGAGGCACAAAATGACCTATTATTACGTTGCTCAAGTAAGGAAATTAGAATTCACGACTACTTTTGCTTAAAAATCCCCTCCATATTTCGAGTTTCTTTTAAAAAGAATTTTTTTTTCGGATCAAAAAGTTTTATTTTTTTCCTCGCAGATCATTTTGAAAACACATTATATCTGTACTTATTAAAAAAAAAAAAATCTTGGTTTGTTTTAGCCATTCAAATGTGAAAACTCATGCGCGCAATGCATGTAAGAATAATTCTTTCGCCAAAATTGTATTACCCATAAAAATAAGTTAAAAATCTTTACAGTGTGAAACCCCCAGTTATTGACAACTAACCAATAACTAACTCTTCAGCAAAAATCTAACTCAAATAAGTATTTTCTTGTAAATTTTTTCAAAGTAATGTCCTCTAATGATAACTCAGACGCTTATTTTTATTTTAAAGTCAATTTATTCGCTACTAGAGGGTCAAGAATACATTCAATGAGGAAATCACTTTTTAGGACGCAAAAAGTGTCATTTTGAAGAAACCATCTTATTTCTAAAATTAAGGTAGTGTTTTTTAATTATATTTATAATGCAACCATCCTAAACTTTTTCTTAAAGTTACACATGGAAAAATTAGTTAAAAGATGCACATGATACATTAAAGCCATGATTTATAGTTTATAGTTATTTAATTTAGCTTAAGGGGATTCTCCACGCACTTGAAAACACACGCTCCGTAATGTTAATTCTATGGGCAGGTTATTTTCGAATTTCTCGTTTCAATTTTAATATTTTTAAACGATTTTTTTTGTATAGGACAGCTGAGATCAATCTTTAATGTAACTCTTTTTTACTTTTTCGATTTTGATTGCAGATTTTTTTTTAAAGGCACTTTCAGTTTTGAAACTGGTGTGACCGGGTGGGCGGCGTTTATTGGTTCCTAGAATTTCATTTTATCAGTCTCTGGCAGAAGTGTCAGTTGTTGTTTATATTAAAGAAAGTTGTTCTACCAGTATCTGACACCATATGGTCCATTACTGGTTCATAAATGTCAGTTATTTGATATTTGCACTACTAATACTTTAAAACGTAAAAAAAAAGGACAGATGCATCTGTAGCACAGGGGTGGCGCCAGAACTTGCCCGACAAGGGGGAACAGTATCCCCGACAGGGGGGCCGAATTCAAAATATATATTAGAGGTTTCCACGAGCCCTGGTCTGTCCCAAAGCCCGAACTCGGTAAAGGTTTTTTCATTAAACTCAGGCTTGGCTTAATTTCATCTGAAAACTCGGTACGGGCTCGGGCTAAATTTTAGCTTTTGAAAAGTTGGTCCGGACCTGAACTTCATTATCCCCGGGATACGTCCGGGTCTTGTATTTTTGCTGTAGATTCGGGGCGGACCGGGACTGTATTTATACTTTAGAATTTTTTTTTGGAGCAAATGAACAATAAAACATTTCTTTGTTTCCCTTTTTTAGGGTTTCGTTCATCTGACGAAACCCTATTCGTCTCACTCCTTTGTCTGTCTGTTTGTCCGTCACAGAGCCCGTTCTCAGAAACTATACATGTTGGAGACTTGAAATTTTGAGTACTTATAGCTGAACACCTCACATGAAACGAAAAATTCTAAAATTTTGAAAAAGTCGTGAATTTAACCCTTTGGGCTCCCACATGTGTATTTAGAACAATTCTTTCTAAGTCAGCTCCTAATAAGGTTCGAGCCATGAAATTCCGCATACTTATAGCTGAATACCTGAGATAACAAGACAAATCATAAAATTTTGAAAAAAGTTTTATATTTAACCCTTTGGGCTCCAACTTGTTTATTTTAAGCAATTTTTTCTAACAGAGCCCCTAATTAAGTTAGAGACATGGAATTTTGAATTATTTTTAAATAATAGGGCGAATATGTTGGTTAAATAACGTGAAAAACATAAAATTTTCGCGTCCGGGTTTGGCATATTCCGAAATCGCAGATCTCTAACACTCACACTGATATTTAAGGGTAATGTCAGACGGACGTCTTTTTGCACGCTTTTTTCCTTACGCATTATCCCTACACAATACCGATAGCATTGTGTGGGGATTATACGTAAGGAAAACGCGTGCAAAAAGACGTTCGTCTGACATTAGCCTAAATTAGAGATAAATTGCAGAGGGCCAAACAATTGTTATTCGAAACATAAATTTCGAAGCTTGTCAAAGAATATTGTAGATAAATAAAGTGAAAAACAGCTCTTAATGTTATATTTGAAAAACCTTACTAGTCACCTAATCTTTATAGGCGGAAGAATCCACAACAGAATAAAATTCCACATTTTTGGGCATTACCCGAAAGGGAAAACTCTGCTTCGTACTCTTCTTCCACACAGCAACCGCCTAATAAGCGATCATTCAGTATTACAGATTTTACGTGCACATATATGGCATCACACAGCAGTGTGTGAACGACAAAGTATGGGGCAGTTCTCCGGTTATGAGTCGGACCACTGCGGCCCACCCCACTTTTAAGAAAATGCAAAGGCCTAGAAACAAGAGTCACGCATTAGGTAAAGTGAGTAACCAATTTTTTTCGAAACGCAATTCGTGTTCAGGCCGGGTTGACCATGTATTTTAATGTCGGAGGTAACTGAAAAAAAAAAAAAAATCAGTTGACAAATCCCTATCAAAAACGCATAAAGTGACCAAAAATTATTTTAAATTAAAATTATTTAAATTTGTTAGTGAAAGTGTCATCGTGAAAGCTAGCAGTTAAACCTTACACCTAACTAGGGTCCTGCCTGGTTAATAAATAAAATTTGAAGCCCTGCAAATTTTATTTAAAGCCAAGATGTAACCCGAACCGAACCCAACTAAAAATATTCTGTCTACCCACAAACCGATCGAACCCGAAATACTTAATTCCAATCCCAACCTGAAACCCGGAATCAGAGAAAATTGATCCAAAATATAATGTAATTATAAACTAGTCGTTGGGGGCCACCGTAATACTTAACCATCATGGATATACATAATATAAAATATGAAAATAAAACATGCGATACATGCTAAGCATTGTATCTTGTATTCATAATTTAATTTACCTGGACTCCCTTAAATATAATTAATATAATCCTTAAGCTAATATTACTTTTTGTTGCATTAAAATATCTCCATTTGTTGATTTTCTGTAAGCAAATAAACACTATTGGTTTACAATGGAAATCTATGGGAATTTGGCGAAATATTTAGAGATACAGCGACACCAATTTGGTGTCACTTTTGGCGACTCATTTTGTCGCCAAATTTGGTGATATATCGCCAAGCTTGGCGGCATTTGGCGATAGAACAGGATCCCTCCTATGGTAAACCCCCTTATAGGTATGGAGATGCATTAAATGCTTGACATTTACGATAAGCCATTATTGGCTTTAATCTTATAGTTTAGCGATAGTTTTTCGATCTGCGGGATAATCGAGTAGTACTGAATTGCATAAAAGAAACATCCTTGTAACTCAAAAAAATATAATCATATAAACTAACAGTTTACTGAGTCGGATTAAACGTCTCATTTCCAATTAAAATATATCTTTGAATTGAAATTTGAATGAAATGCAGGGTCATGAAAAATCGAAGAGTGTGAAAAATACGATTACAAATATCTCGGCAACTAATTATCCGATCGACTTCATTCTTTATGCAAAATTTATGTTTTTTTATTGTCTTTTATATTCACTCCTTCAAATAAACAATTTCGAAAATTTTTGTATATCTTTTATCAGAACGAATATTTCGAGAGTGAGAAAAAAATAGTTCCGGATAAACGAGGTTACTGATATTCAATAGGCTTCTTTCTATTATTACTTCCTAAGTACACACCGAATTTCAAGTCTCTATCTCAATTTGTTCGGGAGATAGAGCGATTACAGACACACAGACATACAGAAGGACGGACAATTCATTTTTCTAAAAATATGTTTTTCGGAATCTCCAGTGTCTGAAACGTGTAAATCCGTCAAAATAATTTTTTTTCGATTTTTAAAACGATTACAAGATTTTTTTTAAATGATTACCCTATACTACGTATGATGGGTAAGTAAAAAAATATAGTCTGTAATCATATCTCCAATATTAATGCTATCTTTTATGTAGAAAAATAAACGTGCAAGGAGTCTTCATATTCAAATACGTAGTTTTTCATCTGAAATAGATTCATGCGTGGTTTGGGTTAAACCCGACCCAAACGTTCAAATTAAAGTAAATCCGAAACCTACCAAAAAATTTCCGTTGACGCAAAACCCGACAACAATTTTTCTATTGACCCTAAACCGAGACACTTCAACCCGAACACGACTCGACACAAAAATGATCTATAATTTAATACAGTTATGAAAATATAGTCTGCACTCATATCTCTAACATCAATTCCATCTTTCTCTATATTCTAAAAAAAAAAGTAACTAACGCTGTTGCCGCCGCCGCCACCGGTTTTGAATTTTTTGTGACCGAAGGTCTTTCTTCGTTAATATTAAGAAAAATATTGCATACAAAAATATGAAAATCGGTGGTATTATAGAGAAATGTTTGATAAACACGCTGATGCAGATAGTTTTCAAATCGGAGAATTATTTTAAGAGATATTTAATGTTAAAGTTGACCAAAATCGTTCCATTAAAAAAGTTTTATTGGAGCAAAAACTACACATAAGAATTTAATCATTTTTAGATAATTTTATACATTATAAGTTCCCAGTGTGCAGACTGCATTTATTTTTTAAATTTGACTCATTTTTTGATGTCTTATTTCTATTTTAAATTCAAATTTTCAGCATTTCGAGAGATATTTTTTACAACTTTTAGAAAAGGGTATTATTTTAAATTGTTGCCAAATTTAAAAACAGCACATTGAAAAATGCATATCACAACCTACGGCACTTCTTTAAAAATGAAAATTATAAATCTGAAAAAAGAGCTAAAATAAGTATTTTTGGTCAGAACTCCTTTTAACAAAATTGATGTAAAATTCCGTCGGACTCGGGCCGAGATTTTAACTTTTTTCCGGGCCGGGCTCGGACCGAACTTTTAATTTTCATACTGGGTGGAGCCATTACTATATTTTTGTACGGGCCAGGCAAGACCGAAGTGTTAACTTTTACACGGGCCGGGCCGAACTTTTCTTACTACGTGTCGGGCCGAGCCCGAACCTGGAAATTTCGGCCCACACAGGCCTCTACAAAGTATAACTAAGTTATTAATTAAAATTGTTCTGTCTAACAATACAATCGAGTTTAAATTATCAAATAAGTCGGTATTCTGTTTTACACGATTTTTTAAATTTCTAAATATGAACCTACGACCCTAAACATGAATTTTTAATTATAACCCTGCACGGTTCGAGTTGTGCCCGACCCGAAATCGACAAAATATTTTTTTTCGAACCTGCAACTTGATCCTAAGCATGAAATGAAAAAAAAATCACTCCTGAATGTAAAACAATTCAGAAAAATATTCTGCAATCATATCTCTAAAATCAATTTTATATTTCGAAAAATGAATGCACTACTGATTTACTTATTCATATACATTTTTTTTTTTAAATCATTTGAAACAATAATCTGGACTATTCTTTGGGTTGGGTTGATTTTTGACGGCCGATATTCTACTCGAGGGGGAGTACCCTCCGTGGGGGAGGGGGACTTTGTAAGGTAACCTAATCCGTATTTATGCATGAAAATCCAAGGTTCGAAGAAAACCACGAAAACTCCGAAAGATTAGGCCGACGGGCGCGAGTGGATTCGAACCCAGCACCTCCCGTCTACCAGCTTCGAGAGCACAGAACATCTCGGCCACTAGTGGGGCGGACTTTTCTTGGCACACTCGAATCGACTCCCAAGAAACAAAAACTCTAAATCTGAGATGACCCGAAAATGGAAACACTAGTCAACCCGATCGGCAGCAAAATTTTAGAGCCAATGGCCAACACGTTCGGGTAGAATCGGGTTAACTGACCCGATGCAAGATTTTAGTTTTTGTTATATACACATCTTCCCGCAGTTTACAATGAAGTTATGTATGTATGTAATTATTTTCTTATTTATGCCTTCCATTTTTCTTCTATATATTAAATAGAGAGTAATATCCATAAAATGAGACTCTGCTCATTGTATATTGAAATTAATGAACATAGAAGGATTTTTTAGTTTGATACTAAGTTTGCTTGAATAATTATACAAAACTCTCTTTTTATTTACTCGTTCATTTATAAAAAATACTTACCCTACGCTTTTTAATGAGAAGATCACGCCAGCAGATGAATTTAAACGTCCTGTCTCCTCTTGAAACCGTATTTCTTATAGGCTTGTAAGTTTGCGGTTAATCGAATAAACATAGAACAGGAGTGCACATGAATAAATTCTAGACAAAATGTTTAAGATTTTCGGTAACATCCGGCCGTTGTGATGACAGCCTGTAACCGACATGTGGTTAAATTCTTAAATTTTCTCTGTCAGACTAAGGAATAAAATTTTAATTTGAATTAAACTCGCATGAATTTGACGTAATTTGGGAAAATTCGGAACGTTCCACGTAAATCGGGACTGCTGGCAACACTGCTCGTAAGTATCAAAACTCAACCCCAAACCCATCTGAACACGAAACCGAATCCAACCACAACGAAAAAAGTTATCCTCAATCCGAGCCGTGGGTCGGATCCGATGTAGGCAAAATTGGGCAACCTGAATCGATGCAGACTCTAATTTGAGATATAATTCTGGGCACTTTTTTGAAAAACCAGCATAAACAAAACCGACGCGTAAGAATCAACTTATCTCGAAACCGAAAAAATTATAACCAAGCCAATCCGACTTCCCAAGGAAAAAAATCAGCGGCCTGCTATTCCGTGGGTCGCGTTTTCCATAAACTAACCTAAGATTTTTTTTATTTTTAATTAACCTGCACTCGACTCGACACGACTCGTGCCGTGTGCAGGAAAAATCGGGTTACGAGACCCGATGCAGGACTCAACACTCAAGTCAAAAATATTTCCCCTACGACGATTAAATTTGACCCCGACGGGGGGGGGGGGGGCAGGTGTGCCCGACAGGGGGGCATATGCCCCCCGGACCCCCCTTTGGCGCCGCCCTTGCTGTAGCATGATATCAAATAACAAATAATAAATTTAAATAACTAAATACTATTAAATTAAATAATACCTCAAAGTGAAAAAACAAATTGAATAAGACGTTATACTATCAATTATTAAAACCCAATTTAAAAATAAACTTTCTTTTGATTTTAATTTTTATATTCAGAATAAGTTTTAATCAATTTTTGTTTTTTAAAGTAAAATAATGGCATCTAATTTGAAATCCTCTACTGAATATTGGAAGCAGCCAAAATTTCAGCATTCTATTGAAGTTGTGGATAATATCATACGTGCTGTGGAAGTAGAAGGGATGAGTGTATTACATGCAAGTAAGCAATTTGGAGTTCCTCGAAGTATAATAATAACAAGGCAGGTCGCGGAATGGTAAGCCATTCGTGAAAAAGCGATAAAAAAGAAACTAAAACGTAAAAAAAAAGACCAAAAAGAGACTAAAATGAAAAGAAATTAGAATTATATATAAAAAAATACAATTACACTACAACATGATTGAATAATTTCTAGTCTTTTCCTAAAGAAATGAGGGCATTCCGTTATTTTACAAACTCTTGGGTACACAATTTTATAAATACTGTGGTAAAGAGGAAATTTTTACAAGAAATCTCTTCGGGTGCATTTCACTACTTTTTAAAAGGGCAGGGTGCACTTTGCAGATTTTAAAAAGGGTGGCGTGCTGTGCCCTTTAAAAAAGTCCTAGAGCGAACGCTAATGGGTGAGGATTCTTTGGACCTTGATTCAAATCATGATCTGAATGAAGATACAAAAAAATCGTAAACTAAAATAACATGTCACATTCAGCTGAAGACAGAATGTTATTATACTGTGTATTATGATGATAAGTTTTGCATTACACGTATCATTAAAATTAATAAAGAATGTTGCACAGTAAATTTTCCTATTCATGGCCATAGAAAACAGATAATGCTGTGGTAAAAACCTGTTACATATTTTTATGGGCCTTTGATTCCCCCATAAGTAATGATCCTTTTTTGCGTTTATATAGCTATAATTAGGAAGATAAAGACAGACTATCGGGGAAAAAAAAAGATTTATACCATGCATTGTGCTCAGCTAATAATTTCTCCAACAACTTAAGTGTTATTGCTTAAAAGAAAAAAAATAATTTTGTATGGCTAGTTCTTAAAATAAAACCTATATTAAAAGATATGAAATGTTTATTCCCTTTTTCTTTAAATTCTAAGTAAAGCACTTAAAAAATATAAGTGTTTGCCTCTTCCGAAATTTAAATCCCGCTTTTTATAATAAAATTAAAGCATTTTGTTTTTATAATAAATATTAACATATTTTTAAAGCATAAATTCCTTGAATTGGAAAATAAATTAAAAAAAATATTTGCAAATAAAGTATCAGACACTGGTTCACTTTATGTGTCATTTATTTGTGTTTCAGAATAGGGAAGGTATCACTTACTGGCGTCTTTTACCATATTTATGAAAATAATAATAATTTTTATTATTAAAAAGCATAATTTTTCAACAATTTGTCAACAGTATTTTTTAATGTATCTCTGCTACCCTTTGAAAAACAAAAATAATAGGAAAATTGATTTAAAACTTTGTAATAGTGATTTGAACAAGAAAGAATCCTTAAGGTGTCAGTAATTGGGGGTTTCACACTATATGTGTAAACTTATTTTGAGAAATTTAATTTATAAAATTACTGTTTTGTAATATGTATTTTAAACTCTATAATTAAAAGTTAATTAATTAGTTATGAGTGAAGAGGTCACGTTTTCATGTGACCCCTTAAAAAAACATTTTGGCAGCGGTGGGATTCGAACCCACGCCTCCGAAGAGACTGGTGCCTTAAACCAGCGCCTTAGACCGCTCGGCCACGCTACCACGTTCGTTTTCCTTCTTCTTATTACTGTTCTCTTTTGCTCGATAAAGCTCATGCTATTTTCGGAATAGAATGAGCAGAAAGATTTCGTGATCGCGGAGAAAACAACAATGCACGTTCTCGTGGAATTTTGGTGTTTGCGAATGTAGTTACCTGAGAGGGCCGAAACTAAACTAAGGCATTGCTCCAGGCTCCACACAGGCCCTGACTATTTTCTTGAAAACTTAATGTTTTGAGTTGACACTTTTCGAATAAGTGTGTAATACGTAGAAAAAAAAAAAAAAAAAAAAAAAAAAAACTAGTATCGGTAAATCAAACAATCTAAGGGGACACGAAAGATTGAAAGTGCCCTGGGAACAGAAATTTGCTGGTCGGGCCCAGCTCCACAACGGAAGGCGAAGGGGGCGCGGGCGTCAAGAGAACCAAATGAATATTTGGTTTGTCATTTGATACAAAATAATATTCATGAAAGAAAACTGTCTTGCAGCAGGAAAATTCAAAAGAAAAATTGAGCCAAGTCCAAGTGCATTAAAATTGACAAGATGCAAAAATATTCGTCTACAAAGTAAGACAGCAAATGAATAAGAAAAAAGAAGCCATTTTCTTACGCTATTTCCATTCTCTCCATCGAAACATACCATACCCAAGTGTCCTATGGCTGAAATCACTTTATGTGTAGAGAACCCATAGACTTCTAATATAACAGCTAATTAATATTTTTCAAGGTTGCAGTACACTCATGTCACCATCCAACAAGTGTGGGATAAAAATATTCTTAACAATGCAACACATAACAAACTCAAAATTTTTATTAATAGATACAATATTTCACTAAGGGGGAGGAGAGCCCCCTCCACCCCCCCCCCCCAAAAAAAAAAAAAAAGTTTACTTGGAGAATTCACAAACTTAGTTGGCAAATTTGTTTGAAAGTTTAATAAAAACTATAATACATTTTCTATTTCTGATGGACTTGGCAAAAGTTACAAATCTAATTCGGAATATTATTAATTTTTTTTACAAATAAGAGCTAAAAATATTTACATTTTTATGTTACACTTTCTAATTGTGCTAACTTGGTAAAATTGTAAAACTAGTTGGCAAATGACAATACTGAAACTTGACTTGGCAATTTAAGGCCTTCCCCCTCTCCCCAAATAAATAGTCTTACGATGGCCCTGCCCTGCCTCAGATCAAAGAACTAACGCCTTCTTTCCAGCGTCTGAGGCAAGGGCGGCGCAGGGGGGGGGGGGGACCGGGGAGCATATGCCCCCCCCCCCCCGTCGGGGTCAAATTTAATCGTCGTCGGGGAAATTTTTTTGACTTGAGTGTAAAGCTCTGCATCGGGTCGGGTAACCCGATTTTTCCTGCACACGACCCGAGTCTTGTCAAGTCGGGTGCAGGTTAGTTTTTTAAAGAAGATCTTAGGTTAGTTTGTAGAAAACCTGACCAACGGATAAGTCTGCCGCTGATTTTTAAAGAGTTTAATCTAAATTAATTTTTTTTCCTTAGTCTGCGACCAGAAAATTTAAGAATTTAACCATATGTCGGTTAAAGTCTGTCGTCACAACGGCTGGATATTACCGAAAAACTTATACATTTTGTCTATAACTCATGCGCACTCCTGTTCAATGTTTATTTGATTGACCGCAAACTTAGACGCCTAAAAAAAATACCATTTCAAGAAGAGACAGGACGTGGAAATTCATCTGCTCACTTTGATCTTCTTATTAAAAAATTAAAAAGCGTAGGGTAAGTTTTTTTTTCTTTTTTTTTTTTTTTTTTTATAAGTGAATGAGTAAATGAAAAGAGAGTTTTGTATAATTATTTAAGCTAACTTAGTATCAAACTAAAAATTCCTTCTTTGTTCATTAATTTCAATATACAGTAGAATATCAATTTATAATAATATATGGATATTAATCTCTATTTAATATATAGAAGAGAAATGGAAGGTGTCAGAGTCCAGCATCGGGTCGGTTTACCCGCTTTTAACCGAATCCGACCCGACCCGGGGTCGGCGCTATATTTTTCCGTTAATGTTCGGGTCGGATCGTGTTGACTTTAAGTTTTTTTGTTGCGGTCGGGTTCGGGTCGGGTTGGGTTTTATTGTTTCGGATTCGGGTTGACCCGATTTTTTAAAAAGAATGTGGAAAATATTTTTTAATGTTAAAAGCCTTTATAAACCGCAGATCAAAGTTTCACAAAAGCAAAATGTGTGCCTGTCTGTTTTGTCTTTAGTCATCCTTTCACCAGTCTTCGAAATAACAAACTGCAACTGCATTATATTTTTATCGTATTTTAAAAATACAATGCGCAGCAAAACGCTAAATGGTCCTTCCTGTCTAATGTATCAAATGAATAAATGAATAATGAATGTGACGATACACGATGCACTATATTAGACGGCAAAATTTTCAAAATAATAACTGCTGATAAAATAAAGGAAATTAGATGGTCGGTTGTGTAAAACAAGGTGTATCATTATGTGGAACTTTTGAAACCGCAACTAATTTTAAGGTATATTTAAAGATTAGATTTTTAGTTTTATACCGTTTAGAGTACTGCATCGGGTCGGGTTACCCGCACCCGGTTCTAGACTTTTTTTTATCGTGAGTCCCGATTTTTTGGCCCGAGACCGGCCCGGCCCGTTTATAATTTTATCGGCTTCGTCTAAATATTTATATCGGAGCTGTGGACCCGCTTAATTGTAGTTACCGGCCCGTCCTGGCAGGGCCGTTCAATTTTTATGCCGGCCCGTTTATTTTGTGCATCAGTCCGGCCCTTTGAAAAACTGTCCTCATTCTTCGGCCTGGCCCGTTTGAAATTTTGCCGCACCGGCGCGGCCAGTTGACCGGTCTGATGCAAACCTCTATTAAAGATACAATTGTAGATTATTTTTCATAATGGTATTAAAACATGATAAGCTTTCTTTACATTGCAGGTTCGGGTCGGGTTGCGGATTAAAATATTGCGGGTTCGGGTCGGGTGCGGGTTGAAATACCTCGGGCTGGGGTCGGGTTTCGGGTTGCCGGAAATTATTTTTGCAGGTTCGGGTCGGGTTGGGGTTACCGAAAATTATTTTTGCGGGTTCGGGTCGGGTTGCGGGTTGACTTAAAATGAAATGTGCGGGTACCCGACCCACGCAGGACTCTAGAAGGTGTAAATGAGAAAATAATTATATACATGGATAACTTCATTGTAAACTGCGGGAAGATGTAATAGCAACAACTAAAATCTTGCTTCGGGTCAGATAACCTGATTCTACCCGAACGTGTTGACCACTGGCTCTAAAATTTTGCTGCGGATCGTGTTGATTAGTGTTTCCATTTTCGAGTCATCTGAGACTCAAGTTTTTTTTAGGTAGCTTTCTTTACAAAAAGCTACCTATTGCAGCCGTTCGGAGGAAAGCGATTTAAAAAAATTTTGGTATATTTTCATCGATCATGACCCCCAGACCCCAAAACCACCCTCCGTTCAAAATTGATATATATATATATATATATATATATATATCAATATATATATATATATATATATATCTGACATATGTCACACTGTAACTCTCGTATTTATGAACCGATTTGGATGTAATTCGGTGTGTACATAGTACATACCAATGTCTCGACCGAGTTCGTTGGCCAGCTTCATCCGCCATTTGTTTCAAAATAACGGCCATTTAAAAATTTAAAAAAAAATTTAAATTTAAAATTCGGTACCAAAAAATTGAAAATGGAAAAATATTTTTTTCTTATGTATTTGACCTTTATACAAAGACTCCGTAGCAGTTTTTGTTTTGTCTATATCTTAAAAAATGGCTGAGTTATAGCATTTTGAATTTCTAGCGAAGCTGACATTTTGAAACGTCCTGAATTTTGTCACGCGATAAAAGGCGTATTTATGAACCGATTTGGATGTAACTTCGTTTATACACAGTACAGACCAATGTCTCGACGGAGTTCGTTGGCCAACTTCATCCGCCATTTTGTTTAAAAATGGCGGCCATTTAAAATTTTAAGAAAAATTTAAATTTGAAATGTGGTACCAAAAAATTGAAAATTGAAAAAATATTTTTTCTTATGTGTTTGACCTCGATAAAAAGATTCGGGAGCAGTTTTTGTTTCGTCTATATCTTAAAAAATGGCTGCGTTATAGCATTTTGAATTTCTAGCGTGGCTGACATTTTGAAACGCCCTGATTTTTGTCACGCGATAACAGGCGTATTTATGAACCGATTTGAATGTAACTTGGTCTGTACATAGTACATACCAATGTTTCGACCGAGTTTGTTGGCCAGCTTCATTCGCCATTTTGTTTCAAAAGGGTTGCCATTTAAAAAAAATGTAATTTAAAATTTAAAATTAGGTATTAAAAAATTGGAAAATGAGAAAGATTTTTTTTATGTGTTTGGCCTTGATACAAAGATTCTGGAGCAGTTTTTGTTTCTGAAAATTTGTTCTTTTGTTTATATCTTAAAAAGTGGTTGAATTATAGCACTTTGAATTTCTATCATGGCTTACACTTTGAAACGATCTTGTATTTGTCTCGCGATACCACACGTATTCGCCTATTTCGATGGAAGAAGGCATGTGGATAGTATACATCAATATCTCGATCAAGTTCGCTGGCCAGCTTCATCACCCATCTTGTTTCAAAATGGCGGCCATTAAATTAAAAAAACATATATTTAAAGTGAGGTGCAAAAAAATTAGAAATTGAAAAAGGTTTCTATCTTAAGTATTTGACTTTGATATAAGGATTCAGGAGCATTTTTTGTTTGTCATTATCTTAAAAAATGACTCAGATATAGCAGTTTCAATTTCTAACGTGGGTGACATTTTGAAAAATCTGATTTTTTGCCTGCGACAGCACTCGTATGTATCAACCGATTCCGATGTGAGTGAGCATATGCACAGCAATTACTAAGGTCTCGACCAAGTTCACTGGTTAGCCTCATCCACCACGTTGTCTTAAAATGGCAGGCACTTTAAGAAATCGCCGAATTTGGCAGCGAAATATAAGTTACTTTAAATAAAAGCAGCTTGGATAAAGCTGACTAATTTTGCGAAATTCTCATTCATAATGATTTAGTATTGATAAAAATTAGTATTGAATCTCCTACATTCGGTTTCCACTTAATTGAGCTTCGTGTGTTTGAATAATATAAGTTGTTTTTTTCTTAAATAAGGAATATGAAAGCTACCTCTTCCTCCCGGCACTGGCCGGAAGGACTTTTTTTCTTGGGAGTCAATTCGAGTTCGCCAAATTTTTCCAAAGAAAAGTCCAGATTATTGTTTCAAATTATAAAAAAAAAAATACTTGTATATGAATGAGTATTCATTTACATATTCATATGCATTCATTTTTCGAAATATAAAATTGATTTTAGAGATATGATTGCAGACTATTTTCCTGAATTATTTTAAATTATGGATTGATTTTTATTTCATTTCATGCTTTCATTTCATCATTTCATGTCGATTTCGGGTCGGGCATAACTCAAACCGTGCAGGGTTGTAATTAACAATTCGTTTTTAGGGTTGTAGGTTCGTTTTTAGGAATTTAAAAAATTCGTGTAAATCAGAATACCGACTTTACTTGATAATTTAAACTTGATTGTATTATTAGACTGAAAGATTTTAATTAATAACTTTAAAAGTTCGGCCCGATATATAAGCTAAAAGTTCGCCCCGAGCCTGGCCCGGCAAACAGTTAAAATCTCGGCCCGAGTCCGACCCAGCCCGACAGAATTTCTACAAAACATGTATTTTTACTTTGATTTTGTTAAAAGGAAGAGTTCTGACCAAAAATACTTATTTTAGCTTTTTTTTTTTTTTCATGTTTATAATCTTCATTTTTAAAGATGCGCAAAAGGTTGCGATATACATTTTTTAAATAAATCTCTATTTGTATGTAAATGTTTCAGCTATTATTAATATCGTTAATAAAAAAATTATGTATTGAAGACTTAAAATCTGAAAAATGCTATACTGTAAAATCTACTAAGACGGAATCGTCTCGGAAAGAAAAAAAAATGCGTTATAAACAAGTTTCCTTCTTAGCAGGTGTAAATGTATTATATTTTTTTCTCATGTATTAGTATATTAATTTTGCATGGATCAATGAATTTTTCCGTGTAAGACAGGATTCCGTGATAGGCTGGTTCATTTTCACACGTTTTATTGTATTTTAATATTATTACCAAGAAATCTACTATTCTTTAAAACGAATAAATTTTAATGTTTAATTGTAGAATGTCGATTTAAAAATATATATACTTTTTGCAAAATTTTTTGGGCAGGGCCAAATTTTACTGATTTTTGCACGGACCAGGCTATGCTGAGACAATGATTTTCATATGGGCTAAATCTAGACCGGGACTGCAAATATCGGCTTATGAAGAGCTAGGAAGAATGAAACCTGTCCCGTCTCGGTACGGGAAAAAGAAGTTAGGCCCGGCCCGATCCTTCAGAAAAAAGTAGGGCCCGAGCCCGGCCCGGAAAGAGTAGTTACTGGGCCCGGGTACCATGAATGAAAATAGGCCCAGCCCGTGCAGACCTCTAAAATTTGGCTGTATCAAAATAAGCATAAATTTAAAGATTTTTTTTTTTTTTTTTTTTTTTTTTTTTTTTTACACATCAACAAGATTTTGTTTCATGCTTGAGCTGATAAAAAATAATGAACTGTTACCTTCTAAGCTATTTAAAAGTTTTCCTTTAGCTTACATTTTTCTTGAGAATTTTGCATTTCAGTTTTAGTCTCAGATTTAAATTCTGTATCTTATCAGAAATTAGAGGACCACGCTGGCTGGTTTCGATCAATATACACTCTAAAAAAAAAAAAAATACATGAGTTGCAGGTGTTTCTTCAATTGCTTTTATTGTTATTAATATTGAAACACGAAAATTCTGTTTTGATTTGCCAATTTCCCCCCAAAATACAGAAAAATCATTAATCTAACGTAAAAAATTACCTGAAGTTGCATTTTCGTCAAATCACATGGGTGTTTCCGTAACTGTGCTGCATGTTACTTTTTTGTGTTAGAAACTGATTTTTTGCATATGTCTCATTTGCTCCAAAACACAAAAAGTTCGCGAACTGAAGCTCATTTTTTTTTCAAATAATAGAAAGCCTGTGCTTTTTATGTTTGACAAAATGTTTTCTTGAGAGTGTACGCAATAAATACGTAGTGTAGTTTTTCGAAAACGACTGAAATGCAAAATAACGAAATAAATAAAACGCGGTATTTATATAGTGAGCATTATTGTCATAAAATTACTGTTAATTATTTAAAAAACTCTAGTTCGACTAATTAATTTCACACCATTCCTCTATGGATAAGTACAATTCACATACATTCAATACGAAGAAAGGAAACTATTTAATACAGCAACCTGTTAAGATGGAACGATAAAGAATCGGGAGAACTTTCCAATTTAGACAGGTTTTAATCTTAGAAAGTACATTATTCCGTTATAATTGCATAGTACTGTTTTAGCGACATCGCGAAAATTTTCAATTTAAAGCATTATTCCATTACACTGGTTCCGTTTTAACAGGTTTTATTGTAGTGTTTAGGATGTCCCGATTTTCAAGCGCCTCTCCCGCTTATTTACTCTCCCTGTCCCGCTTTTTTGCGATGCTAGACCTGACAACACTACTTACGAGCCAAGTTCAAGTTAGCCAGTGTTATAATCGTAAAAAAAGCAGAGAGTATACGGTATAGGCAGAGGGTATACGCTGACATCATGAACGTTCATAGCCAAGGGTATACGCTAATGCTTTATTTGAGAAACAGAGTGAATACGGAGCTTCTTAAAAAATCCGCTTAAAAAAACCGCTTTAAATGTTTATTTTCTACATAAAAGACAGAATTCATATTAGAGATATGATTGCAGACTATTTTTACATAACTGTATTACGTTATATATCTTTTTTGTGTCGAGTCGGGTTCGGGTTGAAGTGTTTCGGTTTAGGGTCAATAGAAAATTTGCTGTCGGGTTCAGGTCGGATTTTGGGTCAACGGAAATTTTTTGGTAGGTTTCGGATTGACTTTATGTTGAATATTTGGGTCCGGTATAACACAACCCGCGCTTGAATCTATTTCAGATGAAAAAATACACGTATTTGAATACACTATATGGCCAAAGGTGACCGGTCACTTGCGATTTTTGACGTTTTGTTAAATATCTAGAAAAATACATGAAGAATTAACCTGAAATTGCAGGTGTGTAAACAGTATAGTATATAGGTCATATATTTCCGCGAAGATTTTTCCCTGAAACCCCATAAGGGACCGTCAAAAAATTGAAAAAGAACGAATATCTTTTGGATAACCCTGTAAAAAAAATGTAGCAAAAGCGTTTAAACTCGAGATTATTAATAAGTGACTTATTGTAATACACTGTATTCATTTTTATGAGGATAGCATGTATACTCGTAGAGAAATTAAGGTTTTTATAAAAACAGTCCCAAATTTCGCCAAGTTTTTTGCTTATAATTTGCAGAGTTCTTAATATAAAAAAAAAGTTCTTTTCAGAAAATATGACGAACAACATTGTACACAATACCCCGCAATCAGAATGAAAAAATAATAAAAATTGGATGAAAAATGAGCAGGTTTACTAAAAAATGTTTTACTATGCATGCACGAAATCAATCAAAATATGATGTGCATAATATGTTAGCTAAATGTATAGAGCAACTTTTGTAAAAGTCTCAAAAACATAGTTTGAAAAGTCTGATAATAATCGTTTATAGAATAAGCTCAAAATTCGTTGTTCCCAAAATGAAGCAAAAACATAAGGGGTTGTATCCATATATCCATTGATTAGTGGCAATTTAGCATACACAATATTGCACGTAATACTGTATTTGGATACAATCCCTCATCATTTGGCTTCATTTTGGGAACAACGGATTTTGAGCTTATTCTATAAACGATTATTATCAGACTTTTCAAACTATGCTTTTGAGACTTTTACAAAAATTGCTCTATACATTTAGCTAACACATTATGCACATTATATTTTCATTGCATTCGCGCATGCGTAGTGATACATTTTTTAGTAAACCTGCTCATTTTTCACCCAATTTTTATTATTTTTTCATTCTGATTGCGGGGTACTGTGTACAATGTTCTTTGTCATATTTTCTGAAAAGAACTTTTTTTATATTAAGAACTCTGCAAATTATAAGCAAAAGACTTGGGGAAATTTGGGACTGTTTTTATAAAAACCTTAATTTCTCTACGAGTATACATGCTATCCTCATAAAAATGAACACAGTGTATTAGAATAAGCCACTTATTAATAATCTTGAGTTTAAACGCTTTTGCTCCATTAGTTTTTACAGGGTTATCCAAAAGATTTTCGTTCTTTTTCAATTTTTTGACGGTCCCTTATGTGGTTTCGGGAAAAAATCTTCACGGAAATATATGACCTATATTATACTGTTTACACACCTGCAATTTCAAGTTAATTCCTCATGTATTTTTTTAGATATTTAACAAAACGTCAAAAATCGCAAGTGACCGGTCACCTTTGGCCATATAGTATATGAATGACTTCTTACATGCTTATTTTTCTACATAAAAGGTAACATTAATATTGGAGATATGATTACAGACTATTTTTCTATAATTGCATTATATTTTTGATCAATTTTCTCTGATTCCGGGTTTCAGGTTGGGTTTGGAATTATTTCGGGCTCGATCGGGTTGCGAGTGGACGGAATATTTTTGATTGGGTTCGGTTCGGGTTGAAGCTTGGTTTTAAATAAAATTTGTAGGATTGCAAATTTTATTTGTTACCCGGGACGGACCCTAGTTAGGTGTAACGTTTAACTGCTAGTTTTCACGATGATACTTTCACTAAAAAATTTAAATATTTATAAATTAATTTTTGATCACTTCATGCGTTTTCGATATAGATTTGTTCGCTGATTTTTTTTTTCAGTTACGCCCGCCATTAAAATACATGGTCAACCCGGCCTGAACACGAACCGCGTTTCGAAAAAAATTGGTTACCGCCTTACCTGATGTGAGACTCTTTGTTTCTAGACCTTTGCATTTTCTTAAGGGGCGAGTGGTCCGCAGTGGTTCGACTCATAACCGGAGAACTGTTCCATACTTTATCGCTCACACACTGCTGTGTATGTGCCATATATTTGCAAGTAAAATCTGTAATATTGAATGATCTCTTATTGAGACGTTGCTGGGTGTATGATGAAGAAGAGTACGAAGCAGAGTTTTTCCTTTCGGGTAATACTCGAAAGTGTGGAAACTTTCTCTTGCGGATTCGTCCGCCTATAAAGATTAGGTGACTAGTGAGGTGCTTTAAAAATAACTTTAAGAGCTTTTTTTCACTTTACTTATCTACAATATTCTTTGACAGGCTTCGAAATTCATATTTCGAATAAAAATCTTTTGTCCCTCTGGAATTCATCTCTAATTTAAATCGCACTGTGAGTGTTAGAGATCTGCGTGTTTCAGGATATGCCAAAACGCGAAAATTTTATGTTTTTCTCGTGATTAACCAACATATTCCATCTGTTATTTAAAAAACGGAAAAAAAGAAATGTTTTATTGTTCATTTACTCCACTAATAGAGGAGAAAAGTTACCACGACATTACCGTGGGGAAAAAAATTCTGAAGTCCAGTGAATACAGCCCGGTTCGTCCCGAATCTACAGAAAAAATTTAAGACCCGGATGTGACCCGCGAAGAATGAAGTTCAGGCCCGGACCAACTTTTCAAAAGCTAAAATTTAGCCCGAGCTCGTACCGAGTTTTCAATTAAATTTAAGCCCGGCCCGAGTTTAATGAAATAAACTTTTACCGATCTCGGGCTTAGGGACCAGTGTTGAATTCAGGGATGGCCCGGGAGGTGGACATTCCTCCTCAGAACAATGATATCACCCCCCCCCCGGAAGATTTGAAATTTTGTGTTTTTCATGGTCAAAAAGTGCACCCCCCGGAACGCTATAATGTCCCCCCCCCGGGGCTACAGAAATCCCCCCCCCGGAGAAAAGTGCCTGAATTTAACACTGTTAGGGACAGGCCCGGGCTCGTGGAGACCTCTAATATATATTATGAATTCGGCCCCCCTGTCGGGGATACTGTGCCCCCCGTCGGGCAAGTTCTGGCGCCGCCCCTGGTCTGAGGGCCCGGCACGGTATCATACAGTAAGAAAAAGCATCACACAAGAACCGTGGATTAATCGCAAGGTGTAAGGCGATCTTCACGTGTATAAAAGATTTAAACGAAAGTACCGAGAGAAATGATCTGTTCGTTCCATAGTTTTTTTTTTTTTTACCAGCATGAAGGTTAAAGATCCGTTAAATGCCAAATAAAAGATCTGAGCAAGAATTCTCGGTGAATTTCAGTGTTCATGTTTACGAATGTATTACATTATTGATATGGTTGAATTGCCGTGATCTACTGAGCATATTATTTGTTAGAGTGAATAATAAATGTTGTATAAAATTGAAAAGCTGGTAGATGAATACATTTGTAGTTATAAGCAAAGTGAATCTTTAAGTAGTTAGAATACAAATCCTACACAAGTACAATTGCAAACTGATTCCACCATCTTTCTATTAGGTGGGAAAATTCCATGAAGTCTGTTTTCTTTTCTTTCTCGCTGAACAACGCGAAGATTTCTTTCTTTTTAACAGTGTCTTTATTTATTTATTTATTTATTTATTTATTTATTTATTTTTTGCCATTTCCAGACAATTTTCTACCCTAGGCGACAACGGAAAAATGACTTCTAATATTAGAATTACTTTTTTTACATCTACTTACTACATTACTTTTTTACATTTGGCCGTAGAGGGGTCGGTATCGGGTGACTGCCCGGGACACTAAAAAATAACAGGTGGAAAATTCAAACACACACACACAAAAAAAAAATACTTACTAAAAATTTAAGTTTTTTTTAAAGGATGTATCATTTTGTAGAGCTGGAGAATAAAATCACGCAGAGGGATGGCTAGTAAAACCGCCCCCGCCTTTATCCCCCGAGTTATTTTTTCTAGATCTTTCGCCATTTCTATGTGTTTTACCATACTCGGTGGCAACTTAATAACGTTTTAATTTTTTTTCTTTTTTTTTTCTACAATTACTTTTTTACATCCGGGTCCGATCTTAGAGGTGGCGAGGTCGGGCCACTGCCCGGGACACTAAAGACTAAGGGGTTGAAAAGTAAAAAAATAAAATAGTAAAAATTTAAAAGTTTTTTCTTTTTGTTGTCACTGTTAAAATTTTGAAAATTAGCGTTAGGTTCGATAAAAGACATATCAGTGTATTAATAGAAAGAGATGTATAAGTGATAATTCCACGAAAAGTGTAGATAGCACACGAAGATACTTCATGGTATATGGAAATTCATTATGCTTACTGAAAAACCTGGTTTTTGAGTTCTTAACCCTTTCAGGGGCAAGTAATTGTGTTTTCGTAATGTTGAATTCACACAGGAATTTTCGAAACAAATTATTTCAAAATAAGGAAAAGCAATTTCGCAACTGATTTCCATAAAAGTTATAAAAGTAAAATTTAATTAAAAGTTTCTGGTGCAAATCTTGATTAAAATTAGGTAGGATATTATCCCACCGGTCCTCAATGGGTTAAGACAATGTGACTCATATCACGATGAATTTAAACGCCTCAATTGTAATAAATGGGAATACTGCAACTACAGTAAAATCTGTCAAAATGAAATCTTTCTATAACGGAAAGCTGTCTCAAGGCTGTTCTCAAACCCATAGGAGCTAACTTTTTGACACATTTCTGAATTCCTTTTTGTTCGAAAGCGCATGAAATTGGCAGGTTTTCTTATTCAAACGCTATGTAACGATATTTTCTATTTTTTTTTTAGTAAAGGCTGAAGATCTTTCAGAAAATACTGTCAAAATGGGCGTTCTGAACCGAATTCCTGTCGCAGCAGCACTAGAAAGTGGAAAAAGTTATCGTCATGCGACAAAAATCGCTTATGACTCGATAAGTCATTTATTTATAAAAAAAAAAATAATAATAAAAAAAAAAAATAAAATAAAATACTCTATTCAATTCCAAATCGCTTTAATAGTTAGTACTTCCAGCTTTATGCCTTTATGTTTGAAAATGAGTCTAAAAATGTGCCAGAAAGTTTTGTGGCGTTGAGCAGGGCATATGAGAACCACCTTAACCCTTAACCGGAAGCGTGAAAATCCCGTGCACAAATAGAACACTTAATAATTTACCAAATAGTGAACTTAAACATTTAATCTTTAATAGTAATGCATCAACAGGAACATTTTTTTAATATAATAGCATAAAAATAAGTTTTGAATGTTGGAGAGAGAAAATATTAAGGGCAGATATGTAGACGCAACCATCACACAGACGGTACGTTTCCGGTTAAGGGTTAAATGAAAAGTTACATGGCTCCAACTGACACCTGTATAAAGCGGAATTTCTTCCGGTTCCATTTTTACAGGTTTCAATAAATAAATATTTGATAGTACTGAATACGCAGTTCAATACAATCTAAATAAAAAGGAGTGACTATTTACTCCTCCGGAGTGAAGAGTCACTCTATCGCAGAGTCAAAATATGCCCAACCTCATTAGAGTGTCTATTCACTCTGAGCAAAAGTGAAATTTTTGACTCTCTGAAAGAGTGAATAGTCACTCATGGGAAGTGAATATTCACTCTAAACAGGGGTGGATAACCACACTGTCGGAGGAGTGACTATTTACTCTTGCAAAAGGAGTGCGGTTTTTCACCCCTGGCAGTAGTGAATACTCTTTCATAGGAGCTCTTTCATAGGAGTGAATTTTAATTTTCTATGGAGTCAATTTTTTTTTCCTTTTATTTTGCTTTTATGTTGCTTTTAAAATAATCACATATTTTACAGCATGCAATGAAAATAGACACAAGCGTGGTAAAGATTGGAATAAAATACTTTGTTAGTAATATTTATTTAATTCATAGTTTGAAACATTAATTGAACTTTTAAGGGAAAATTCAGTTAAAGTTACACGTGAATTTAAATTAGATTACTGACAGAAATAAACTATATATTTTCTTTCAATCTTATCCTTTGTGTTTGCTTTTATTGCATGCCCTATTAAGATATTTCTTTTAGAGTTTTATAAGGTAGATGTGCCAGTAATGGACACCCTTAAGGAATTTCTTTTAAAATAATTTTTTATTAATAGTTATAATTATTATATTCCAGTTTTTTCAATATTATATTAACCTATCAACAATATTTAACCATTCTTATAGTCCCATTTCCCAACATGAATCAAAATTTAATTATAAATAACAGATATAAATCAAAACACTCAAATGCCCAGTAATGGACACCCCATATAAAGTAATAAATATAATTGCTTTTATAACTGTATTTAGGACCAGAATTTAATGAATACACACTAATGAAACAAAATAGTTATTTTCAAATAAATTTAACAATTATGATACCAGTAAATAATAAATATTTGTAATAATCATTTACTGTTAACATCCATTATTTTAATTATCAGAAGATCGATGTTTTAATTATTTTAGATGGATAGTTTAAAATGCTAAATAGGTAATTACAGCTATCAAATTATTGAAACAGTGGGGGATTTCAAAAGGTAATTAAGAAAAAATGTTTTGGAATATTATTAGTGTTTAGTTTTGTCTCACTATTTTTAACAATTATAAGGAATATAAATATTTCAGAGACTACCTGATACATCATTTATAATAATTAATATTACAAATATGAAAAAAATGATATTATGAGTTAAATATTTTAAATACTAAATAAAATAATTTCAAAATAAAACTGTAGAACTGATGTTCCTGGCCACTGATCTGGCCACTGATCTGCAGATTTACTAGTTTCATGAATATTATCTATAACTTTAATATTCCCTTTTTTTTCTCGTCAAAGGTTAATAAGGAAACATTTAAGGCAGAAAACAAATTTTTAATAGCTTCTGTAACTTAATTGTTTTTATTTAAACGGAGAGGAATTAAGCCCTGTGAGCCCCTCTTTGACTGCTATTAAACAATATTTTCTGCTTCCTGGCTGGTTTAATTGCCAGATTATAAAATATGCAAGGTACATATACATAAAAAAAAAGAATAAGATATTGAAATTTTATTAATCACATAAAATAACTTAAAAGCAGCTATTTATAAAAGTTTTGGTGTTATTACATTTTGGTAAGTATAATTTAAAATATAATTTGATTATTTAGCTTTGCAGTTAAGCCAAAATATTTTATGCACTATAAACATTATTGAAATTGCATTTTTAGCAGTGTCTACATGGGGTGTCCATTACAGGAAAATGACTAATTAACCATCGCAGTAATGGACACCCCCTCTTAAAACCTTTAAAATAAATGAAATTTTATAAATGACCTTTAGTATATAAAATTCTAAGTTTTTATTGCTACTCAAACAAAAACATTCAAATTTTACAAGAAAATAAATAATATATAAATTAAACGAAGCTAGCTCTTAGCCTCTTCATTAAGATTTTCACAGAAAAACAGCGAAACTTTGAAACATTATTTTCTGCTTCCTGATTGGTTTGATTAAAAGTGTCAACATAGCCCAGTTTTATAAAACATGCAAGGGGGAATTATAAAAAAAATAATTAAAGCTAAATATTTATTAGTTATTTTTGTATGAACAAAAAACATCAAGGGGTGTCCATTACTGGCACATTTATCCTAAATAATTATTTAATAGGTGGATGTTATATGTTTAACAATGCTTGATTTCATTTTAATTTTTGTTTTAAATATAAATTCCTATCTTTTTTACCGTACTTTTTCCGTGAATTATTGCTATTTTTGCAAAGTCCCAAAAACAGCAATGTAAAAATGTTATTGTTATAAAATATTGTTATAAAAATGTTATAAAATATTTGTAATTTGTTCACTTACAAAACAATGTTTATAAACTCGCATCTTTTTTAAATGAGTTAGTTCTAAGCATGATTTAACTATTTATTTTATTTTATTTTATTTTATTTTATTTTTTTTATCCGCTGTGATTTTTTTTTGTTTTAATATGATCATGGAGTCTAAATTTTAAGTTCTCTGGAATATGTACATATTTTTCTTTTAAACATATTCCTTAACTTAATCATGATTTCTAATTTTCGACCATTATTGCTGAAAAATGGAATTAATACAGTACTTATTAATAAAACGATTCGGTATGCCATATTTAATTTAATTTTTTTATTTCTGTAGATATTGTATTTTGGGAATATGAGCAAAATAGATTTTATATGTTTTATAGGAAAAGATTGGCCTAGAAAATAGAAAAAAATAAATATAAAAATAAACACATTACATTTATTTGTATCTGTATGAATTTTAATAAAATTAAAGTAAGTGACTTGATATGAAATGTTCTTATTGTTTGAAAAACATTTTAATGTAAACAGGTAGTTATTAATCTCTTTAAAAAATATTCAGTCCTACATTATGTAATAAATATGAACTTTTAAAAAAATATACTAAAGCAGTCTTATCGATAAACTTCAAAACAGGCATAAAAACATTTTATTTCAATGCTTAAATATCACGTTTTATTTTTAGTGCCAAAAATTAAGTGTATCAAAAACGTAGAAAATGCGTTTAAAATATAAGGAAATTTAATAACAGATGCAGAATGTCTACAATTAATTTTTTTCATATTATTCAGTCTCGAAATTTTAAAATTATATATCGTAAAAAAATGCTTAAATACAATTTAAAAAAAATAATATACCAACCTTTTCGTAATGTCATAATCATTAAATATCATATTTAACTCCAAAACAGTAATAATGATGATAAATACTCTTAGTGTATACTCTAAGTCCAAGTTGTCGCCTTTAGAAATCAGTAATAAACAGCAACAACAAAAAGAAAAATAAATCTCATAGAACGGCAAATTATAATGTTTTCATCGTGTCTGCGATGAATTGAAAATATCCAGATGTTCTGAGTCAGCCTTGCAAACGAAACAGATAAAACATTTTTTTTCAATTGTTGGCAAAGTAGGATCACTGTACTGAATGGGAAGAATAAAATATATTTACACTCATTTTTTTTTATTATTCACACTGGCTGAAATAATGAAATTTTGATTATTTTTTGCTAAGCATTGTGTGCTATTCAATTGTTAAAACAATTACAGTAAACTCTCTGTAAGGCGTACTCTGTGTAGACGGAAACCTGTCTAACTCGGAAAGATTTTCAAGTCCCTGCGAATCCATAGACATAAAGTAAAATTTGTCTAAGGCGGAATATTGTCTACTACGGAAAATTTCCTCGGTCCCAATCGACTTTGCCTTAGACAGAGTTTACTGTATATTTTAAACCGCTACATGAATAAATATAATAGACAATCACTTTTCTAGGAAATCAATTTTCTAGGAATACAATTCAGAAGAACACTCTACGATCAATCTTTTTCTATACAACATACCACTATTTAGCTCATAATCATCTAGCTACACGAATAAATGGTTAAAATTAAATAAGACTTACCTTATGTGTTCCATAAAGAGTCATTTTAATGATATCCTAATCTGTTAATGCTAAGATTGCGGACAAAAAGTGATCATTTTTGTTATCTTACAAGGGCAATGTCGCCTTGCTGTTCTGAGTGGGTAATAAGCAATGCATACGTAAGTCACTCTTTCAGGAGTGACTAATTCACTCTCGATGACGGAGTGAGATATTTCACTTCTTTGTAAAGAGTGGAAAATTCCACTCTTTAAGGAGTGTATTTTTACAAAATGCACCCCAAACAGAGTGCAAATGCCTGTCACTCTTTCAAAGAGTGAACTTTTCAATCCTCCCAATTTTAGAGTGCATTAAGTATTTTGTGACTCATACTTTAAATTTTAACTCAGCTGTAGAGGTGTGCAAGGTGACGTCACGAACAGGTTTTTGCTGCTGCTGTAGGACAACTATCGGTACCTTTATCAATGATTTTTCTATTTTTGTATCCTACAGCTTTTTTGGTAGCTTTCATTACAAAAAGCTACCTATTGCAGCCGTTCGGAAGAAAGCGATTTAAAAAAATTTTGGTATATTTTCATCGATCATGACCCCCAGACCCCGAAAACACCCTCCGTTCAAAACTGATATATATCTGACCTATGTCACACTCTAACTCTCGTAATTATGAACCGATTTCGATGTAATTCGGTGTGTACATAGTACATACCAATGTCTCGACCGAGTGCGTTGGCCAGCTTCATCCGCCGTTTTGTTTCAAAATGGCGGCCATTTAAAATAATTTAAAATTTGAAATGTGGTACCAAAAAATTAAAAATGGAAAAATATTTTTTTCTTATGTATTTGACCTTTATACAAAGATTTCGGAGAAGTTTTTGTTTCGTCTATATCTTAAAAAATGGCTGAGTTGCAGCATTTTGAATTTCTAGCGTGGCTGACATTTTGAAACGTCCTGAAATTTGTCACGCGATAAAAGGCGTATTTATGAACCGATTTGGATGTAACATCGTTTATACATAGTACATACCAATGTCTCGACCGGGTTCGTTGGCCAGCTTCATCCGCCATTTTGCTTAAAAATGGCAGCCATTTAAATTTTTAAGAAAAATTTAAATTTGAAATGTGTACCAAAAAATTGAAAATTGAAAAAAATGTTTTCTTCTTATGTGTTTGACCTTGATAAAAAGATTCGGGAGCAGATTTTGTTTCGTCTATTTCTTAAGAAATGGCTGAGTTATAGCATTTTGAATTTCTAGCTTGGCTGACATTTTCAAACGTCCTGATTTTTGTCACGTAATAACAGGCGTATTTATGAACCGATTTGGATGTACCTTGGTGTGTACATAGTACATACAAGTATCTCGACCGAGTTCGTTGGCCAGCTTCATCCGCCATCTTGTTTCAAAACGGCGGCCATTTAAAAAAATTAAAAAAAAATTAGAATGAGATACCAAAAAATTGGAAAATGAAAAAGATTTTTTTCGTATGTGTTTGACCTTAATACAAAGATTCCAGAACAGTTTTTGTTTCGTCTATATCTAAAAAAATGGCTGAGTAATAGCATTTTGAATTTCTATTGTGGCTGACATTTTAAAACGACCTGATTTTTGTGACGCGATAACAGGCGTATTTATGAACCGATTTGGATGTAACTTGGTCTGTACATAGTACATATCAATATCTCAACCGAGTTCGTTGGCCAGCTTCATTCGCCATCTTGTTTCAAAAGGGTTGCCATTTCAAAATAAATTAAATTTAAAATTTAAAATGAGGTATTAAAAAATTGGAAAATGAAAAAGATTTTTTTATGTGTTTGGTCTTGATAGAAAGATTCCGGAGCAGTTTTTGTTTCTGAAAATTTGTTCTTTTGTTTATATCTTTAAAAATGTTTGAATTATAGCACTTTGAATTTCTAGCATGGCTAACATTTTGAAACGATCTTGTATTTGTCACGCGATAACACACGTATTCGCCTATTTCGATGTAAGAAGGCATGTGTATAGTATACATCAATACCTCAACCAAGTTCGCTGGCCAGATTCATCAGCCATCTTGTTTCAAAATGGCGGCCATTAAATAATATATATATATATATATTTAAAGTGAGGTGCAAAAATATAAGAAATTGAAAAAGGTTTCTTTCTTAAGTATTTGACCTTGATATAAGGATTCAGGAGCGTTTTTTGTTTGTCTTTACCTTAAAAAATGGCTCAGATATAGCAGCTTCAATTTCTATTGTGTGGGACATTTGAAAAATCAGATTTTTTGCATGCGACAGCACTCGTATATATCAACCGACTCCGATGTGAGTGAGCTTGTGCACTGCAATTACTAAGATCCCGACCAAGTTCACTGGTTAGCCTCATCCACCATGTTGTCTTAAAATGGCAGGCACTTTAAGAAATCGCCGAATTTGGCAGCCAAATATAAGTTACTTTAAATAAAAGCAGCTTGGATAAAGCTGACTAATTTCGCGAAATTCTCATTCATTATATTGATAAAAATTAGTATTGAATCTCCTATATTCGGTTTCCACTAAATTGAGCTTCGTGTGTTTGAATGATATAAGTTGGCTTTTTTAAAATAAGGAATATGAAAGCTACCTCTTCCTCCCGGCACTGGCCGGAAGGACTTTTCATTGTAATACGGTAAAAGTCACGTGATATGAACTGCTGTATTAGAAACTTGATAAAATTCTTTTTGTGAATTTACTTTCCGAAGGAAGTGTGTGTGTGTGTGGGGGGGGGGAGGGGGGGAGGCGCGAAATTTCATGTTAGCCACGCAAGGAAAAAAAAGCTGCTTTCGGCCTTATTGCCACCTTTAGAATCTTCAAAAAATCGCAAACATTTTTTTAAAAATTTGAACTTTTTTGCAATCACTGACCCGAAACCTTTCGAAAATATTCATATTAGATAGAACACGCATAATTTCGAAATTAGATGGCGAATTTGTGAAATTTAACCCTTACGCTTACCATTTAACTATTTACCAAATTATGAATAAATGAAAATTTCGGCATCCAAAACATTTTTCTATGATTTTTGAAAATAGGTTAGAAAATGTGTACAATCATTAAAAAAATTTTAGAAAGGCTTCGTCTATTAAAATTAATAAATTAAATCGGTATACACAAGGGTTTTGTGCAGTAAAATGTCTGAAATTCAGGCACTTATGTGTCTGAAACGGAGTGTTCAATTTTAAGACGTTTTAGAATGTCTTTTTTTTTTTTCGGATACTTTTGCGTCTGAATTTCAGACTCTTGAAAAGCCTGAATCGCTGTTATTTCTGACCTCTGATTTTTAGGCATTAAGAACTAATTTTTGTTACCATTGCCACCCACTTTTTTTTTTTGGAAGGATTATACTCAGCCATGTTTGACCACGTTAAATCCTGGGAAAATATTTGACTATAAACAGGGCTGTTTTTTTTACAGAAGCAGAACCTACTTCGCTAGCTCAGACAAACTTTGTCATGAGTCCTGCCCCATTCTAATTTCAGGGGGCTCCAAAATGGTGTGCAATTTTCGTAAAGTTGATAATTTAAATCCCTTCTGACATTGTACTGATTATAATCAAATTTTAGAAATTCTAAAGTAGGATAAGATTAAAAAACAAAAAAATATATTTATCTAAATACAGTAATACCTCTCAATAGCGAATTCCTTGGGATCGCAGAATTTGTCCAATATTCGGAGGTATCTGCATCTGCTTTTCTTAGGTAAATGTATACATCTATGTATGTATGTTGTGAATTGAAAAATGTGTTTTCTAATAAATAGAGGTGTCCGTTATGGAGCTTTTACTGTAAAACCTTCATAAAGGACAACTCTATCGAACGCACATCTTTTTCAATTTATAACTCATGCGTAAGTATATATTTTCAAATACATTTTTTGTTTTTTTCTACTCTAAATATTCAAAATATTGACTATAATCAGTACAATGTTGAAACAGATCCAAAATACGAGCGTTAGAAAAATTACATACCAAATTTGGGGCCCCTAAAATCGAAGGTTGGGGGGGGGGGGGGCGCTGCCTGAAGAAAAGACCAACGTTGCATTATGTTTCGCTAAAGTTTCGCTAAATAGAGGTGTCCGGTATTCGGCAGCGTCCGTTATGGAGGTTAATGAACATTCCCGCGAATAGCGGACACTTCTATTTAGCGAACACTTTTTAAATCCTATTATCCTACTGTAAAAGTTCAAAATATTCATTATAATCAGTGCAGTTTCGAAAAAGATTTAAATTATCAGCTTTACGAACATTGCATAACAAATTCCCCCTCCCCCCCCCCCCCAAAAAAAAAAAAATAAATAAATTCGGGGGCGGGTCCAGCGCCATGACCCAGTTAAGCAACCCAACCATGCTTTATTGTTCGCTAATGAGAAGTGTCCGTTATGAAGGTTTTACTAACTGCTATTAGGCAAAATGCGTAACAGACATTACCGAATAGCTATTTAATGAAAACCTTTTTCAATCAACAACACTTACAGATTTCTATATTTATGCCTCTGAAAACCGACAAATTCCACGGCCCAAAGGTGTTCGCTATTGAGAGGTTTTACTATATCATATTTCATATTTATACTGTAAAAGCGCGGTAACGATGCTCCCGAATAACGGACACTTTTTCGATCCCCAACAGCTATAAATCTGTACCTTTTAACGTCTCAATAGCGGACACTTCCGAATAGCGGTCTAATTTCGAGCTCCTGAGGTGTCCACTATTCAGAGGCTTTACTTTACTGTATCTTATACTATAATGGGAGCAAAAATTGTGTGTGTGTGTGTGTGTGTGTGTATGTAAATTTTATCTTGAGAACGGCTCTAACGATTTTAATTAAATTTTGCACCCTACCGTTTTTGGACACGTAAAGACCATTGGGATGGGTCTCGCGTTCGAGAAAATTAGATTAGTGGGTGATTTTGGGTCATAATGGGTCAGGGTCTAGCTAATTATATCTAAAGAACGGCTCAATCGATTTTGACCAAATTTTGTATCCAACCATTTTCGGGAACGAGAAGACTATTGGGCTAGGTCACGTGGTCGAAAAATTTTGATTTGTGGGTCATTTTTGGGTCAGTGTGGGTCTAGCTATTTTTATCTGAAAAACGGCTTTACCGATTTTCACTAAACTCTATATTCTGCAGTTTTGGATTACGAGAAGACCATTGGGCTAAGTCACATGTTCGAGAAAATTCGATTAGGGATCATTTTTGGGTCACCGTGGGTCAAGCTAAGTTTATCTAGATAACGGATCTAACGATTTTGACGAAATTTTCCACCCTACTGTTTTCGGGCATGAAAAGACGATTGGCATGGGTCATGTGTTCGAGAAAATTCGATTAGTGGGTCATTTTGGGTCATAATGTGTCAGGGTCAAGCTAATTATATCTAGAGAACGGCTCAATCGATTTTGACTGAATTTTGTATCTAACCATTTTCGGGCACGAAAAGAATATTGGGAAGGGCCTCATGTTCGAGAAAATTCGATTAGTGGGTCATAATGGGTCGGAGTCAAGCTAATTATATCTAGAGAACGGCTCAATCGATTTTGACTAAATTTTGTATCTAACCATTTTCAGGCACGTAAAAAAAACCATTGGGATGGCTCTCCTGTTCGAGAAAATTCGATTAGTGAGTCATTTTGGGTCATAATGGGTCAGGGTCAAGCTAATTATATCTAAAGAACGGCTCAATCGATTTTGACTAAATTTTGTATCTCACCATTTTCGGGCACGAAAGGACCATTGGGATGGGCCACGTGTTCGAGAAAATTCGATTAGTGGGTCATTTTGGGTCATAATGGGTCGGAGTCAAGCTAATTATATCTAGAGAACGGCTCAATCGATTTTGACTGAATTTTGTATCTAACCATTTTCGAGCACGAAAAGACCATTGGGAAGGGTCTCATGTTCGAGAAAATTCGATTAGTGGGTCATTTTGGGTCATAATGGGTCGGAGTCAAGCTAATTATATCTAGAGAACGGCTCGATCGATTTTGACTAAATTTTGTATCTAACCATTTTCAGGCACAAAACAAATCATTGGGATGGCTTTCCTGTTCGAGAAAATTCGATTAGTGAGTCATTTTGGATCATAATGGGTCAGGGTCAAGCTAATTATATCTAAAGAACGGCTCAATCGATTTTGACTAAATTTTGTATCTAACCATTTTCGGGCACGAAAGGACCATTGGGATGGGTCACGTGTTCGAGAAAATTCGATTAGTGAGTCATTTTTGGGTCACTGTGGGTCTAGCTATTTTTATCTAAAAAACGGCTCTAACGATTTTTACTAAACTCTATATTCTACAGTTTTGGATTACGAGAAGACCATTAGGCTAAGTCACATGGTCAAGAAAATTCGACTATTGGGTCATTTTTGGGTCACCTTGGGTCACTCTATCTAGATAACTGCTGTAACGATTTTGACGAAACTTTGCACCCTACTGTTTTCGGGCACGAAAAGACCATTGGGATGGGCCTCGTGTTCGAGGAAAATAGATTAGTGGGTCATTTTGGATCATAATGGGTCAGGATAGAGCTAATTATAACTAGAGAACGGCTCAATCGATTTTGGCTAAATTTTCTATCTAACAATTTTCGGGCACGAAAAGACCATTGATATGGATAACGTGTTCAAGAAAATTCGATTAGTGGGTCATTTTTGGGTCACCGTGGGTCCAGCTAAGTTTATCTAGATAACGGCTCTACTATTTTGACGAAATTCTGTAAGCTATTGTTTTCGGGCACAAAAATACCATTGGGATGGGTCAATTGTTTGAGAAAATTCGATCAGTGTGTCATTATGAGTCAGGGTCAAGCTAATTACATCTAAAAACGGCTCAAGAAATTTTCACAATTTTTTTTTAATATACGGCCATTTCTGGTCATGAGATGACGTTTGGGCTAAGTCACATGTTCGAGAAAATTCAATTAGTGGGTCATTTTGGGTCACAATGGGCCAGAGTCAAGCTAATTGAATCTAAAAACATGCTCAAAACATTTTGAACAAATTTTATATTATACCATTTCTGGGCATGAGAAGAGAATTGGGGTAAGTCACATGTTTGAGAAAATTTGATTAGTGGGTCATTTTGGGTCACAATGGGTCAGAGTCCAGCTAATTTTATCTAAAAATCGTCTTAAATTATTTTGACTAAATTTTGTATTCTATCATTTTTGGGCTCGAGAAGACCATTGGGCTAGGTCGCATGTTCAAGGAAATTCGATTAGTGGGTCATTTTGGCTAACAATGGGTCAGGGTCCAGCTAATTGTATTTAAAAAGCGCTTCAAAACATTTTGAAAACATTTTGTATAATACCGTTTCCGAGCATGATAAGACCATTGGGCAGGGTCGCATGTACAAGAAAATTCAATGAATGGGTCATTTTGGGTCCTAATGGATCAGGATCAAGCTAACTTTATCTAAAAAACGGCTCAAAAGATTTTGACAAAACTGTGTACTACTCCGTTTCTGGACACTATAAAACCAGTGGGATGGGTCGCATGCTCAAGAAAATTCTATTAGTGGGTCATTTTGGTGATAATGGGTCGGGGTCAAGCTAACGGCATCCATCTCAAAAATGTTCAAACAATTTTGACAATCTTTTTTGTTATACCGTTTCACAGAACAAAAATACCATTGAAATAGCTCACACTTTCGATAAATTTCGGTTGTTTTTTGAATCAACGTGGGTCAAGCTTATTTTATCTAGAATATGACTAACGATTTTCACTAAATTTTGTATTCCATCGTTTTCAGGCTCGAGAAGAGCATTGTATTAGGTCGCATGTTTGAAAAAATTCGATTAGTGCGTCATTTTGGGTCACTATGTCTCAGGGTCAAGCTAATTGTATCTAAAACAGCAAGAATGATTTAGTGGGAATAATATATCGAGATAAACACAAAGCTCATTTTGACCGAGCTTAGCTCGGTCATTCCTGCTAGTATTCATTTATACTCGTATGCATGTTCTAAAGCATATAAAGTGTTTACGTTTTGGGACAGCATAGGAAATATGCTTCAAATGAATTCCAGATCCAGGGGCTGACATTAATCAATAATATTTTGTAAAATTACTTTAATCACATGAATCTAAACCTGCCAGAATTTGCCAGCTTGAGCCTGGCTCGATCCGAACGAAAGCTTATCTAGACTCGGCCCGGGCCCAGCCGGCCTGTTCGTATTTTTGCGGTTCACGGCCCGGTCCCTGCAAAAATCAGTGTAAATAGGCCCGGCCTGGTCAGTGCCAAAATCAGTGAAATCAATCCCGACTCAACTTCCACAAAAGATTCCGAATTTTCTTAACATATAATTAAGTTTGTTTTCAAGAATATAATGCATGCATATTGATGGGAAAATTTAGCCGTTTATTTTAGATTACTACTTCGCAAGCCAGAGCATACAGAGTAGCAACATTAACACGTTGAGTGCCACGGTGACTGACACTGAAGCTGAAAAATTTACAATGTTTTAAGTAATTTTTAAAAATGTATAATCCTGTAATAAATAAAAGATAAGTTAATTTTAAATAAATTTTCAGTAATTACTTAAAACAACATATATATTTTTCGTTTTATATCATAATTTTAGACCGTCAGTTATCGGTGAATGCCACGTTCTAAACGGAAAGTTCAGTGTCAGCCACCGGTGACCGACTTGGCGCTTAACGTGTTAATAATCACTTAGACTCATTTAGACTCTTAAATTTAAGGGGACAGTTCGCCTTCAACCGGTTAAAAATGCTAGAAAACTAATTCAAATTCCATACCTTTTCACAAACTAACTAATAAAGCAAATTCAATGAAATTTTTTGGATTGTTGAGTATAGTATTACTTGTTCAATAAACAAAACTGATTGATAAAAAATATTTAAATTAATTAGGAAAACTTAATTAAGTAACCTACCGTTTTTAACACTTTCCAACAAAGTTGAAAAGTGTTTATGCATTCGGTTTGTCTGTCCGTCTGTCCACGCTCTAACTCCCGTAAATATACTCGGATTTTCATGCAATTTATAATCCATATTTAGGGTCACCTAAACATGTTTGGTATTGCATATGAAGTATGTGGGATTAACATTTCATTTACAGGGCTACCCAAAGGAATTTCATTACATTATGGTATATGGGGAAAAATCGCTTGCAGAGTATTTTAATGACATTACGCTGTTTCAAATGTATTTAAACTGATATAAATCACTGAATTTCACCACAAGATGATTACGACAGAAGAGGGTATTCATAGCATTTGTATTTCATTTACAGGGACACACAAAAGAAATCGGTTACAATACTGTCTTTGAGTAAAAACAGCTCAAATGCGTTTTCAATTTCGGCTTGCGCTTTTAAATTTAACTGTTTTAATCATATACAGTGCTGCTCAAAGTATACAATAGGGCAATACAATATATACAGGGTTGATAAAAGAATTCAGATAATTTTCCGATTGTAGATAGGAACATCTGAAATTTGAGTTTTCAAGTATGTGATGCCTTTCCATATGGTTGAATTAGACGTAATATTTTAACTTATTAAACTATGACGTTTTGTTACATTATTCTAAATGTGTTGGGAAGTGTTTCATAATCTATGCAAGACGCATGATTTTCTTTCTTGTTTGTTTTTGTAATTACTATGTATCACTGTGCGCATATCTCGTGTTCATTTGAATTTATTTAATTTAAATAGATTTTAATTTAAAGATAACGCTTTGCTTAACATAATGAACTAAAATCTTTTAATTATCTTCATTTATAATATTTATAACTAATAATAAAAATTAAAAAAGAAAATCTCTAAAATTTCTCGCGTATTTTTTTAAATAACATTTTTATTATTTAAGATAATTCTACGATTTTAGTTCCTTTTATGCAAAAGTATAATATTAATACACTCAGAAAATTTCAACCCATTATCTTTAACAGTTTTTTAGAAATCATACGCGCAGTGATATATAGTAATTATACGAAAAAAAAAAAAAACAGTAGGTTACTTAATTAAGTTTTCCTAATTAATTTATTTTTCATCAATCTGTTTTGTTTATTGTAACAAGTAATGCTATACTTAATAATCCAAAAAAATTCATTGAATTTGCTTTATTAGTTAGTTTGTGAAAAGGTATGGAAATTGAATCAGTTTTCCAGAATTTTTGACGGGTTGAAGGTGAACTGCCCCCTACATTTAAATAAGAATTCATTAAGTACATTATTATCATTCAGAACGAAAGAAAAAAAAGATGGTTAAAACTTAAAATATCATAGCTTTTAAAGCTGTATAAGAAAACAAAGGGGATTTTTGAAAATATTTCTCTGTAATTTATTAAGTTAAATTTCTAATGATTCCATTGCTAATATTTCATTATCACTAATTATTTTTACAAAACCAATAGCCTGCCCGACACGTCATGGGAACAATTAAGTCCTGTACCAGCCCGCTATGTAGGCCCAGCATGTTGAGCAAACATGTAAGCCTGATCCCTCCCCGGCCCGAATCTACTGAAAAGATTAAGCCTTGGATCAGACATGATGTAACTACCCGATGCTGATCTCTAACACTGGACATATTATATTTCTGTATTGATGTTGTCAATCTAGCATCGGCTCGTGCAGCACATTTATACTTATCCTCGTCCCAGTCACTTCCAATGAAAATTGCTCATAATTTATCGACTCAGTTTAATCCTTTTAATTTCTTATATCGGGCCGGTCGACCTACTTAAGTTTTTTATCGGCCCGTCCCCTTAAAAAAAAACTGTCATTAATCTGCTGGACCCGGCCCAGCCGGTTGGAAATTTTGCCTTCATTATGCCGGGCCAAGTCTGGGCCCATGCAGATATCTAACACACACTCAGAAATAATAATAATAATAATAATTTAAGGCTGTTCTGAACTGCTCCGCTCAAAAAGCGCAAAACGTTTTGACATAGTTATAAACTCATTTTTTAACGGAAAGATATAAAATTGGAAGGCCTGACTATGAAAGCGATTTGGAATAGAACTGTGTTTTCCATTTTTTTTTTATAAATAAATTACGTATTGAGTTACAAGCGATTTCGATCACGTGACAAATACTTTTTCATCCGTTCTTGGGAGATTTTTCTTCTTTCGCGCGGAAATTCGGTTCAAAACGTCCACTTTGACACTATTTTCTGAAAAATTTATTGCGTTTGCAAAAAAACCGGAAAAAACAGTTCGATTACATTGTTTCTCAACAACAACCCCTGATAGTTTCATGCATTTCCAAACAAAAATTAATTAAAACTTATGTCACAAAGTTGCCCTTTTGGATTTGTGAACAACCTCAAAAGAAAACCTAAATATCCGATTTAATTTTTTAAGTCAGATTCTTTATTATTATTATTATTATTGAGAATTTTTTTACACTCAGGCATATATAAAAAATACTTTGAGAAAAAAAATCTAAAATTTTTTTTCTATTAGTATCACAGTAAAAATAATTTATTTAACTATAAAATTAAAAAATATAATAATTATATGAAAATACATACATAGGCAGAATAAACATAATCATAATTATAATTTCAAAACGGGTTATCTTCTTAAAATATTAAATATCAGCATTGTTACCAATCAGTAGGCATTACTGGCATTGGTTGTCTGGAATATTAGATTACAATTTGTTTATTTAGATTAAATTTTCAAGAACTTGTTTATTTAGATCTCAAATTTTATTACAAAAATGAAAATCCCTTGGAGAAGTATGTAGCCCTGTCATGGACCGAAAATGGCTCTTATCTATACCTGGCTGCTTTTTCTTTCTCCTTATATAATTTTCATTAATTTTTATGCACAGTATCATTCAGCTTGATTTTTTAATTGTTTATCGCAAATTGGAGTAATTGCACAAATTTTTGTACTTCGCTTATAGTGTATTTTCAAGACGGCGCTGTGTATTGAAATTTAAATATGTTGAGATGGAACACACGAAATATATATATCAAAGTAGTTTTTGTATTTTTAAACAAGTTTTCATTAAGGATTATTAAAAAGAAAAAGATGTATGGTCGTGCAAGTGAATCCCCCGGATCCAAAGTAATAAGTGACATGTGTTATATCGCGAAATTTACGTAGTTTTTTTTTCTTTTTTTCTTTTTTCAATTTAACCAAAAATGTTAAAAAAAAAAAAATAATAATAATAAAATAAGCTTCTTGAATCTAACTAGGCAATTATTGACATATATTTAAAATAAATAAATTTAATCGAAATTTATTCGAATAAATTCGAATTAATTCGAAAATTTATTCGAAAAAATATTTTTCCACCCTCAACAGCACGAAATTTTCTGAGACATTTTCAGACATATTTTTAAAAGTAAAAACATGAAACTTGCTGGGCTGATTTCTGAAGACATGTTTAACATGCCGTGTGATTTCATTTTCAGCTCAATTAATTGGAATTTGATTTTTAAACAATTATTTTCTCAGTATGACCATTTTTTTCATTCCCAGATCGCCCCCTTCGGAAAATTCGGTTCAAAACGCCAAATTTGACAGCGTTTTTTACAGTATTTTCTGCACTTATCAAAAAATTAAGAAGCACGGCACATTATGTAGTTTCTAAATAAAAGAATTTCCCAGTTTGATGCGTTTGAGAGCAAAAATGAATTTTAAAATGAATCAGAAAATAAGCAGTTTGGATCGGAATACACCCTTAAAGAAAAAGCACTAATTTTCGACTAATTATTTTTTAAAGATGATGATGATTAAAACTTTCACAAGGTCACTAAAAGCAAAAGGATAGAGCGAAAAAAACTGTACATTTTTGAAAGCATTTATTTCAATTCATAAATAAGAAATATTGTTGAACAAATTCATTTAAATGATGTCATTTTTGTATAATTTCGTCAAAATAACTTCACTTTCATTTCACCAGTTCCGAAATTAGAAGTCAAATCTAAAAAGGTCATATTGTTTTTTGCAAATAAACCATTAACAATGTGCATTTTTATTGAATAATTTTTAGCCAACATAGTAAATATGATTTATTACTGGAAATTTAATATTTAAAAAATATAGTTTTCTCTAAATGTAAATAAAATTAGATTTCATTTCCCCCAAAGGAGTCGAACGATCTCCTGCAATTTAGATGCAACACATCGGGTTTCTACGCCAGGTAAACTCTTTTATTAAAATCTGACTGTCTGCTTGTATTCTCCTCCCCCAAGAATATGTAATGTTAGGCGATTAAATTGATACTAGTTATTTGGATGGATCGGAAGCTGTCAAATAAACTCTCAGAAATTTAAAAATTTTAATTAATTTTCTAGATATTATTATTATTACTATTATTTGTCATTTTTAATGACATTGCTGCAATGGTGGCAACTAAATTACTCCATATTTGTGCATAAAAGGGATAAAAGGAGAAACGATAGGGATTATTAGATTTTTATTAGCGTCATTTTTCCCATTGAATTTTTTCTTTTTTTTTTTTTTTTTTTATCTATCTATACTATAATGCGAGCAAAAATTGTGTGTGTGTGTATGTAAATTTTATCTTGGGAACGGCTCTAACGATGTTAATTAAATTTCGCACCTTACCGTTTTTGGACACGTAAAGACCATTGGGATGGGTCTCGTGTTAGAGAAAATTCGATTAGTGGGTGATTTTGGGTCAAAATGGGTCAGGGTCTAGCAAATTATATCTAAAAAACGGCTCAATCGATTTTGACCAAATTTTGTATCCAACCATTTTCGGGCACGAGAAGACTATTGGGCTAGGTCTCGTGTTCGAGAAATTCAGATTTGTGGGTCATTTTTGGGTCAGTGTGGGTCTAGCTATTCTTATCTAAAAAACGGCTCTAACGATTTTCACTAAAATCTATATTCTACAGTTTTGGATCACGAGAAGACCATTGGGCTAAGTCACATGTTCGAGAAAATTCGATTAGGGGGTCATTTTTGGGTCACCGTGGGTCAAGCTAAGTTTATCTAGATAACGGCTCTAACGATTTTGACGAAATTTTGCACCCTACTGTTTTCGGGCACGAAAAGACGATTGGCATGGGTCATGTGTTCGCGAAAATTAGATTAGTGAGTCATTTTGGGTCATAATGTGTCAGGGTCAAGCTAATTATATCTAGAGAACGGCTCAATCACTTTTGACTGAATTTTGTATCTAACCATTTTCGGACACGAAAAGACCATTGGGATGGGTCTCATGTTCGAGAAAATTAGATTAGTGGGTCATTTTGGGCCATAATGGGTCGGAGTCAAGCTAATTATATCTAGAGAACGGCTCAATCGATCTTGACTAAATTTTGTATCTAACCATTTTCTGACACGAAAAAAACCATTGGTGTGGCTCTCGTGTTCGAGAAAATTCGATTAGTAGGTCATTTTGGGTCAGTGTCAAGCTAATTATGTCTAAAGAACGGCTCAATCGATTTTGACTAAATTTTGTATCTAAGCATTTTCGGGCACGAAATGAGCATTCGGATGGGTCTCGTGTTCGAAAAAATTCGATTAGTGAGTGATTTTGGGTCAAAATTGGTCAGGGTCTAGCTAATTATATCTAAAGAACGGCTCAATCGATTTTGACCAAATTTTGTATCCAACCATTTTCGGGCACGAGAAGACTATTGAGCTAGGTCACGTGTTCGAGAAAATCAGATGGGTGGGTCATTTTTGGGTCAGTGTGGGTCTAGCTATTCTTATCTAAAAAACGGCTCTAACGATTTTCACTAAAATCTATATTCTACAGTTTTGGATTACGAGAAGACCATTGGGCTAAGTCACATGTTCGAGAAAATTCGATTAGGGGGTCATTTTGGGGTCACCGTGGGTCAAGCTAAGTTTATCTAGATAACGGCTCTAACGATTTTGACGAAATTTTGCACCCTACTGTTTTCGGACACGAAAAGACCATTGGGATGGGTCTCGTGTTCGAGAAAATTCGATTAGTGGGTCATTTTGGGTCATAATGGGTTAGGGTCAAGCTAATTATATCTAGAGAACGACTCAATCGATTTTGACTAAATTTTGTATCTAACAATTTTCGGGCACGAAAAAACCATTGGGATGGATAACGTGTTCAAGAAAATTCGATTAGTGGGTCATTTTTGGGTCACCGTGGGTCCAGCTAAGTTTATCTAGATAACGGCTCTACTATTTTGACGAAATTCTTTAAGCTATTATTTTCGGGCACAAAAAGACCATTGGGATGGGTCACGTGTTTGAGAAAATTCGATTAGTGGGTCATTATGAGTCAGGGTCAAGCTAATTACATCTAAAAACGGCTCAAGACATTTTCTCAAATTTTTTTAATATTCGGCCGTTTCTGGTCATGAGATGACGTTTGGGCTAAGTCACATGTTTGAGAAAATTCAATTAGTGGGTCATTTTGGGTCACAATGGGCCAGAGTCAAGTAATTGAATCTAAAAACATGCTCAAAATATTTTGACCAAATTTTATATTATACCATTTCTGGGCATGAGAAGAGAATTGGGGTAAGTCACATGTTCGAGAAAATTCGATTAGTGGGTTATTTTGGCTCACAATGGGTCAGGGTCCAGCTAATTTTATCTAATAAACGGCTCAAACGATTTTGACTAAATTTTGTATTCTATCATTTTCGGGCTCGAGAAGACCATTGGGCTAGGTCGCATGTTCAAGGAAATTTGATTAGTGGGTCATTTTGGCTCACAATGGGTCAGAGTCAAGCTAATTGTATTTAAAAAGCGCTTCAAAACATATTGAAAACATTTTGTATAATACCGTTTCCGAGCATTATAAGACCATTGGGCAGGGTCGCATGTACGAGAAAATTCAATGAATGGGTCATTTTGGGTCCTAATGGATCAGGATCAAGCTAACTTTATCTGAAAAACTGCTCAAAAAATTTTGACAAATCTGTGTACTACGCCGATTCTGGACAATATAAAACCACTGGGCTGGGTCGCATGCTCAAGAAAATTCTATTAGTGGGTCATTTTGGTGATAATGGGTCGGGGTCAAGCTAACGGCATCCATCTCAAAAATGTTCAAACAATTTTGACAATTTTTTTTGTTATACCGTTTCACAGAGCAAAAATACCATTGAAATAGCTCACACTTTCGATAAATTTCGGTTAGTGGTTTTTTGAATCAACGTGGTCAAACTTATTTTATCTAGAATATGACTAACGATTTTCACTAAATTTTGTATTCCATCGTTTTCAGGCTCGAGAAGAGAATTGTATTAGGTCGCATGTTCGAAAAAATTTGATTAGTGCGTCATTTTGGGTCACTATGTCTCAGGGTCAAGCTAATTGCATCTAAAACAGCAAGAATGATTTAGTGGTAATAATATATCAAGATAAACACAAAGCTCATTTTCACCGAGCTTAGCTCGGTCATTCCTGCTAGTATGTATAATGAAATTAAAAAATATGTATAACTTAATTAAATAAATTTTTTCAAAAAATTCTAAGAAATAAAATCATAACGTCACGCGTTCAAGCTTCTTTAATCAGTTTTTTTTCTACAAAACAAAAATCGTCTGTTGACAAATGACAATTAAAAATCATTCCATCATAACTGTTTTTCAGTTTTGCAGCCAATCAAGGAGGTTAACCATACACAAAATTAAGCTCCTTCCATTTAACGGTACAATTGTTGCTCCTATTTACAACAAATGTATTTAAAGAAGAAACATAGCTTTTCAACTGATTATTTCCTAAAGATGGCAATAGTGAAATCGTTAAGTAAGAAAAATGATAATTTTTTAACCATTAATTCATAAACCTGATTATTTTTTTTATTATTTTTTTGCATACGTTCGTTAACGTGACGTCATTTTTGTTTAAAATCGTCAAAATGATTTCATTTTTATTGTAAAAAATTTTAATCTACATTGTAAACATAATTTTATACTTGATACTTAGTATTTAATAAAATTAATATTATAAATATTTTTAAATGTAGGTACAATAAAATTAGATTTCTTTTCCCCCCAAAGAATCAAAAGATCCCATGCAATATAAAAGCAACAAATCGGATTGTCATGTAGCAGTCATAATAAAATAATGAATTGTTTACCATTCATACTTTAAAGTCGTTTAACTTTGGAAATTAATAAAAAAGTAACAAATGAATGGCCAGTACAATATTAATTTTACCAAAGTAATGTTTATTTACTGTTTGTTCTATGCAACATTTATATAAAGTAAAATTTTTATGCTTAAGAATTCCTAGAACGCTGTAGTTTTTCCTGAAATTTAATTCTGGTAATGCATAGCTGCTAACCTTCCGGTTTTATGAAGTCTCATAAACATAATTGGAAACAGAAAGATTACTTAAGGCTGTTCTGAAATCCAAAGGGTCAACTTTCTGACGTAAGTTTTAATTCATTTTTCTTCGGAAACGCATGAAACTAGAAAGTGTTGTTATTCAGAAACTATGTCATCGAACTGTTTTTTCCGTTTTCTTGTAAACGCAATAGATCTTTCAGAAAATACTGTCAAAGTTGTCATTTTGAACCGAACTTCCGAACGAAAGAAGAAAATCCAGTCAGTAAGGGGAGAAAAATGCCGTGTCACGTGATCAAAATCGCTTCTTACTCAATAGGTAATTGATTGATCAAAAAATGGAAAACACAGCTCGATTCCAAATCGCTTCCATGGTCAGGCTTTCCAATTTTATATATTTCCGTTAAAAAATGAATTTGTAAATGTGTCAAAACGTTTTGCGCTTGTTGAGCAGGGCAGTTGAGAACAGCCTTAATGAAATGTTACTTTGTTTCTACTTGGTTGTTTAATAAGTCCCTTTATTTTATAAAATTTCTGATGTTAGTTGATTAAAAAAAAAAAAAAAAAAAAAAAAAAAAAAGGAAGGCTGGCAGATATGTCTTTAATTTTATTCGGTTTATAAAATGATTTATCACACCGTTCTGGCCACTCTTAACATTTGGGTATACTCAGTAGCATTATTCTTATTTCGAGTTCTTTATCTATCTCAGAACCTAACTGCCTCAGGGGCAAACTTCCACCAGTAACTTTTAATAGAAATTTTCGCGTTAGTTAAACTGCTTATTCCTGCAGAATTTCTGTCATAAATAAGGATAAAATTTCCATTCATTTTTACAGGGGGAAGTTTGCCCCTGCGGTAATCAGACACTGATTCAGTCAATCATTCAACAGTAATAATTATTTTGCAATAAAAGAACAGTGGAACTTAAATAGCTTCTAGAAATTATTTAACAGTCGTGGAGAAAGATATGTTATTTTTCAGCAAATGGCAGATGATTGGCAAAGAATTGAACTGTGATTGGCTGATTTCGATATTGCTTCCTAGCTTTTATGCTTTACTGAATCTGAACCTTTTCTCCGCAAAACTTTCTAGCCACTGAATGCTTGCAAAGACATGAAAGGAAGATTTTTAATTGTTTTCGATTGTTATTGACTTTTTTTTTTTCTTTTGACGCGTCATAATAAACGCTTAAAATAGCACTTTTTTAAAATTTGAAAGTACATTTTTAAGCTCTTTTTTTTTTTTTTTTTGTTAATATAGAAAACAAATTTCGGAAACTTTATTTTTATTATAATTTTAATATAAAAAACTATTGTTTCAGTCTTTCTTTTTACTACTTTGCGGGCAATGCGTTCCAAATTTAACAGGGACTTTCCGTTAATCTGTCGCTAAATAATGAACTATAAGACAATAACATTATTTATCCTTATGTTATTTATCCTAATACATTAATGCCATCTCTACTCTTAAGGTATGTGCCTACCTTCGAGGCAATTTTTTTTTTTTTTTTAAATATGAAATTTTTATCAAACACGTGTATTTTAATTAAAACAGGGAATAAAACTATGTATTCATGTACATTTTTAATGGAATTTTAATTAATTTTTCAAATTCAGGCAATATTTAGTCAAATCTTAGTGAAGAATTGCGTTTATGCCAAACCTACTGCAACGAAATCTACTAACAGGGGAGAGTAGCCGAATTTGGACCACTTCACTTATTTTCAGGTGTAACTCACTTAATTTTTGGAATATCTGCAAAAGATCTATGCACAGGGTCAATCTATTCATCTACTAACTAAATAAATATTTAGATCAATTTCTTTTTGAAAATCTTAAATTTTATTTTAATTTGAAAAATTTGTCAAAAGTGGTCCAAATTCAGCAACTGGTCGTCTAATTTGGACCCCCCCAGTCTCCTAAATTGGACCAAATAATATCAGGTTGTTTTAATGACTAGGGAATATAACTAATTTTATTAAAAGCAAAGTTTGCGATTAATGAAAAAAAAAAACTTGCATGGAGATAGTAATTTATTATAAAATATAAAAAAATAGTGTACAAAGCGTACCGTCCTCGAAATTCATTACTTACTGTTCAAATTTATGATCGCATATCTGGCCCTATTTAAGCAACTTAAAATGGCCCAAATACGGCAACTGCGCCATTTTTTAAAACAGTTAATTTCAATACTAAGAACAAAAACGAAATCAAACAAATCCGCTTGAAAAATATGCGCAATAAACAGATGAATTCATATATGTATATGAAAACATAATAGCTTATCTTAGTTTTAAGATATTCACTTACGTTTAGGCGGAAAAAATTAGATCAAAACAGCTAACTTTAGGTTTTTTTAAATTGTCTGAAACAGCAAGTGGTAGGCGGCTGCTTCTTCTAATCATGAGTGACGCCATTCTGATGAGTAGGATTTCAGCGGTAGATGGAGTCTCTTCCTGTAATTAACGGCAGAAGGGCAACGGTCCAATTAAAGCGGCGGTCCAAATATGGCTACTCTCCCCTATATTTCACTTTTTATTTCAACGATATATTAGCAAACCACTTACCTGTGTTATGAAGCAAAAGATTTGCAATACCGCTTAAATTTATTAAGATATACCAAATTTTGTATACAAAACATGATAAACAAAAAAATGCGCATTTTTCAGTAAAAATAGCTCTTAAATAAACATATACAAACTTAGAAGCTATATTTTGCTTCATAACATGCGAACAGATGAGCAGAACCTTGTGACTAAATTTTATTTCAATATCTTAAAAACTTTTTAAGAAATGATGTTTCTCGTAAACGTACACATTGAAAAACCCAGTTTTATAGAAAACGCAAATTAAGATTTTGATATAGCGCAAACAATTATGTATAAAATTTACAACTTTAAAATCCACCATATTTGTAGGTGTTTATATACACTCTAAAATTGGGAGGAGTGAAAAGTTCACTTTTTGAAAGAGTGACAGGCATTTTTACTCTTTTTGGAGTGAGTTTTATAAAAATACACTCCTTAAAGAGTGGAGTTTTCCACTCTCTAGAAAGGAGTGAGATGTCTCACTCCTGAAAGAAGAGTGACTTACGTGTGCATTGCTTATTAACCAATCAGAGCAGTAAGGCGACGACACTCTTTAAAGATAAGAAAAATGATCACTTTTTCGTCCGCCATTTTAAGATTAACAGATTAGGATATGATTAAAATTATTCTTTGGAATACATAAAATGAAGGTAAGTCTTGTTTAATTTTAAGCATTTATCCGTGTAGATATGTGGAATGTCCAGATTATGAGCTAAATAGTTGTATGTTTGTATAGCAAAAGATTGATCGTGGAGTATTCATAAGTGATTGTGAGATTTCTTCATGTAGCGATCTGAAATGTAATTGTTTTAAGGGGACCGTGAAAGCCGTATCTCCGCCATGTTAAATTCACCAACTTTATGTACCTTTTTCTCAGAAATGGTGAACGATAGAGGTCTAGATATTTTAGAGTAGTTTGAATAACATGCTTTACGTTTTTTAACTGATCATTTTCGGTCTAAAGTAATTGTGAGATTTCTTCATGTAGCGGACTGAAATGTAATTGTTTTAAGGGGACCGGGAAAGCCGTATCTTCGCCATGTTAAATTCACCAACTTTATGTACATTTTTCTCAGAAATATTGAAAGATAGAGGTCTAGATTTTTTAGAGTAGTTTGAATAACATGTTTTACGTATTTTAACAGACCATTTTCGTTCTAAGTAAAATTCAAAATTAATTATTAATTATTTATTGAAAGTCATTTTTAAATTAGCACTTTTTGGTAAGATTTCACTGCCTAAAATAAATAATTCTCAACAAATCATTAAATCCCTGTGTATACAATATAACATAGTATAAGCATTAAAAAAAATCTGAGTTCTTATGTTTAATAGATAATGAAACAAGTTGGAAATTGCTCACCAAACGTGGCAAATGTGGTGCGTTCGTACTATAACTAGTTTTAGAAATATTTTTTGCACCGCATATTGTACTGAATGTATATTGTAGTGCAATACATAAGTGCATATCCATTTCATTCTGTTCTGAAAGACTGTAACATCATTAAAATGCACTTAAAATATTTTTTTTCTCCATTGGCCGTCATGTAACGGAAAACTTTTGGCTGTCCTTGCAATTAAACTATGGATCCGATTTTCCTGAAATTTGAAATGAGTCTACAAAATTTTGCAACAAATATATATTTAAAATTTTAGATCATTCGGAAGGCTGTAACATCATTAAAATGTACTTGCAATAATTTATTCCCATTGGCCGTAATGTAACGTAAAACTTTTGACTGTCCCTGTAATTAAACTATACATCCGATTTTTATGAAATTTGAAATGACTCGACAAAAGTTTGCAGCAATTATATATTTAAAATTTCAGACCATTCGGTTGGGTAGTTTTTGCTCTGTTATATGCGGGTGTTGAATTCAGACCCTTATCTCCGGGAGGGATTTCTGTGGTTCCGGAGGGGGGGGGGGTTATAGAGTTCCGAGGGGGGAATTGCACTGTTTGACCATTGAAAACACAAAATCTCAAATCTTCCGGAGGGGAAATGCCCCCCCCCCCCCCCCCCGCCGGGCCACCCCCTGAAATCAACACTGACAGACAGACTAAACGACGAATATAGGGGCTACGTATTTATATAATTACGAACGCACCTAAAAAAGGAACATAAACATGAAAAATCCAAGTTTTGAGAAATAGTCGATTAATGATTTATAGCCATTAAGCTGTGAAGTACTCTTAGAAAGAATGAATAATTTCAACACTTATTTTATATATATATAAACATGTGTGACACATCATTGGAAAGACAAAAGTTTAAACTATTTAATGATATAAAAAAATAAAAATCGCTTTTTAGGTGCGTTCGTAGTTATATAAATACGTAGCACCTATAGTCGTCGTTCAGTCCGTCTGTCTATCCGTCTGCCCGCATATAACAGCGCAAAAACTACCCAACCGAATCGTTTGAAATTTAAAATATATAATTGTTGTATAATTCTGTCGCGTCATTTCAAATTTTATGAAAATCGGATGTATAGTTTAATTACAGGGACAGTCAAATTTTTCTGTTACATTACGGCCAATGGGAAAAATCATTGCAAGTGCATTTTAATGTTGTTACAGCCTTCCGAATGGTCTGAAATTTTAAATAGGGCAGATGTGCCAGTAATGGTCACCCTTTGATGTTTTTGGTTCATAAAAAAATAAGTAATAAATATTTGACTTTAATTATTTTTTTTATAATTTCCCCTTGCATGTTTTATAAAACTGGGTTATTGTTGACACTTTTAATTAAACCAATTAGGAAGTAGAAAATAATGTTTCAAAGTTTTGCTGTTTTTCTGTGAAAATCTTAATGAAGAGGCTAAGAGCTGGCTTCGTTTAATTAATTTATATATTATTTATTTTCTTGCAAAATTTGAATGTTTTTGTTTGAGTAGCAATAGAAAACTTAGACTTTTATATACAAACGGTCATTTACGAAATTTCATTTATTATTAAGGTTTTAAGAGAGGGTGTGTATTACTAGAATGGTTAATTAGTCATTTTCCACCAAAACTTTTTAAATAGCTGCTTTTAAGTTAGTTTGTGTGATTAATAAAATTTCAATATTTTATTCTTTTTTTATGTATATATACTTTGCTATTTTGAAATCTGGCAATCAAACCAGCTAGGTAGTAGAAAATATTGTTTAAGAGCACAGCCAAAGACGGGCTCATAGGGCTTAAAACATAGGGGCCTTTTAAATAAAAGCAATTAAGTTACAGAAGCTATTAAAAATCTGTTTTCTGTGTTAAATGTTTGGTTATTCTTATCTGAAAAAAAAGAAAAAGGAAAAAAAAAAAGTAATATTCCTTAATTTATAGGCAATATTCATGAAACTGGTAAATCTGCAGATCAGTGGCCTCAAACATCAGTTCTACAGTTTTATTTTGAAATTATTTTACTTTTTTTAGCTTTTTTTTACTAGCATTGAAAATATTCAACTCACAATATCATTTCTTTCATATTTGCAATATTAATTATTATAAATGATATATCAAGTAGTCTCTGGAAGATTAATTGTTAAAAATAGCGAGACAAAACTAAACATCACTAACATTCCAAAACTTTTTTTTATTATTATTACCTTTTAAATCCCCCACTGTTTCAATAATTTAATAGCTGTAATTGCCTGATATTTAGTATTTTAAACTATCCATCTAAAATAATTAAAACATTGATCGTCTGATAATTACAATAATTGATGCAAACAGTAAATGATCATCACAAATATTTTATTAATTACTGGTATCCTTATTGTTAAATTTATTTGAAAATAACCATTTTGTTTCATTAGTATGTTTTCATTAAATTCTGGTTCTAAATACAGTCATAAAAACAATTATATTTATTTCTTTTTATGGGGTGTCCATTACTGGGCTTTTGGGTGTTTTGGTATATTTCTGTTATTTAAAATTAAATTTCGATTCACATTGGGAAATGAGACTATAAGAATGGTTAAATATTGTTGATAGATTAATATAATATTGAAAAAACTGGAATGTAATAATTATAACTATTAATAAAAAAATAATTTTAAAAGAAATTCCTTAAGAGTGTCCATTACTGGCACATCTACCCTATTTAATTGTTGCAAAATTTTGTCGAGTCGTTTCAGATATTATGAAAATCGGATGTACAGTTTAATTACAGGGAGTCAAAAGCTTTCCGTTAACTTTAAGGTCAATGGGAAAAAATTATTTCAAGTGCATTTTAATGATGTTACAGTTTTTTGAACAGAATGAAATTGATATGCACTTATAAAGTTCACCAAAATATACATTCAGCACAATATGCGGTGCAAAAAATATTTATAAAATTAGTTATAGTACGAACGCACCTCATTTGCCACGTTTGACGAGCAATTTCCAACTTGCTTTTATTTCCGAGGTCAATCTTTTCTTATCAAACATATAAAATCTATTTTGATCATATTCACAAAATACAATATCTACGCGAATAAAAAAATTAAATTAAACATGGCTTATCGCGTCATTTCATTAATAAGTATTGTATTAATTTCATTTTTCAGCAATGACGGACGAAAATTAGAAATCATGATTAAGTTAAGGAATATGTTTAAAAGAAAAATATATACATATTCCAGAGAACTTAAAAGTTTAACTTTAGACTCCATGTTTATATTAAATAAAACAAAAGCAAATGACAGCGGATAAAAAATATATATACATTCTTAATATTTAAATTATGCTTAGAACTTATTTAAAAAAGATGTGAGTTTATAAGTATTGTTTTTTAAATGGAAAAATTAAAAATATTTTAGAACAATAGGACTTTGCAAAAATAGCAATAATTTAAAGAAAAAGTACGGTTTTATATTTAAAACAAAAATTAAAATCAAATCAAAAATTGTTAAACATATTACATCCGCTGATTAAAAAGTTATTAATAAAACTTTAAAAGTAATATCTTTATAGGGCATGCAATAAAAGCAAACACAAAGGATAAGATTGGTATAAAATATTTTAGTTTATTACTATTAGTAATCTAATTTAAATTCGTATGTAACTTTAACTGAATTTTTCCCTAAAAGTTCAATTAGTGTTACAAACTATGAATTAAATAAATATTGCTAATAAAGTATTTTATTCCAATCTTTACTACGCTTGTATCTGTTTTCATTGCATGCTGTAAAAGATGTGATTCTTTTAAAATGACCATAGAAGCGGAAAAAAAAACGACTACATAAAAAATGAACATTCACTTTTATGAAAGAGTGACTATTCACTCCTACCAGGGGTGAAAACCCGCACTCCTTTAGCAAGAGTGAATAGTCACACCTCCGAAAAAGTGATTATTTACCCCTGTTTAGAGAGAATATTCACTTTCCAGGAGTGACTATTCACTCTTTCAGAGAGTCAAAAATTTCACTTTTGCTCAAAGTGAATAGTCACTCCTTTTTATTTAGAGTGTATTTGTGTATATATTATTTATTATATATTTGTGTATTAAAGTATTGTCTACCTTTCAGTGGCTCTTTAAAAGGTCACTTCCGGTTTCAGAAAGTTCATTTCCGGTTTATATTTTGGGTTATAACTTTACTTCTAATTATCGCTGAACCAAAATTAAGGCATTTTTGGAATTCTAAATTTTTAAACTGTAATTTAAAATAATAATAATAATAATAATAAATAATTTCGCAAAAACATTGATTTGAGAATAGGCACATACCTTAAGGCAAATGCAATTATCTAGAAGTGATAAACACTGTTTGATTTGAATGCGCTTCAATAGTCATGCTTTTATCCATTAAGGCTGTTCTTCCAAAAGGGTAACTTTATGACATAAGTTTTAATTTAATTTTGCTCAGAAATGCATGAAACTAGCAGGGTTGTTGTTCAGAAACTATGTAATAGATCTGTTTTCTTTTCGTTTTTTTTGCAAATGCAATAGATCTTTCAGAAAATAATGTCAAAGTGGACGTTTTGAACCGAATTTCCGCGCTAAAGGAGAATAATCACACAAGAAATGTTGAAAAACGTGTTTGTCACGTGATCAAAACCGCTTATAACTCAAAAGGTAATTGATTGATAAAAAAATGGAAAACACAGCTCAATTCCAAATCGCTCCCATGGTCAGGTTTTCCAATTTTATATATTTCCGTTAAAAAAATGAATTTGTAAATGTGTTAAAACGCTTTGCGCTTGTTGAGCAGAGCAGTTTTGAATAGCCTTAAAATACTCGGAAAGTGTCAGAAACTTTCGAAATGTTGAGCATAGATATATATAATTTTTTTTAGAACACACTCAAAAAAATTCTTCGAAAGCGGGATTAAACGAGACCGCGCTTATTATATATCTCTCACCTTAGGTAAACTTCCTAGCCTCTCCTTTTGCTAATTTCCGCAAAGTTCTAAGAATTAGTTAACAGCGCAAGATTACAAATCATGCATATAATCTTTTGTCTTTTCCCATTTCCTATTGGCGGAACATCCAAAGACGCACGTGGTGTGATGTGTAATTTGTATGAATTCCGCGATAGGGTTAGGTTCAACATCCTTCACAGCACCCTCGTTTGGTATTTCAATAAATGACTCTAGTCAACCCACATTAATTCGCCCACGTCAATCGAAACTGTATTTTTCGCATTACATGAGGGTGGCGGTAGTATTATTGCGAGGTTTTCATTTTCGAAGAAATAAATCATCATTTTCAAGCAATTAGAATGCGACAGGAGAAATATATGAAGGATAGTCGCGGAATGTTGAAAATTCTGGTTAGAATAGGCACAAATCCAGTTATACTCGTCCCAGATCTGCCAAAATGTTTTTTGCAGACTTGCAACCCGACTCATAGCACTTTATCCCGGCCTGATACACAACTCAATATAAAACAATAATTATATTTAAATGCAGCAGTAAGAATTAAAACTAAATTTTCTATCAAAAAAGAGAGATAAAGATCTCAAAAAGAATATTTTTGCCCTCCACAACGCGAAATTTTCTGACACATCTGCGGTCTCGTTTTAAACGTAAATGCATGAAATTGGCAGACATGACTATTGAAGTGATTTTGACTCGAATAGGATTTTTCATTTTTCGATACATGGATTACATTTCGAGTTATAAGTAGTGATGAAGTCGTAATAAAACCAGAGGGTATGGCTCTATATAGGCAAAGGGTAATGCCCGAGAGGGCCAACGGCAGTGTTGAATTCAGGGGTGTCCTCCCCCCCCCCCCCGCGGAGGGCACCACCTGGGGGAAAAATCCGTTCCGGAGAAAAGTAAATTCAACACTGGCATACGGTTAGCCTTATTAAAGAAACAGAGCGTATACGTCTTTGATAAATCCAGAGAGTGTATGGGTGTGTATACCTTCCAATACACCCCTAGTTATAAGCGATTGCTGTCTCATGATGACTTTTCTCGAGTTGTCACGCCCAGACATTCAGTTCAATATACCAACTTCGACAGCATTTTCTGAAATATTATTTGTGCCTTTATCGACAAATTGAATCACTATTCGATTTCATAGATTCTGAAAAACAGCACACGCCAATTTTATACGCTTACGAATAAAAGAATTCAGGAGTGTGTCAGAAAAAGACAACTTGAAGTTGAGAACAGAATTAACCTTTTGATTGGGGTCAAAACCTTCGTCGGAGCGACTTTTTTATTTTATTTATTTTTTATTTATTTATTTATTTATTTTTTTGTAATCGTACCAATTTTTAGAAAATAATTTTTTCCATACACTTATGTTAGGATATTTTCCAATTTTCTATTTATTAATGACCGGGAGAGAAAATTCCACCCGGGAACTCAAATTCCCCTTTCCCGAAGTTGCTAAATTACCTCTTGGAGAAAAATAGCTGAGTTCAACACTTGTGGTCTAGGTAATAAATACACTTGGGTCCTGTGCTTGTAGGAACATCCAACGAACTGAATAAAAGATCTTTTATTTTATTTAAAAAAATAAAATAAAAGTTATAAGTCTCGAAAAGGTTATGAGGAGTTACAGTACGACAAAAGTCCTTATTTTTGTTTTTAACATTTAAGGCTGTTCTCAACTGCTCTGCTCAACAAGCGCAAAATGTTTTGACACATTTACAAATCCATTTTTTAAAGGAAAGATAAAAAATTGAAAAGCCTGACCATGGAAGCGATTTGGAATCGAGCTGTGTTTTCCATTTTTTGATCAATCAGTTACCTGTTGAGTTATAAGCGATTTTGATCACGTGACACGGCATTTTTTTTTCCCCTTACTGACTGGATTTTCTTCTTTCGTTCGGAAGTTCGGTTCAAAATGCCAACTTTGACAATATTTCCTGAAAGATCTATTGCGTTTACAAGAAAACGGAAAAAAAAAAAAAAAACAGATCGATGACAAAGTTTCTGAATAAAAACATCCTCTAGTTTCATACGTTTCCGAACAAAAATGAATTAAAACTTATGTCAGAAAGTTGACCCTTTGGATTTGAGAACAGTAACAGTTGCGAGAATCACAGCCGAAGTATGGGTGTGTGAGTGCTGCGCCAGTACCAGGCACCAATCTACATGGGCAGTTCTTAGGGCTGTTCTCAAATCCAAAGGATCTAATTTTTGACATATTTTTAGTTCATTTTTGTTCGGAAACGCATGGTATTGGCAGGTGTTCTTATTAAAAAAAAACTATGTAGTCAAAAGACGTTTTCAGTATTTTGGTAAAGACAGTAGAACTTTCAGAAAATACTTTCAAAGTGGGTGTTTTGAACCGTATTCCTAACGCAGCTCGAGAAAGGGGAAAAACCGGTCGTCACGTGACCGCAATTATTTATAACTCGATAAGTAATTTATCAATCAAAAAATGAAAAACATTTCTATTCCAAATCGCTTCAATATTCAGATCTGCCAATTTTATGCCTTTACATTTAAAAATGAGTCCGAAAATGTGTCAGAAAGTTTCACGTTGTTGAAAGAGAACATTGGTGCTATTCTCAGTCGCAATAATGTTTAAGATAGGGGAGCTAGGGGATGTATGGGACAAGGGATGGATGGGACATTCTCAATATTTCAGGCAATAAACATTTATTTTAAATTACTTCCTAATCCCATATACCTCTACCACAGTGTGCTTCAGAACTAAAAGTAGGACCACATTGTTGTTTTCATTTTCCTTCAAAGTTGCATTTTCTGAAATCTCTGCTTAAAAGTAAGTTTTTTTTACATTTGAAGATGTGAAATATCTTATACAATATAAAAAATTAAGCTATGTTGTAGTTATTTATTTTAAGGTTCAATATCAATAATTAAAATGAATGAATAGTAACCATTGTGACAAAATAATTTTTGAGGTAAAATGGCTGAGAAGGGATATTATGCATCATGGGGATGATTGGGACATTTCAAATGGGGATGAATGGGACATTCTCACTCATCCCTAGAGATGTTGAACATTTTATTTATTAATTAAATAGTATTATATAGGATGATAAATCAATAATTTACGTCAATTAATAGTATTAAATAGTATTATATGAGTTGTTATTGTTTAAAATTTCTGAGTGTTACTTATTGTATTGTAATAATTATTAATGGATTATCAAAAAATTGGTACTAAAACTTAATCAAAATAGATAAAATTGACAAAAATAGTATATGTGTATTGATCAAATGGGGGAAATTATATTGAATTTTGAAATGTTGCACAAATAAATCCCCACCCCTAACATATTGGGTCAATCGGAAAGTCGGGTCGTGTTGGGAAAATCATTTCGTACCGGAAAATTCAATCATTTAATTATTAGACATTGATTCCGATATCTAATGTCTAATAATTATCGGGCAGAATTTTCCGGTACGAATTGATTTTCCCAACACGACATGACTTTCCGATCGACACAATAATTTCCGTTGTGCATGTTTCTACGATACATTTAATTAATATTTATTAATAAGTTATGATTGAAAATTATTAGCTATGCTATATTTAAAAGACATTTTGCACTTTCATTTCAAATCTAAAATGCCTCATAAGTGGAAAAAAAGAACAGGTTGATAGCCGAAGTCCGCATTAAAAGTTAAAACTGCAATAAAAGAAGTTATTGAAAAAAAAAAAAAAAAAAAAACATATCGATTCGTGCTGTAAAATCATATATTACAAATATAATTTTCATAGAAGGTTATAATTATAAATTTTAATTTGGTAAAATTGAATACAGGGAGGAAAATCTTTGTGTCCCATCCATCCCTATTAGTGTCCCATTCATTCCTGCTGTGGGGATCATTGGGACAGGGAAGAACGTTTTTTTGAATTCATAATATTTTTATGAATAAATCATAATCTAGAATAAATATTGTTCATATATGTTGGCAAATACCTAATGTATGAAATGTGATATATAATATTGATAGTAACTTAAATAAAAAAAATATAAAAAAATATTTTTGTGAAAATGTCCCATTCATCCCCCACCTCCCCTACTTGAGAAAAGAGAAAATAACAAAGTAATTTAATTGATTTTTTTAATTGTTATTATTATTCCTTAATTATTTTTTAAAAATGGAATTTTCAGTATTACATCTGAACTAAATAGAACTTTCCTCGCATAGTCATAAAATTTAAATCAAAACATTTTATAAAAGAAAAGAATATATCATTATTGTTTTGGAAGTTCAAAATAAATAATGAAATATTAATGTCTATCGTAATCAATGGCGAATCCAAGGGGGAGTTCACAGGGATTATGTGTCCCCTCTGAACACCAACAAAAAAATTCTAAAGATCATCTTTTAAATGAAATATACATTAAATTCTTTACATTTTTTCCCCACTCATGTCCTCCCGAATCTTTGAATTTTAGCTCCACTCAAATCCAAATTAGGTAATTTCTGATATATTCGTTAATCCAAAAGGGCAACTTTCTGACATAAGTTTTAATTTATTTTTGTTCGAAAATGCATGAAACTAGCTGGTGGTGTTGTTCAGAAACTATGTAGTTGAGCTGTTTTTTCCATTTTTTTGCAAACGCAATATATCTTTCAGAAATTAGAGTCAAAGGGGGCGTTTTGAACCGAATTTCCGCGCGAAGGGAGAAAGAGCACTCAAAAGCGGGCGAAAAACGTGTTTGTCACGGGATCGAATTCGCTTATAACTCAGTAGGTAGTTGATTGATCAAAAAATGAAAAAAAAAAACAGTTCAATTCCAAATCGCTTCCATGGCCAGACTTTCCAATTTTATATCTTTCCGTTAAAAAAATGAATTTGTAAATATGTAAAAACGTTTTGCGCTTGTTGAGCAGAGCAATAAGAACAGCCTTAAGTCATTTTTAATCTCAAATCCAAGACATTTGCAAGTGCACTTATTGAGAAACTATATGATGCTTCGCTGTACGGTGGGCCAGTAGGACATTGCATGTGATTAAATAATTTTTTCCATTTTTCCATAAAAGCAAAAAAATCTTACAAAAAAAATTCATAACATTTCACTTTTTAAACTGAATTTCCGGAGTTGACAGCCAAAAACAATTTGTCTCTCGTGGTGACATTTATTTGGCTGTCAAGTCCTAAAATTTGGCTAAAAATGCTAACTTTGACAACATTTTCTGAATGAATCTTTGCCTTTATAAGAAAATGTTAAACTCTTTAATTTCTCGGTATCTGAACAAAATCGGTAAATTTTATATTTTTACAAATTTTAATGCAAATTTTTTGTACTTACGAATGAAAATGACTTCGCGAAAGTATCAGAAAAGTCGCAGTTTGGATTTGGGAATAGCTTTAAATATAAAAATTTCTCATAGAGATGTGATGGCATCCCCTCCCGTAAAATAAACAAGAAAGAAAAATCATGCGTAAGGCACAGATTATGAAACAAACACTTTCCAACACTCCCTGAAAGCTTTTACAAAACTTCGTTATTTACGGAAATAAGGTAAATAAGATAACTAAATAAACATTTAAAAAACTGATTTCAGCAGTTACCGCCCATAGCCAAATATGTATTCCTATTCTTTTGAACAGCCCTCTATTTGATCTGTAGGTTGATATATATACTATATAATGGGGAAATTTAGTTTAGCAAGAAAACGCATAACAGGTTGAAATTTCTCTTTCAGCAATTTATACGAATAGATGGGAAAATACTTGAATGCTTTTTTACAGCCCTGTAGTTTACCTAGTACCTTTATTACACGTCACTATTTAGCCAAAATTTAATTCAAGCTAAAACACTCTTAAAACTACTGAAATCACATTTCCAGAAATTATCATTCATAGACGGCATGTATCCAATTCTTTGCCTGACCCTGTATATCATTTTATCTATATTCTAAAAACATTTCTTAGTAAACTAAATGCAGTTCAGCGTAAAAATACATAACTCATTAAAAACCGCCCTTTAAGCAATTTGCGCTCATACCCACAGGGGCGTCGCCATGGGGGGGGGAGGGTATGGGGGGGGTATGGGGGGAGCCTCCCCCCCCCCCCAATATATGTGAAGTTGGGAAATTTGAGCTTAGAGTTGGGAAATTCTAGATTTTTGAGACATTTTCTTTTTTAAAAGTAATAGTAAAAAAATTACGAAATTTTTATTGTTTTGGTGATTATTTTGAGTACTGCAACAGTAAACAAGTTAAATTATCAAAAGAAATACAAAAAGAAATCAGCCACACTTAATCTATCATTGTATTTTTCAGTTCTACAAAAATATTGTACATCTACCAGACCTAAATTTCTCTACTCCTGTCCATCAATAACTGACTAACCAGTTCCTTTATTTCCTCCAAAACTTTATACCTCTCTCAAAAATTTCACCCTACATCCCCTTCTCCTACCAAAAGAGAATCCAGCTATTTTAATCCAAAGGGATGGCAGCTTCTTTTGAAAATTGGAAATCACTTGTATAGCACAACAGAAAGGAATGTAGTAACCTACTTGAAACACAGCTATGGGCAAGATTTGATGAGTTTTCACAACTTTTTTGACTTATTTTGCGATTTTTGGACAATATTTTACTCATTCTCGTGATTTTTTTGCCGCAAAAATTAGTTAACCCTTCGCTGTCAAGTAAAAAGCGTTATATGAGCAAATGCGGATATAAGAAGTCGTTAGTTTAGATAAATTTGTCACATTTTACTTTTATTTGTGTGTGGAAATATATATCAGTCCTGTTCGTTTATATTCCTATATGTGTTTATAAAATTTTAAACCAAAAGTCCAGTGTTCTGTGTTTAAAGATGTTCTAAAAAGTTACTATAAATCTCAGCACGAACAATCCCTTCATAATAGTAAAAGAGTTTTCGTGCAAGATTTTGGAGCATCTAAAAATCCATTCGAGGATGAAAAAGGTAAAAAAAATGGACGAATTTAATTTGGAACAGAAATATGACCATGAAAGCAGTCCATCAACTGAAGAAAAAATCGACATGCACTGTAACACTGACACGTTGCACTTGAATAAAATTTTGAAGAAATGAAGATTTTCTTACAGACAAGCTCACAAACAATTATGAATATTAGGATGTGACTGGAGAAGCTGAGTTCCGAAAGCACCGTAGGAAAACAGTTTCACCAAAGGCAATAGATAAAAATAATAGCACAGCAATGGACATTGATACACATAAGTTTTACAGTAAAAAATTATAAGAAATACAAGAAAATTTCGGGAATTTAGTAATGGGCTTAAATGACAATGTTCCCTATATCAAGAGAATATTGCAGCACTGCATTCCACATTCAAATTACAATTGTGCAAGGGAAAAGTTAATAAGGTTTCCCCTTGGATATGAGAAACCGGATGTACATGACTTGCACAGTCAAATAGAAATAAACCAAATCCCAATTCACTTAACAAACCTTATACTCATGCCATGAAATTCAAAGACTATTTGGGTCACGCCGTCAAACTATATACTCGTACCTTAACATTCACAGCAGCTTATCTTTATGGCATTGCATCTAATGAAAGAATCTTTAGTCAAATAAAAATTTTAAAAATATATATTGCAAGCTACAATGAGGGATGACAGACTTGACAGCCTAATGCTTTTAAAATATGAAAGTGAAATAGGGAATTTTATTAAACTAAGCGATGTTATTAACAGGTGGGCTTCTTTGAAGACCACAAGAAGTAATATTAAGTAAAAACTAGTCGGATGTGCCAATCCCAAAATTTTCTTGTTAATGCCTCAAATTTGCAATCACAGTGCCAACATTAAATGACAATTCTTTGCCTATAATAACAAACTCTAAAGGTATAGATTTGTTGAATTGTGTGCATTTAAAAAGGAGGTATAAGCATAGCATTTTTCAAACAAATCATTGAATTTTGGCACCTAGCCTCTTAGATGTCTGCAACCAAAATTCCTTACTCAAAGTGCACAAAAGCGATAGCTTTGGACAGTATAGACCCAAGCCTAATAAGGGTCTATTTATATGGAAGTGCTACTTATGTGCAATATGAAGTTGGATTAAATTCCGTGCATTAGTTTTTGAGATACAGCTATCGCAAAATCGTGAAAAATGCTGCATAGCAGCGCCACCTGCTATATGATATACATAAAAAGCTAATCTGCATCAAATTATGTCAAGGTTTAACAGAATATGGCGTTTGATCAAATTCCGGGCAATAGTTTTTGAGGTATAATTATCGCTAAAATCATGTAAATCGTGAAAAGTGCCGCATAGCAGTGCCACCTATTGGACGATTCACACCAAAAACAAATCAGCACCAATTTTTATGAAGGTACAGTCAAACCCCGTTAACACGAACTGTTTCCGATTGCCTCGTCCAGTTGTATGTAATGTAGCTAAGCTCCGATAACACGAACTACTTTTAATACGAACAAAAAAAATTTTCCCCTTGAGTGTTCGCGTTAACGAGGTTCGACTGTGTAAGTGAATCTCTAAAGTTTTATTAAATTTCATGCATTAGTTCTTGTGTTAGAGCGCCCACAAAATTTGTATCACATATAGACAGACAGATATTTTCTAAAAACAGTCGAATCGTGTTCAGGACTTACTAAAACGTATAAATCAGTCTAAAACCGGAAGTCGAATTCTTTCACGAATCCAATACTTTCTTCTTGTAAAGATAGAAGAAAGTAAAAAGCGTATTTATTTTTTTAGTAAACAAACCCATAATTAGAATTTTTATGTTTTCAGTTTCAGAATTTTTCTTTGGAAAGGAATTTTTTATGCAAAAATATCATTATAATTATTACACACGTTGTGCATATCATTTTAGTCGAAAATTTGAGCAATTTGTTTCAAGTTGGGAAATTTTCAAATTCTTCCCCCCCCCCCCCCAAAAAAAAAAAAAATATCTGTGGCTACGCCCCTGCATACCCAGTAACACTTACGAATTCTTTTGTGTTGCCCTATATATGAATTATAGTATTTATACACGCCATATAGTATGCATAAATATAGTGAAACATAAAAGCGCGTATCATAATTGAAAATACATTTCCAGCAATCACCGCTAATGTACAGTACTTCTGATACAATATAGTATCTGAAATCTTTTGTGTGCCCCAGTAAATGCTATGTACTTCGTATCATATAGGAAATAACTTATAGTAAACCTCAGCGACGTATATCAATTTCCTTATATATGAAATATTTTAACATAATTAAAATACGACGCAAACAATTGCCCTCCCCCCATATCATTACGTAACGGGTAACTTCCCTATAAATGAATAATAACTATTCTATGCCCCACATATTCTACAAAATGCAAATTTTAGTACACTTCATAAGTGCATATAAATTTTGTTATGTTTGGATGCGTGTAACATCATTAAAAATCATTCGAGATGATTTTTCCCCATTGGTCGTAATATAACGGAATACTTTTGACTGTCCCTGTAGATTAACTAAACATGCTACAAACTTCATTTGAAATAGGGACCGTGCTATGGTGAACCTTAATAACATCCAACAATTTCAGGATAATCCGAGTAATATTTACGAGAGTTTGAGTGCGGACAGACAAACCGAAACCATAAACCCTTTTCAACTTTGTTGGAAAGTGTTAAAAAAGTAATCCATGACCCCCTCTAAATGGAGAGCTGTATCCGGCCTTGATCGTATCGTAATATTATTTTATTCTGGTTAATTAATTTTTTGCAAAATTCTAAGGATACATAAAATCAACAAGAAAATTTCCCCTAAAAACATTGCTAGACATAGACACAAATGTTCCTCTGTTTGCTTCTTCTTTCCTGAAATTATCTTTTGGTCATGCTAATCAAACAAAAGCTCTTATATGGTAAGAATTTTTGAATGTCGCAGTGCGTTTATTAAAGCTTAAAAAATACAACTTCGTTGAACGACGTCCAGGAAACTACGGAAGTGATTACGCAATAAGCACCTCACGTCTTACTGCTTCATCTCTTGAACGTAGATTGCCATCTAGTGATTGAAATAAGAATTATTTTAGAGAGCAACGAAAAAGAACAGTGAAGTAAATACCGTGTGCATATTCCATCGTGTACGTGTAACGCGCATAGTGTATAGTGTTGTCAGATGCAGTGTTACAAAAAGCGAGACAAGGAGGTAAAATAGGTGGGACAGCGGCTCCTAAATCGGGACATAAAAATATAGTAATATGAAAACGTTACCTGTCTATAACGGAATCTTGATTTGAAAGTAAAAATATTATTATCCCTACGGTAGGTTTACCATACAGTTATGCTTGTTAAGACGAAGTTAAGAAGAAGGCCTGTTTAAAATGGAATTTTTCCCTTGTCCCTGATATTCTATTTTAGCAGGCTTTAATATCCTAAATAAACACAACAATCTTATGCAATAAAACTGGTGAAAGCGGAATCGCTAGGGGCTAAAACAAAATTCCAATTTAGCAAGTATAATTGTATAGTATTTCCTGTCGTAGGGAGAATGAAAATTTGATTGTACCATACAGTTATGCTTGCTAAGATGAAGGTCTGTTTAAAACGGAATTTTCCCCATGTCTCTGCTATTCTGTGTCAGCAAACTTTAATATCCTAAATAAACACAACAATATTATACAATAAAACTGGTGAAAGGGGAATCGCAAGGGAATAAAAGAAATTCCAATTTACCAAGTATAACTGTATAGTATTCCTATCGCAGAAAGAATGAAAATTTTACATGTAAAACAAAATTCCGTTATAAACGGGATCCGTTTACACTAGGTTTAGTGAACCAAGTACAGTAAAACTTGTGAAAACAAAATCGCTAGGGACCGCAAAAACTTCCGCTTTACAGAAGTTTCCGCTGAACCGATACATTTGTATGGTATTACTCTGAAAGGAACTATAAAAATTTCATTCATACTTTCTGTCTGCACATGCTTTACAGTATTAAGGTTATTACCCAACTGTTCTGCTCAACAAGCGCAAAATGTTTTGACACATTTACAGATTCATTTTTTAACGGGAAAATATAAAATTGGAAGGTTTAACTAGGGCAGCGATTTGTAATCGAACTGTGTTTTCCATTTTTTGATAAATAAATTACCTATTGAGTTATAAGCTATTTTGATCACGTGACAAAGACGTTTTTCACCCTTTCTTGAGTGATTATTCTTCTTTCGGTTCAGAAATTGGATTCAAAACGCCCACTTTGACACTATTTTCTGAAAGATCTATTGAGTTTGCAAAAAAAAAAAAAAAAAAAAAAAAAAGAAAAAGAAAAGAAAAAAAAAAAAAAAGAAAAAAAAAAACGGAAAAAAAACAGTTCGATTACATAGTTTCTCAATAACACCTGCTAGTTTCATGCATTTTCGAACAAAAATAAATTAAAACTTATGTCATAAAGTTGTCCTTTTGAATTTGAGAGCAGCCTTAAGTTCCACTTGATCCAGACTAACGAATGGGATAAGAAAAAGAAAATGTGAAATAGGAAAAATATGAACTTTTAGCGTCCTGCGCAGTGGTTACACGGGACAGGTCTTGGAGCCCTTGTCATCCCACGTAATTCGAGACACCTGGCAACACTAAACGCGCAGTTCAAACAGTGACATTTCAACCCAGAAATTTTATTTAATGAAATGTTAGTTAATTACTTCGTCATCATAATTATTCAACTATATTTTTGAAATAAAATTTCACCGTCTAAATATTCTTGTTTGAGCTGCGCGGTATACGCTGGAATATACGGTATGTTTTATACAATTTTCTAAACTCTAACTGCAAGTAATAGGAATGATACATACTGAAAATCTACTTCTGTACTTTAATATACGCAGAGGTTCAGTAGAATTAAATTTTAATAATATATTTCACTAATATTGAGTGCTTTTTTCTATATAATTAAACATTCCAGAGGCTACTTCACTCACGCGAAAATATCTGCTCGCTAATGTTAATCCTATTGAAGAAATTTTTTAAGATATCTCGTTTGCATTTCAGTAATTTTAAATGATTGTCCTTTTTTCTTTTCTTTTTGCATCTCTGCAAAGGTCTTTTTTACTTTTTCGATTTTCTCTACAGGTTTTTCTAATGAGGATACTTTCACTTTTGAAACCGGTTTCCGAAAGTAAAAGTATCCTAATAAAAAAAATCTGTAAACAAAATCTAAAAAGTAAAAAACGGCCTTTGTAGAGATCGACCTAAGCAATTTAACGCACAAAAAATCATTTAAAAATACTGAAATGCAAAGGAGCTATATATCTGATTTTTTTCCATACGGTTAACATTACCGAGCGGATTTTTTCGCGTGAATGAAGTAGCGTCGCTAATGTTAATCCCACGGAAAAAATTTTAAAAATATCTCGTTCGCATTTCAATATTTGAAATATATTTTTTCTCATTGCATAACTGAGGTCGATCTCTACAAAGACCCTTTTTAAGGCTGTTCTCAACTGCCCTGCTCAACAAGCGCAAAACGTTTTTTCAACGGAAAGATATAAAATTGGAAAGCCTGACTATGGAAGTGATTTGGAATCGAACTGTGTTATCCCTTTTTTCATCAATAAATTACCTATTGAGTTAGAAGCGATTTTGATCACGTGACACCAACACGACATTTTCTCCTCTTACTGACTGGATTTTCTTCTTTCGTTCGGAAGTTCGGTTGAAAATGCCAACTTTGACAGTATTTTCTGAAAGATCTATGGCGTTTACAAGAAAACTGGAAAAACATTTCGATGATATAGTTTCTGAATAACAACGCCTTCTAGTTTCATTCGTTTCCGAACAAAAATGAATTAAAACTCATGTCAGAAGTTGACCCTATGGATTTGAGAACAGCCTTAACACTTTCCAACAAAGTTGAAAAATGTTTATGAATTCAGTTTGTCTGTCCGTCTGTCCACGCTCTAACTCACGTAAATAGACTCGGATTTTCATGCAATTGGGATATGTTAATGATGCTTACCATGGCAGTTCGGTATTGTATATGAAGTGATGTGTAGCATTAATAGTTCATTTACAGGGACACTTAAAAGAATTCCATTACATTATGGTATATGGGGAAAAATCGTTTGCAGGTAACTTAACGATATTATGCTATTTCAAATGTTTTGAAACCGATATAAATCACTGAATTTCACTACAAGATGATTACGATAAAATAGGGCATTCATAACATTTGTCGTTCATTTACAGGGGCATACAAAAGAAATTGGTCACAGTACTGTTTTTGAGTAATAATTGCTGGAAGTGCGTTTTCAATTTCGATATGCGCTTTTAAAGTTAACCAATGTTTGCATGCTATTCGTTTTATATAAATTCTATACCTCGTATACATTGCTGCACAAAAGCATTCACGTACCATTCTCCTTATTATAGCGGAAATTGCTTCAGGGGAATTTTCTACTGAGGTATGTATTTCCTAACTGAACTAAATTTTTGCATGCATGTAGACGCAAATATATGTATAGACGCAAATATATGTATCATATACAGGGCTACTCAAAGAATTCGGATAATTTTCCGATTGTAGATGGGGACAGCTGAATTGTGTTTTCAAATGTTTTATGCATTTCCATATGGTTGAATTAGACATAATATTTTAACTTATTAAACGGTGCAGTTTTGTTACATTATTCTGAATGTGATAGAATGTGTTTCAGGCTCTAACATGCGTCAAACATCTATGCTTGACGCATGATTTTTTCCTTTCTTGTTTACTTTATTTTCACTTTCGAAACCGGTTCCGAAAATCAAAGTATCTTATTAAAAATAAATCTGGAAGCAAAATCGGAAAAGTGAAAATGGGTCTTGAGATAGACCTCAACTATCCAAAGAAAAAAATATCTAAAAATATTGAAATGCGAACGAGATCTTAAAAAAAAAATTCTTTCATGGGATTAATACGAGGGTGTATCAATAAATTTTTGCCCTGACATAGAAATAATTGAGTGAAATTTATGAAATTGCTACATTGTATTAGTCCTTTTCTATATAGTCACCGTGCACAGCAACACATTTCTGCGAACGGTATTTCAAAGAGAGGGGGGAAGGGTGCATTCCAGAAGGCGCGATAGTAGACCCAAAGGGGATCATTTTTCTAACTTTTGCCGACCCCCACATGTAACATGTTGTTGGAAAGGCCTGTGATCACTTATTCATGCTATGCACCTCCCAAGTCCCTCCTCCCAAATATGCCCTTCGGGGACATGAATGAGGCCCGAAAAATTTATAAAAGTACCCCCGGACGGCAAATTTTGGGGGGAGGGACTCGGGAGTGGCATAGCATGAATAAGTGGCCACCGGCCTTTGCAACAATATGTCACATGTGAGGGTCTGTAAAAGTTAGAAAAATGACCCCCTTTCGGTCTACTATCGCGCCTCCTGGAATACATCCTCCCCCCTCTCTTTGAAATACCAGTTGCACAAATGTGTTACTGTGCACACTGACTATATAGCAAATGGCTCATAAAATGTTGCAATTTCATAAATTTCACTCAATTATTTCTAGGTGAAGGCAAAAAATTATTGATACACCCTCGTATTAGCGAGCGGTTGTTTTAGCGCGAGTGAAGTAGCCCCTTAAAATATTTTAGATGAACTTTGTAACTTAAAAAGTTACTTCACCCATGCAAAACACCCGTTCGCTAATGTTAAGCCCATGGAGGAAATTTTTTAAGATATGTCGTTTGCATTTCAATAATTTTAAAGTTTTTTTTTTTTTTTTTTTTTTTTTTTTGTATTGGCTAGCTGAGATCTATATGTACAAAGGCCGTTTTTTTCTTTTTCGATTTTGCTGACAGGTTTTTTTATTAGAACCGGTTTCGAAAATGAAGGTATCCTCAGTAAAAAAAAAAAAAAGTAAAAGAAAAAGGCTTTGTGCAGATCGAACTCAGCTATACTCAGTGAAAAACAGAAGAAATAAAATCATTTAAAAATACAGAAATGCAAACGAGCTATCTTAAAAAATTTCTTCCATCGGATTAACATTAGCGAACGAGTGTTTTCGCAAGAGTGAAGTAGCCCCTTAACCTTTTATATCCCAAATTATAAATTTATAAAACTATCTCCTCGAAACTTTTTTTTTCTTGCACTACTATGATACGTTAGAAGATATAATTACTAAAAATAAAAGATTTATTTATTTTTGTTGTTGTTGTTAATTACGGTTAATTACTTGATGTGGTATTTCAAAGTACCGTTAGGTCATAGCGCTTAGAGAAAAATCGAGACTTAGAAAAAATTATATCCAATTTTTTCTTATTATTTTAATGTGACTTATCATGCATATCTAATGTATATATGTCTATGATGCATATGACTAGATGATGATGCTGTTGGTGCATCATCAGTAAGCATTTCGCCATCAGAAGAATATTCTACAGTTGTAACACTGTCGTCCGATGGAAAGTATATCTGAAAGAAATTTCCAAACTTTTAGTACTAGAAAACTCCATCCGGACTCATAAAAATGCTAAAAGATATTTTTAGATTTTTTTTTCTAATTTGTAATTTGTTTCCATTTTGTTTTATAAAAATACCATATTTTTTCTAAAGATAAAAATAAACATTTTTTGCTTTATTATTCATCAATGTCATACATAAATCATGCAATATTCTCCCCTACATGATGGTATCAAAATACTCGTGTGTAGCACGCATGCATCCCTAAGTAAATATATAAGTTTTTATGCATTATATGTATTTAAACAATAAAAATCTAAGTAAAAATCCTGATCAACGTAGTTCCGACGGTGCTGTAAAGAACCGATTTTAAAAGTGCTTCGTGAAGTAAACAAACTGAAAATTAATTATTTTTAGCATAACATATAGTCAAATGATCTACTTAAAACAAGGGGAAAAAATATGATAGCCTTACCTTTAAAATTTAAGATGTTTCCAAGCAAAAGTTAGGGATACCATGCCAGACAAGAAAAAAAAAAAAAAAAAAGAAAAAAAGCAATAAAAAAAATGGACACGCACCAAAATTAGTCCAGGGGAAATGTACTAAAAAAAGGAGGGTTACCTTGCAAATATTAATTAAAACCTTGAAAACCGAACCAAAATATATTCCGCTTTAAACAGGTTTCCATCTTAGCATATATAATTGTTCATATTCTTTCTCTTGAAAATATATAATTTTTTCTTTAAAGACCGGATTCCGTATATATATAGATTTCATTTTCAAAGATTTTACGGCAGTTGTAGAATTGAGGCGTTTAAAGTCACAGTTATAAGAATTATGAGACTAAATTAGTCATACGAAGACATTCGCAAGGTAATATTAAACCTATGGGAGCGTTTTTGTCAAATATCTCACTTGCATTTTATTACTTTTAAATAATTTTTCTTTTCATGGGATACCTGAGATCAATATCTAATGTTGTGCTTTTGTACTTTTTCGGGTTTGGTTGCATTTTTTTTTTTTTTTTAAATATTCGGACACTTTCATTTTTGGAAAACTCTTTGGAACCCGTTCTGAAATTTAAAGTATCCTCATTAAAAAAATGAACCAAATTCGAAAAATTAAAAACGCACAACTTTAGATATCGACCTCAAGTATCATGTGAAAAAAAATTAAACATTGAAATTCAAGTAAGAATATACTGAAGATTGGAATATTCCACAAAGTATATTTTTCCACAACTAAAGTAAGTTTTTCTGTTTGAGCTTAAAGTTTTATATATTTTTGCATGCTAAAATGATATAATCTCTTGTTATATTTATTGGTAAAAGTGGGGAAAAAATTGACAATATTTTTTAAAACTAATCTTTTAAATATATTTATGAAACTAGTGATCTCAAATATTTTATTGATAGAATTTTTACATTTTATAAGAAATAAATGCATAACATTAGTTAGTGAAACAATCTGTTGTCAATTTTTATTGTAGTTTTTTTATAAGGTAAAAGAATTTCTTACGTAAAAGACATTTATTTTTTGAGTCCCCTCTTTTATATGGAACTACAATCCAATGTTTGCTATCTTTAAAACAGTAAAACATACGTATGTTATCAATAATTGGTAAATAAAATATGCTATTGCAATGTGGAATAAAATATTTTTTACGCAAATTTTCGTACTTATCCCATTGATACCTGGAAAAATATGTATGCAATGAAAAAAAATTATTAAAATTAAACAAAAATTCTTTCTTAATTGAAACTATCGTGCCAATAAGTTACTAAATATTGAAGTATTCTTTTAAACAATGCTTTGAAGTTAACATTGTTTACACTTAAAGTTACTATCTAAATATGAAAAAAGTCCTTCCGGCCAGTGCCGGGAGGAAGAGGTAGCTTTCATATTCCTTATTTTAAAAAAGCCAACTTATATTATTCAAACACACGAAGCTCAATTTAGTGGAAACAGAATATGGGAGATTCAATACTAATTTTTATCAATACTAAATCATAATGAATGAGAATTTTGCGAAATTAATCAGCTTTATCCAAGCTTCTTTTATTTAAAGTAACTTATATTTGGCTGCCAAATTCGGCGATTTCTTAAAGTGCCTGCCATTTTAAGACAACATGGTGGATGAGGCTAACCAGTGAACTTGGTCGAGATCTTAGTAATTGCTGTGCACATGCTCACTCACATCGGAATCGGTTGATATATACGAGTGCTGTCGCAGGCAAAAAATCAGATTTTTCAAAATGTCACCCACATTAGATATTGAAACTGCTATATCTGAGCCATTTTTTAAGATAAAGACAAACAAAAAATGCTCCTGAATCCTTATATCAAGGTCAAATACTTAAGAAAGAAACATTTTTCAATTTCTAATTTTTTTGCACCTCACTTTAAATATATATATTTTTTAATTTAATGGCCGCCATTTTGAAACAAGATGGCTGATGAAGCTAGCCAGCGAACTTGGTCGAAATATTGATGTATACTATCCACATGCCTTCTTCCATCGAAATAGGCGAATACGTGTGTTATCGCTTGACAAATACAAGATCGATTCAAAGTGTTAGCCATGCTAGAAATTCAAAGTGCTATAATTCAACCATTTTTTAAGATATAAACAAAAGAACAAATTTTCAGAAACAAAAACTGCTCCAGAATCTTTGTATCAAGGCCAAACACATAAAAAAAATCTCTTTCATTTTCCAATTTTTTAATACTTCATTTTAAATTTTAAATTACATTTTTTTAAAATGGCAACCCTTTTGAAACAAGATGGCGAATGAAGCTGGCCAACGAACTCGGTCGAGACATTTGTATGTACTATGTACAGACCAAGTTACATCCAAATCGGTTTATAAATACGCCTTTTATCGCATGACAAAAATCAGGTCGTTTTAAAATGTCAGCCACAATAGAAATTCAAAATGCTATAACTCAGCCATTTTTTTTAGATATAGACGAAACAAAACCTGTTCCGGAATCTTTGTATTAAGGTCAAACACATACGAAAAAAATCTTTTTCATTTTCCAATTTTTTGGATCTCATTTTAAATTTTTAATTTTTTAAATGGCCGTCATTTTGAAACAAGATGGCGGATGAAGCTGGCCAACGAACTTGGTCGAGATATTTGTATGTACTATGTACACACCAAGGTACATCCAAATCAGTTAATAAATACGTCTGTTATCACGTGACAAAAATCGGGACGTTTCAAAATGTCAGCCACGCTAGAAATTCAAAATGCTATAACTCAGCCATTTTTTAAGATATAGACGAAACAAAAACTGATTCCGAATCTTTTTATCAAGGTTAAACACATAAGAAAAAAATATTTTTTCAATTTTCAATTTTTTGGTACCACATTTCAAATTTAAATTTTTCTTAAAAATTTAAATGGCCGCCATTTTTAAACAAGATGGCGGCTAAATCTGGCCAACAAACTCGTTCCAGACATTGGTATGTACTATGTATAAACGAAGTTACATCCAAATCGGTTCATAAATACGCCTTTTATCGCGTGACAAAATTCAGGACGTTTCAAAATGTCAGCCACGCTAGAAATTCAAAATGCTATAACTCAGCCATTTTTTAAGATATAGACGAAACAAAAACTGCTCCGGAGTCTTTGTATAAAGGTCAAATACATAAGAAAAAAATATTTTTCCATTTCCAATTTTTTGGTACCACAATTCAAATTTTAAATTTTTTAAAAATTTTTAAATGGCCACCATTTCGAAACAAAATGGCGGATGAAGCTGGCCAACGAACTCGGTCGAGAGATTGGTATGTACTATGTACACACCGAATTACATCCAAATCGGTTCATAAATACGCGAGTTACAGTGTGACATAGGTCAGATATATATATATATATATATATATATGGATATATATATATATATATATATATATATCAATTTTGAACAGAAGGTGGTTTCGGGGTCTGGGGGTCATGATCGATGAAAATATACCAAAATTTTTTGAAATCGCTTTCCTCCGAACGGCTGCAATAGGTAGCTTTTTGTAATGAAAGCTACCTAATTGTCTCATTCATCTGCACTCTGCTCTACTTTTAAAATCATATAAATTTATTCAATATAAAATGTCTGTTGAGATGAAAATAAAATCGTAAGTGTGCAAATAATAGACAAATTACTGCTACCAATTTTTAGAAGTCTACATATACAATTAAATCCGCGGGGAACGTTTGAATAATCGGGGCAAAACTACGTTTTTCACGGTTTTAGGAAAATTGAAAAAATTCTCTTATTTTAGGTAGCTTTCATTACAAAAAGCTACCAATTGCAGCCGTTCGGAGGAAAGCGATTGCAAAAAATTTTGGTATATTTTCATCGATCATGACCCCCAGACCCCGAAACCACCCTCCGTTCAAAATTGATATATATATATATATATATATCTGACTTTTGTCACACTGTAACTCTCGTATTTATGAACCGATTTCGATGTAATTCGGTGTGTACATAGTGCATACCAATGTCTCGACCGAGTTCGTTGGCCAGCTTCATCCGCCGATTTGTTTAAAAATGGCGGCCATTTAAAAAGTTTTTATAAATTTAAATCTTGAAATGTGGTACCAAAAAATTGGAAATGGAAAAATATTTTTTTCTTATGTATTTGACCTTTATACAAAGATTCCGGAGCAGTTTTTGTTTCGTCTATATCTTACAAAATGGCTGAGTTATAGCATTTTGAATTTCTAGCGTGGCTGACATTTTGAAACGTCCTGAATTTTGTCACGCGATAAAAGGCGTATTTATGAGCCGATTTGAATGTAACTTCGTTTATACATAGTACATACCAATGTCTCGACCGAGTTCGTTGGCCAGCTTCATCCGCCACCTTGTTTAAAAATGGCGGTATGTAAATTTTTAAGAAAAATTTAAATTTGAAATGTGGTACCAAAAAATTGAAAATTGAAAAAATATTTTTTTCTTATGTGTTTGAGCTTGATAAAAAGATTCGGGAGCAGTTTTTGTTTCGTCTATATCTTAAAAAATGGTTGAGTTATAGCATTTTGAATTTCTAGCGTGGCTGACATTTTGAAACGTCCTGATATTTGTCACGTGATAACAGGCGTATTTATGAACCGATTTGGATGTACCTTGGTGTATACATAGTACATACAAATATCTCGACCGAGATCGTTGGCCAGCTTCATCCGCCATCTTGTTTCGAAATGGCGGCCATTTAAAAAAAAAATTTAATTTAAAATTTAAAATAAGATACCAAAAAATTGGAAAATGAAAAAGGTTTTCTCGTATGTGTTTGACCTTAATACAAAGATTCCGGAACAGTTTTTGTTTCGTCTATCTCTAAAAAAATGGCTGAGTTACAGCATTTTGAATTTCTATTGTGGCTGACATTTTAAAACGACCTGATTTTTGTCACGCGATAACAGGCGTATTTATGAACCGATTTGGATGTAACTTGGTCTGTACATAGTACATACCAATGTCTCGACCGAGTTCGTTGGCCAGCTTCATTTGCCATCTTGTTTTAAAAGGGTTGCAATTTAAAAAAATTAAATTTTAAATTTAAAATGAGGTATTAAAAAATTGGAAAATGAAAAAGATTTTTTTTTTTATGTGTTTGGCATTGATACAAAGATTCCGGAGCAGTTTTTGTTTCTGAAAATTTGTTCTTTTGTTTATATCTTAAAAAATGGTTGAATTATTATAGCACTTTGAATTTCTAGCATGGCTAACATTTTGAAACGATCTTGTATTTGTCACGCGATAACACACGTATTTGCCTATTTCGATGTAAGAAGGCATGTGGATAGTATACATCAATATCTCGACCAAGTTCGCTGGCCAGATTCATCAGCCATCTTGTTTCAAAATGGCGGCCATTAAATTAAAAAATATATATATATTTAAAGTGAGTTGCAAAAAAATTAGAAATTGAAAAAGGTTTCTTTCTTAAGTATTTGACCTTGATATAGGGATTCAGGAGCATTTTTTGCTTGTCTTTATCTTAAAAAATGGCTCAGATATAGCAGTTTCAATTTCTAATGTGGGTGACATTTTGAAAAATCTGATTTTTTGCCTGCGACAGCACTCGTATATATCAACCGATTTCCGATGTGAGTGAGCATGTACCATGTGCACAGCGATTACTAAAGTCTCGACCAAGTTCACTGGTTAGCCTCATCCACCATGTTGTATTAAAATGGCAGGCAATTTAAGAAATCGCCGAATTTGGCAGCCAAATATAAGTTACTTTAAAGAAAAGCAGCTTGGATAAAGCTGACTAATTTCGCGAAATTCTCATTCATTATATTGATAAAAATTAGTATTGGATCTCCTATATTCGGTTTCCACTATATTGAGCTTCGTGTGTTTGAATAATATAAGTTGGCATTTTTAAAATAAGGAATATGGAAGCTACCTCTTCCTCCCGGCACTGACCGGAAGGACTTTTTGAAATGGCGCGCACTGCGCTTGTTATTGAGTGTATAAGAAAGTTGTAAATATGAGAGTTGGAGAGAATTTTGTACTCTTTAATATTGTAACTGACAAATAATATGCTACGGAAACAGGTGTATATTAAAAATATATATATATATAAAAAGGTCCCAAAATTTTGTTGTGTTTTGGCCCCAGAAAATTTAGCTTTAAGAAATTTTGTTTTAAAACTTGGTTTTTCCATGTTGGCATCATTATAAACAAGTCAGAAAAAAAATCTGCTACCAGACATTGTACAAGATAAAATGTACATTTCCCCTGGACTAAGTAGATTCGTGATCAATCTTCAGCTTACTGGAAATGCTATTGCTATCTAGTGACTGTTAAGGGAAGTTTTTACTATTGTTTCCAAAAAGTACCATCGCGAACGCATTCAATCAGTGTTGCCAGTGGGCTACTTTTTTAAAATTCAAATTTCGTGATTGGCACTGTGATATCGTACCTTCTCCACAAATTTTCGACGGGGGAAGCAACAGGCATTTCCGTGGAGGACAATAGTCTTTTGTGTAAAGGCATGCAGGGGAAATAGCAGGCATATCTCTGCCCTTGGGATCTGCTCAACAGAGTATTTCCACTTTTTCAAGAAATAGGGAGGACTGGACAATGTGTGGCAACTCGTCCCCAAAGTGAAAGAAAGAAAAGGCTCAGGCAGGAGCTGGTGAGCAGGCTGAACAGTAGACTGGAGACACTGATCAAGTCAGGTCGTTTTTTACCAACGGAAGAGATGCGAGTAAAAATCGTTTACTCAGGTTGGTTATGAGAAGTATAGAACTGTTAATAAAAAGTGAGAGTGTCTACTTGTGAAAGGTAAAGTTTGTTATTACATTTTTCAAATCTATTTTAGTTGTTCTAATAACGGACTTTGGTAAGAAATATGTATTATTTTTCAACGATCATCTCACAAGAGCTTAGTGAACCAAAAAGCTCTGGCCCACTACATCACAACTATAGTATTATAAATGGTGGCAGCGGTGGGATTAATTAGGTCTAGCATAAATTAGACTGGACTCACGTGAACTTGATGTACAGAAGGAAATTGTGTTAGAAATAAGGACAGTCGGTGATGAAATCTTGTGTTTGACGAGAAAGATTTTCAATTGTATCCGGTGAGGAACTGTGAAATCTGGAGTGTCGAATATGTTAGCTGGTACGTGACAAGGACTAAGAATCCGACGATATAGAAAATTTCTTCGGTGAACGTCCAGTGCAGTGGATTGTCTTCGAATTGAACTTCGAATTGTTATAATTAAAGTTCACCTAATCAGACAGCTCTAGAGCCTGACCTATGACTCCAAACAATACAGAAAAATGAATATAATTTCATGTGATATAATCAGCATCAACAAAAAGAAAACATGTCGCTCGGCAACGAGGAAATAACGAAGAATAACATTACGTGTGCCAATGAATCCTCCACCATTTTCAATAACGCATTCTATTCTCAGAATTGTGCTTTCTACAGCACTGCGTAAACTGTCCTGTTAGATTGAGTGAATATGAAGTCTAATACTGTCTTTCAGATCAGAGATTGTCTGACATCTGTCTTTAGATACAGAATCTTTCAAAAATCCCCACAACAAAAATCGCATGGTGTTAGATCAGGCGATCGTGCTGGCCAGACTTTTTGAAAATAACGACTTATGATCCGGTCTTCTGTAAAATGGCTTGTTAAGGAAGTCCGAACTGCTCTAGTAATGTGCGGTGGTGCACCGTCTTGCATAAACACGATATTTTGAAGGCAGCCTTGCTGTTGCAGCCCGGGAATCAGAAAATTTGACATCATATTGAGATACCTTCTCCCATTTACGGAACATGTAATGGGTCCTGTGGATGTTAGTTCCTCAAAAAATATGGCCCTATCATAAACGTAGCTGTGAAACCGCACCACAATTAGCTGCATGCAATGGAACTGCTTGGACAACATTAGGATTCTCTTTCGCCCAAATTCGACAGTTGTGTGTGTTCACTTGTCCGTTTAAATAAAAATGCGCTTCATCAGTCCATAGAATTGTCCACATTCATTCGTGCAAGAAACTGTAGTGAAAATGATAGCTGACTTTCGGTATCACCCTGTATTAGTTGTTGCACCCTCTGAATCTTGTACGGATAGTAGCGCAAAATTTGACGCATCACTTTTCTCACCGAGGAAATTTGCATATCGACTTCATTCGCAATAGCTGGCACACTTGCATTACCAAATGATGACTGGCTTGCTAAATCCACGGCAGCAGTAGCAATATCTTCAATGCTAGATATGTTTACCTTTTTTTGTCCTCTGCCAGGAAGAATGTCGAGTTTTCCTGTTTCCTCGAACTTTTTAATCATTTTGTGAACTTCACGATCCGACATTGGTCCACGTCTAACATCTTTCAGTTTCCGGAATTCTCGAAGAGCTGCAGCTGTGTTGCTGTTATTTTGATTAAATAATTTTACAAGAAGTGCCTTTTCTTTCAAAGTTACCATTCTCCACAAAGCGTAGATTCAAATGCTTTTCAGAAATAATCAACTGTTCCAGTGTCAAAGAAACCACAGACACACTTTATCAGCAAGTTTTAAATCGTCAGGTGGTTAGAAGGGTATTTCAAGTTTTCGAAGTTGCGACGTCACTTTGACGTCGTTTGTCGAAAATTTGAATAAAATGTGATTTTTTTCAAGCGTTGGGTGAAATTTTGTGATTTTGTGGGTTTCATCTGGATTGACCGAAATTGATATAACGAATCTGAAAAAGTTTACTTTTACCAACTGTGAAATAAAATTCCCTGTATTTTGTTTTTTACAAAATAATAATACTTAAATATTGGCGCAGCGCCACCTATTGACAAAAATTTTAACTAATTTTTTTTTTCGATTTTTGCAGAGCGCATCTCTTCAACTACGTACTAGTGAAATTTCGTTTCGTTTGGAGCCATAGAACCGGCTCTAGAGCCTTCTGAATAGGTGAACTTTAATTATAACAACCCTGTACTATCGATATTCCGGAAAAGAGAAATAAGTCTACTATTTATCATGTTAATTTAATTAAACCATATTATAGTAGACCTGAATTTGTAAGTTTGTTGATTGATGAGGAGTGTGAGGAAATTGAGGATCAAACGGAAATTCCTTATCCCATTGCGGATCCCACTCAATTAGACTTTTGGGAATTAGTAAGAGAAAGTAATCTGGAAAAACGCGTTTCTACAGAGCAAATAGGAGATTTCAGGACAATGATTGAACGCCATATGAATTTTTTATTACGGACCCTGGGAGTACCCCGTTAGTCAAAATTGACATTGTTTTAACGGATGATGTGCCGGTAGGATCAAAACCATATCGTATGTCGCCGAGGCAATTAGAGATTATGCGTGAAGAGATTCGGAGGCTTTTAGATTTGGGTGTGATTGAAGTCGGGCAATCAGATTATGCTTCGCCTATGATTTTGACTGAGAGTGCGGGTAAAGACGCTCGCCCTTGTGTGGATTGTAGGAAATTAAATGCAAAGACCAGAACTGAATTTTTCCCTTTGCTAAACATTGAAGAGGTCGTTGAGAAAGTGAGTGCAGCAACTTTTATTACTGTTATGGATATGACGAAAGGTTATTTTCAGATTCCTCTCAGGGAAGAAGCTCAGAGATATGCGGCTTTTGTAACACCATTTGGGACCTTTTTACCTAAAGTCATGATGTTTGGACTTTTAAATTCAGCATATTATTTTTGTAAATTGATTGCCATAGTTTTAAATGGGTTAGAGTCATTTGCGGTTCCATATATCGATGATATAGCTATATTTTCTTTGACCTGGGAACAGCATTTAAAAGATGTGGAGGCGGTTCTTAAGCGGTTAAAAGAAGCAAATCTAACGGTGAAACCATCCAAATGCCAATTTGCGCAAGATCACGTAAAATTTCTGGGACACGAAGTTGGGTCAGGAAAAAGGTCTCCTAGTGAAGCTAAATTGCAGGCTATTAAAGATTTTCCAATTCCGACGACGAAAACACAGCTAAGAGCATATCTGGGAATGGTAGGATATTACGCGAGGTACATAAAGAATTATGCTACCATAGCAGTACCGTTAACAGATGCTTTAAAAGGGAAAATAAAAAAAGAAAAAATCATATGGGATGAGAAGTGTAATAATGCATTTGACGAATTAAAGTTAAAATTAATGAAAAGTCCTGTGTTATATGCGCCTGATTTTAAGTAGAAATTCATTGTGCAAACAGATGCGAGTTTGTATGGGGCAGGAATTATTTTATCTCAAATTATTGCAGGTGAAGAGCATCCAATTTTGCATCTTAGCAAAAAATTTTCTCGTGCGGAGCAAAATTATAGCACGATAGAAAGAGAATTAGCGGCTATAGTATATGGATTAAAAAAGTTGAATTATTATTTGGATGGGCAAAAATTTGAAATACAAACGGATCATAATCCATTAGTGTACTTAAAGAAAATGGTTGGTACAAACTCTCGTTTGACACGTTGGGCTCTATTTTTGCAGCCATTAAATTTTGAAATTACACATAAGCCAGGAAAATTACATGGAAATGCAGATGGTCTAAGTAGGAAGATTTAGAATCAGAGTTGGATTTTCTGTTTGGAATTTAGTGTTCAAAATTTTAATGCATGTAACTAGGGCGTTTTATTAAGATATTGTGCTGTATGTAAAAATTTAGTTACCTAGATTGTGTTGTAGTATTTTTTTTCTTTTTTTCTTTTTTTTATTGAGTTAGTATTATATTCAAATATTTTAAATTTAAATTAATTGTTCTAGCATAAAAAATGTAAATTCTTTTTATTCTTTGATTAACTATGTTTAAGGAAAATTCTGAAAATTTCATATTTTTGGTATGTCCTTTGAAACTGAGAGTGGGTATTCTTGAATTTAAGTAGAACTTTCATAATTGGGTTAAAAGTCTAAATGATATTTTATTGCTGATTTAATGGTGTGCTTGACCTCTCGGGAAATATATTAAAAGGGCTTATTACGTGAATTCATGCCAAATATTTCCTGTGGAAATCTCTTTTGGGGAGAGGTGTTGTGGTATCTTACCTTCTCCACAAATTTTCGACGGGGGAAGCAATTCCGTTGAGGACAATAGTCTTTTGTGTAAAGGCATTCAGGGGAAATAGCAGGCATATCTCTGCCCTTGGGATCTGCTCAACAGAGTATTTCTACTTTTCCAAGAAATAGGGAGGACTGGACAATGTGTGGCAACTCGTCCCCAAAGTGAAAGAAAGAAAAGGCTCAGGCAGGAGCTGGTGAGCAGGCTTAACAGTAGACTGGAGACACTGATCAAGTCAGGTCGTTTTTTACCAACGGAAGAGATGCGAGTAAAAATCATTTACTCAGGTTGGTTATGAGAAGTATAGAACTGTTAATAAAAAGTGAGAGTGTCTACCTGTGAAAGGTAAAGTTTGTTATTACATTTTTCAAATCTATTTTAGTTGTTCTAATAACGGACTTTGGTAAGAAATATATATTATTTTTCAACAATCATCTCACAAGAGCTTATTGAACCAAAAAGCTCTGGCCCACTACATCACAGCACCACTTCTCTGAAATGGTAAAATACCCCTTGATTTCGCCTTAATTAATATGTCATTGAATAAGACGAATTTCACTATTTCAAAAAAGTGGTGCCAATCAAGAAATCTGAATTTAAAAAAAAGTAGCCCACTGGCAACACTGCATTCAATTAGTGTGTTTTAAATGAGATAGAAAACTGTGGTACTTTAAATTTCGCTTATGCCTAGCGTCCTATTTCTGGGGTGTTTCGAATTTTAATAATTTTTTATAATTTTCTTTTTCTTTACAACATGAAAATTGTATGAAGTTAATGTCTATAAATGTCTTTATCTATTACTGAGAGATGACAACATAAGTTTGATATTTATTTGCTTAAATAAAGGCCTGTTTTCAGTGTTTATAGATTTTTCAGTTTTCAAGATAGCGAAATGTAAAAGAAAGTTTATTTGTATTTTTTGCATCAATTATCCAAATAAATAAGTCATAATCTTAGCTTGTAGACTTCTTTGAAACACGTATTTTTTTTAATTGCGAAATTATATGTTCAAGCCTTTTTTTTATGCATGTTTGTAACGTACAAAATATAAGGCGCTAGGCGCAAATAGGTATATATTTATATTAGCCATTTAAGGGACAATTATAAAAGTAAAGTTCTTTTCAAGATGAATAAATTGTTTTTAGCCTCAAATACGATCATTCTTAATTTATTATTAATTATATACTTATAACTTTATTAGTGTCTGTAAAGAAATAAATATATATATTTTAATAGTTCATAAAAATACTAATTATGGTATATAATATACAATTTAAAAGCTCGATTTATATTAATTTAAATAAAACTTATAATTATGCATTTTTCCACATATGGATATTCTCATATTTAGTACGTTTACATTTTATCAATTAAATACAAAAATATTTTAGCGTAATAACACATCATATGTTTATGTACAGGGGGTTTTGTATGCATCTTATCAGTTTTTAAATGCTCTGGGATTGGTTATAATCCAGAAATTCCCCCTCTTTTCTGCGCTAGTGTTGAACATAAGAGCATGAAATTTACAAGCATGATTATTTAAGTGATTTGAATCTGAAAAGTTTCTGTCATTTTTCGTTAAATTAATGACATCTTCACCTTGCGTTCTCATATTATACGTTGTCATATGAGGACAATTTTTTTCCTTTGCCGCGCTGTCGCGTCCGGAAACTTGGTTCAAAACACTATATTTGAGAACACTTTCTGAAAGTTCTTCTGGTTCTAACGAAAAATGGAAAATACTGATCGATTAGGTAGTATCTGAATTAAAAAAAAAAAAAAAGTCTTTGCCAATTTCATGCATTTTATGACAAAAATTAGAGTCAGAAAGTAACTTCTTTGGACTTGGTTTCTTTCTGACGCATTTTTCAGTTTTTCTCTCAGTGCTAAAACATCTCTGCTTTTTGCAAAAAATGGGCAATCGATTTGCCCACAATGCAAAGAATAAGGAAAGACAGTTGAGCTTCTTTGAAGATATGTTAACCCCAGATTCCGAAGGAAAATTAGTGATTTCTGCATTACTATACTTCTAATTAATTATTATGGAGTTTTTAACCTTTATAGTATACTTTCTTTCGACGTGAGCTTATGATAGTTTAAAACTCTTGAGCTAAAGAAGGGACTTATGATTATAATCTGTTATAAATTATAAATGCCTTTCTCAGCAAATAAACATAATGTAATATTTTTTTCTATTAATCTAATTAGGTAATTATTTGCATGCTTTATAGGTGCGTTTGTAATTGTATAAATACGTAGCACTTATAGTCGTCGTTCAGTCCGTCTCACAGTGGGGCAAAATCCCAAAAAGCTGGCCAAAAGTCGAAAAATAAAGTTACTCTTTAGGAAATTTTGACTATACAGATGGCTAGAATAATGTTTAAAGGGTCAGAATCTGCATTTATAAAAAGGTTTTTGTTTTGCTTTGGCAACCTGTATCTTTTCAGAAGTGACGCTTGGAGGATTTTCATCTGAGGCGAACACAAAGACCAAAACAATGGTTCTTCTAAACACGCGCTACGTTTTTCCATATCATCCGATTTTAATGCTCTAAAATGAATTCACACGATGATAGTGTGTACTTTTTTTGCTCATGTTACAAAAATTATATTAAGTACATAAAAATTATTAATTTCATGATTATTTTTGATAAAAAAAATTTCAAAAAATATTATTTTTTTTTGCTTTCAAACATCAAAAAGTTTAAAAGTTCCACGGTGTTCCGCAACGAAATTTAATGTAAATAATAGCCTGAACTATTATCTAATGCATCATGAAAAACCAGCTGCCATAGACTGCCATTCTGCATTTCGTGCATATTTTTGCAACTACAAGTAAAAATTTCAATTTTTTAAATTGCTACAAAAATTCTGAAATATAAACTTTTCACAGTAATTTAGCTGGCAAACATTTTTGAAATTTTTAGATTATTCAGATTTTTGATAGATTATTATATATTATGTTACAAATAAATATTGTAATCATAAGCATACATGAATTTGATAAGCAAAATTAGTAGAAAAAAAGGAAAATTATTCTCCATCATAGATCCGACAGAAATACATTTTCTCATCTTTATAGCTAATAATTTTGTGTATTCTATCGTAATTAGAAGAATTATCTTGTCAATTGCAATCTTTGCTAGATCATACTACTGAACGTATTTTATTAGTGCAAACGAAAATTATTAAGAATCTGACTTCCGAGAACATTAGCAATCTGAATTCGATTTGCAAGTGGGGATGTCATTGTACATCTGGTCAAAGTACTTTTAAACAAAAGTTCAGTGTTGATGATGGTAGAAATTAGGTTCAAATAACTTTTTCACTTCTCTAGTGCCACTAGAACTCGTAAGTGTTGCGAATAATTCAGATATCGTTATCCTGGAAAAATTTGAGATCTTCATCTCCTCGATTTTTTAAGCCCATCAGAATCCGTTTTTTGCACGAAAATATGGAAGCTACTGTCTGTGAAATGGATTATATTACAGATCAGGAGAGTAAACTTATTCTTTTTAAAACAATAATTGATAGAAAATAAGTAGGCGTTAATTACAAACTAGCTTTAACGATGATTGATTGTAAATTTTTAATGCCATTACTTGTAATTTGTCAATTCAACATTGATACCTATATCAGGCAACTTCAAAACAGTTTAATAATCTTGATGAGATTTTCAAACTAAAAGTAGAGGAAAATCCTTTACAATTCGGGATGTCCACGTTACATGCCTGTATAAGATGTTTTGAGTGTAGCTTGCATTTGGCATACAAACGGGATATAAAGGAATGGCAAGTGTGAACTCCTAACGAGAAGAAAAAAAATTAAAATTGCAAAACAAAATTTACAAAAAAGATTTCATTTACAATTAGGACTTCTCGTTGATAAATCAAAGTTCGGATTTGGAAGCACAATTGATTACAATACAGCTCGTCGATTCTTTGAAAACCCAACTATTTCTGCTTTCATAAGGAGAGTGACAAAGGTTTGATCGTCATATTACAAGTAATTTCTTAACACTCATTTGACCAGTTTCGTGGATTATAGATCACAAACAGCTTGTAAATTCGTCGAATTGTATTCCTAGTCTTATATGCCTACTTCAGTGGCACAGAAATAATAGCTTCCTCATTATTGCCAGTTGGGCAAATGTCGGGAGACGCTCAAGAATCATGCAACAAATTGATCAAAAGGTATCAAGATTTCTCCCTAAAATGCAGTAGGACGTAAACAATTAAAGATTTTTTTGCGGCTTTTAATGTTATGAGATCCCTTCATTTCAAGCTTACGTAAATTACCATTCAAGAAATTCATATCCTTGCCCTTAGAGGCACAGAAACTTCTGTAAAATATTTCGACCCCCCCTTCTGAAGAGTCTACTTAGTATACTACAGCAGTACTTAGTATACTTCATCATTTACTTAGTATACTAAGCAGATGATGAATTTCAGAGTATCCTTTCGTTTTATTTTAATAATATATAGAAATTAAACCTTGCAATATTTTATTTTTCCTTAATGTACTTAATCATATTTCATAAATAAATATTCATTGTTTAATTTCGGTTAAAAATATCTTGGTCCTTGAAAATACATTGTAACGTTTAGCCGCGAATATTTTTAATTTCGAAACTCGAAATATTTCGTTTAAATCTAATTGTTTTTATTTTTAATTCGCCATTTATTAAAATTTAATTTTTTAATCGCATTTAGCATCCTTAAAAAGTACATATATACGAAATTTCATAGAAATTGAATAACTTTCAAAGCATTTTAATTGTAAGTCCGCCATATTGGATCCGCCATTTTGTTTTTTGGAATTTTAATTTTAGAATCGAGATAAGCATCCTGAGAAATACCTGTGTACGAAATTTCGTGGCATTTAAATAACGTTTTCATATTTTGGCCAGCTTTTCGGGATTTTGCCCCACTGTGCGTCTGTCCGTCTGCCCGCATATAACAGAGTAAAAACTACCTAACCGAATGGTCTGAAATTTTAACTATATAATTGTTGTAAAATTTTGTTTGTAAACATCCTCAAATTTTATGAAAATCGGATGTATAGTTTAATTACAGGGACAGTCAAAAGTTTTCCGTTACATTACGGCCAATGGGAATAAATTATTGCAAGTGCATTTTAATAATGTCTTCCGAATGGTCTGAAATTTTAAATGTATAATTGTTGCAAAATTTTGTGGAGTTATTTCAAATTTTATGAAAATCGGATGTATAGTTTAATTACAGGGACAGTCAAAAGTTTTCCGTTACGTTACGGTCAATGGGAATAAATTATTGCATGTACATTTTAATGATGTTACAGCCTACCGAATGGTCTGAAATTTTAAATATACAATTGTTGCAAATTTTTTTCGAGGCAGTTCAAATTTTATGAAAATCGGATGTATAATTTAATTACAGGGACAATCAAAAGTTTTCCGTTACATGGCGGCCAATGGGGAAAAAAATTATTTCAAGTGCATTTTAATGATGTTACAGTCTTTCGAACAGAATGAAGTGGATATGCACTTATTGAGGTGCACTAAAATATACATTCAGTACAATATGCGGTGCAAAAAATAGTTATAAAACTAGTTATAGTACGAACGCACGTCATTTGCCACGTTTGACGAGCAATTTCCAACTTGTTAGTTTTTATGTGAAATAATGTTTGATTAAAGCAAGTTGCATGGCAATTAATGGTATGTTTAATATTGTAATTAATAGAAAAATATAACAATAATGTTGGTCACTTAAAAAAATAATTAATTTTATATTTCTAAAAGTGAAGGTATTTTATTCATTTTAATGTTAAATAATTTGCTTGTATATTTGAATAGTAAATATTAATATACGGAAAAAATTCACATTTTTTGTGACGTACCAGTCCCCACCAGTAAAAATCATAAAACTAGATATGGTAAAATTAAGCACGAGCAGAAATTGCTACCCTCGTTCTCCCTTCCTTCATTCTAGAAGCAATATTCGACTATTCTCAAATCCAAATGACCAACTTTATGACATATATTTTAATTCACTTTTGTTCAGAAACGCATGAAACTGGCAGGTGTTGTTATTCAGAAACTATTTAACCGAAAGACATTTCCAGTTTTTTTTTTTTTTTTTTTTTTTTTCTCTGTAAACGCAATAGATTTTTCAGAAAATATTGTCAAAGTTGGCGTTTTGAATCAAATTTCCAGAAGAAAGGAGAAAAACGTCATACACTGTAGAAAACAAATTGTTGATTTTGCAGTATAATACTAGCAGCTAGGCTTGCCCGTTTATAACCATAAAATAAGCGTAGTAATATAGCGACTTATAAATGAATTAAATCGTATATTGCTGTTTAATCGCTTCCATAGTCAGATCTTATTTCTGCCAAATTTATACCTATACGTTTAAAAATTAGTCCGCCATTGTGTCAGAAAATTTCGCGCTTCTTGGGCAGTGAACTCGAGAACAACCTTAAATGGGTTTCTCCAAAATTTAAAACAAGTCTAACACAAGGGAGGGAAAATATATATACATAATTTTTTTCAGGATGCCCCTAAATGATATGTACTTGGATTAGTTTTGCCAGGTGTATACTGATTTAAGCAAGATGTCCCGAGATTTAGGGATTTCTAGACCAGTCCCGCGGAATCACTGCGCGGGGCGCAAAAATTTCCAATTTTTCATGATGCATAACGTCTCTTGAATTTCTTTAACCCATATTTGACCGTCGTCCTATATATAGGACACCATGCATTTTTAGCTCATAATCATAAAATATTTGTACTATTGCTTTTGTTTTAGTATTTACATTATTGTGAAAGAAACATTCATTAAACTGGCTTAATCTTTAATATTTAAGTTTAAAAAATTTATTTATAATGAATTTTCAAAATATGCCAATGTTGAGAAAACGGACGATAACTATACATTGATTAGGACTAGAACGGCTGAAATTTTACTCAAGTCCGTATAAAAATAAGTTAAACCAGAATTTTTATTTAATGTTATTTAACTCAATTATTTAAATTAGTTCTGTGCGGTATATATCATATATTATAATACGAGCTCATATTGTGTCTATGTGTGTGTGCGTATATGCAAATTTTATCTAAAAAACGGCTCTAACAATTTTTATTAAATTTTGTTTCCTACCGTTTTGAGGTAGAAGACCTTTGAGCAAGGTCACATGTTTGAGAAAATTCGATTAGTAAATTACTTTGGGGTCACTACGGGTCCAATGCATTTCAAGGGAAATGAAGGTTGAAACGGTTATTAAGTTGTTGAACAGTTCGCAGTAATCGACGTCTCAAAGTTGAGAAAATTTCGTCAAAATTTGAGATATTGGCGATATTTGGCGAGAAAATCGACTTTCGATAACCAATGCCAAAACACAGGATTGGCTCCAAATGATAGAATGACGTCAAATTTGGCGATATTTGCCGAAAAAATGGCTTTTAGAATCTGAAGGAATTTTCTAGAAATTCCCAATAGGAGCCGAGATACATGATTCAACCAAGCACAGTCCAACTAAAAATATAGTTCGGAAGGATGCCCTTTCGTTGTAAATATGTAAGTAATGTAAATTTTTGAAATATGTAATATGTTTTAATATTGATTGTTTCTGTAAATAACACTGTTATAAAATAAAATGCTTTATAGAAATAATGTAGCGGGAATTTATTGTTGTACATAATTGCTGAACACACAAAGTTAATTTTAACAGGAGTAGCAGGAGCTGTCGACGGTTCCGACGTAGCTCGGTCTTACCGTCTGGTTTGGCTTATTTTTTAAAGATATTTCTAGTTCGAATCAAAATACGTGTAATTGGTCCCGGTTAAATTAGCCATTCTAACGTTAAATACATCTTTATAGCTTTTGAAAGGCTATTCTCAAATTCAAACTCGCTAATTTTAGACATATTCACGCGAAATAATTTTCATCAGTACATGAATAAAACTAGCCGATACATTTATTTAGACTTCAAGGAATTGAACTACAGTAAAATCTGTCTAAGGCGGACTCTGTGTAAGCCGGAAATCTATCTACTGCGGAAATATTTTGAAGTCCCGGCGAATCCATAGAAAATAACACTAATACGTGCTCCATAAGCCGGAATCTGAATAACGCGGAAACGGAAAGGATTTTAAGGTCCCGCGGTAAACAAATTTTTCCATAAGACGGAAAAAAGGATTTTTTAAAAATAAAAAACATTCACTAAACGAAAATTTAAAACTGATTAATAGATCAAATACATATAAATAAATACATATAAAATACAAATATTAATAAAAACAGATTTTTGCTCATTCATTTTTTTACAGCGAAAGAATTTTTATGAAATTTTGCATTTTTGCGGATTTAATAAAAAGCAAAAGAAACTATGCAGTTTCCATTTGTTTAGCCGACAACATTTTCTTTTTATTTACAATTTTTAACACAGATTTCTGTTTTTTTTTTTTTTTTTTTTTTTTTTTTTTACAGTGTTACATCTAAAATATTCGTTTTTATTATTATTATTATTATTATTACCCTTATAATAAAAATTAAAAAAAATTACAGACCATTCTAACTGTAAATACAAGACTACGAGATTTAAAAAAAGTCATACATTTAAAATTTAAAAAACAAAGTTTTAAAAACCATAATTTTTTTCAAATTATTAGGATAGTTTAAAAGAAAAATAATTTAGAATAGTATAGTTTAATTTTATATACCGTATTTTAATCCATTTCGCTGAGAAAAATAGGAGTTTATTTGTGTGAAAAACTGTAAACAATTGTAAATAAAAAGAAAATGCCGATTGAACAAATAAAAATCTGTACATTTTTTACTTTTATACTTTTCATTAAATTCATAAAATGCAAAATCTCATACATAAAACTCTCTCTCTATATATAAAAAATTAAATAAATAAATACATGTGCAAAATCATGTTTTTTTTTAAATTTATTTATTTATCTCAAAAAAAAAATATATGTATGCATTATTATGGTGTGAAAATAATAGACCATTTGTTTGTTGGGAAGCAGTAGTTTTTCTGAGATTCGAACTCCAAAAATATTTATACTAAATAATATTTCACGTTAAGAACAGTTCTGAAGATTACAAACGTAAAAAATACGCAACAGTCTTTCTTTTCTTTTTTTCTTTTTTTCTTCTTTTTTTTTTTACTGATTTGCATAAGGCGGAATATTGTCTACGGCGGAAAATTTTCTCGGTCCCAATCGTTTCCGCCTTAGACAGATTTTACTGTATTTTTTTTTCTTCTAAAATGGAACATATTTCAAATAATCCGCCAGAGTTTGATAATTGTAGATAAGTTGGAAATAATAGTCCTATATTTTTTGTCAAATAGAAATATAATTTAATTATTAATTAAAATGAACAAAATAAAATTGAACAGCTAAAACTGAGCTATTATTAAATACCAAGCTAAAGTTACCCTTTACTTGATAAAGAGAGTACCATTAAAAATGCCAGAATAATAAGGTTGTAAGACTAAACTAAAAAGATGCGCTATTATTTGATAATTTTGTCATTTTAGGCTTAAGGCTTAAGCTCAACTGCTCTGCTCAACAAGCGCAAAACGTTTTGGCACATTCACAAATTCATTTTTTAACTGAAAGATATAAAATTAAAAAGCCTGACCATGGAAGCGATATGGAATCGAACTGTGTTTTCCATTTTTTGATCAATAAATTACCTATTGAGTTAGAAGCGATTTTGATCACGTGACACGGCATTTTTCTCCCCCTTATTGACTGGATTTTCTTCTTTCGTTCGGAAGATCGGTTCAAAATGCCAATTTTGAGAGTATTTTCTGAAAGATCTATTGCGTTTACAAGAAAACGAAAAAAACAGTTCGATGACATAATTTCTGAATAACAACATCTTCTAGTTTCATGCGTTTGCGAACAAAAATGAATTAGAACTTATGTCAGAAAGTTGACCCTTTGGATTTGAGAACAGCCTTAATGCTGACAAAATTGGATGAAATAAGGCATCTTCACTATGAATTAACCAACAAGCACCTCTGATAATTCTGTGGGTTATTCACAGTTCTTATCTTACATACTGGTTTCCTAGGTTCATATCTTGTTCATCTTTAGAATTTTACCATTTGTTCATATATTTGTGATTTCATCATTATTAAGGTAAAGTACCCAGTAGTGGACACCTTAAGGAATATTTCGGCGTTCGTCGCCTTTGGTTCGTGCAGTTTTCAATTAAGGGAAACAGTTTGATCATTACTAGGGGGTTTGAACATTTTTCCTCAAAATCATAACGTTTAATGTCCCGAAATGAATACATTTTGTAAAAATTACTAGGGGATATGAAAACATGATTTTTGTCCAGAAGTTGACACCATCGTGAACGTGAGAGTTTAGTAGTTGACACCTTCGTGAACTAGTAATTGACACTGACTGCGGCGGGGCCTAAATTAATAATAATAAATACTCTTTATTATTATATTACTATATTAATTGCCCCATATGAAGACATAATGATAAGAACCGTTAATTAGCAAAATTTTTTAAAGAAATCAGAAGTTTTAATGAAAGATCAGAAGTTTAATCAGAAGTTTTAATGAAAATAAAAAAAGTCCATAGATCTGAAATTATAACATAAAACCACTTACTTAATTAATCTCAAATAACAAAAATGAAAGATCGATTGCAAAATCAAGCACTAACGGCCGATATTTTACCTTTTCATTGGGGTTTTCCCCTTAACTTTGTATTTCAGAGTTATTCTAGGCACGTTACATTTTTTAGCCGCTGTTTTGTACCCAGCTTTGTTGACTTTAACGTATTCTACGGCAGCTCTCATGCTCTCTTCTGTGTAATTCCTAAAATTTCCCTTCGTAGGTGGCATCTAAAAAAATAAATAATTAATTTTAGTAGTTGACACTTCCTAATTTCAATAATTGACACCCTGTGTCATCTATTGGTTTAAATGCATTTTTAGTTTTTCAAAGGTCAGTCATGAATTTATCTGGTAGATTCCAGCTTATTTTCATTGCACTGATGAATTAGATTAACAAAACCCCAACATGAGCGAGTAGTTGACACTGGGTGTCAACTTTTGAAAATCTGTTTCTTTTCATATTTAATAGTTGACACTCACACTCACTCCCGCTATTTTGCACAAAATGCATCAATTTTATTCCAATACAATTCTTGGACATCGAAACAATCAATATCAATCAAAACATAACCAGAAATTAAGATAAATTACGGGTTTTAATACTTACTGTAACGTGCGATCCTTATCACTTCTCTTAAGATAAATTCGAAAAATTCAACTTTGCACACATGCTTCTTTGTTGTCTTCCGCCATATTGGAATTGGGCTCGGCTGTTTATAGTTTTAGTTTTCAGTTTTGCCGCAAGGTGATAGATTTTAAAAATTCTGTTTCTCTCATGTTCCTACCTGTGACGTTTTCTTGTTACACTACTGTTTCTACAAAAGTGTCAACTATTGGTCCAGTGTCAACTACTGGGTACTTTACCTTAATTATTTATACTTAAAAAGACAGAAAAGACGATGAACTGGGATATTTCATATATTTTCTCTAGCTACGTAGGAACGTAAACATTGTTTACTTGTTAAAAATTTGAAATATGATAGGAATTGTATTATTAAATTTGCATTACCATATACAGTGGCGGTCAAAAGTTTCCGGCCAGCATAAAATTTTTGGTTAATTTGTAAGTGTACCTATATGAAGAGGAATCTCAAAGTGATACTTATACACTTTATTGACATAACAGTTAAGAACTTATTTATGGAATAAAAAATAAATACTAATAAATTTTATTGACAAAATTAGTTGAAAAGAAAGCGCGCGTTCTCAAAAGTTTCCGGCCACCTTGGCAAGTTTGGAAAAAAATGGTATTATAACAGAAAATAACAGTGATCAACAACATTTACAAATAATATTTTGTATTCATACATTTAGCAATAAGTACTGCTGCGCAGCAACGTGGCATCGATTCAATGAACGGTTGTAGATCGTCAAAGTTAAGTTTTTTCAACGGCTCTTATATTTTTTGTGAAAATGCTGCTGAATTGGAATATTTATAATTCCACACACGTTTTCAAGTTCGTTTCAAAGATTTTCTATTGGATTCAGATCGGGTGATGAGTAGTCCATTTCAAAAGCAGAACTTTTTTGTGCGAAAGCCACTGCTTGACGTGCTTGCACGTATGCTTTTGGTCGTTATCGTGATGAAACAAATAGTTGCGACCACAATTTTTCCTCCAATAAGGCAGCAAATGATCTTGCAAGATATCCTTATGCCTTGCACTATTCATCTTGCTGCGGATTTCAAATAACGGACAGGCACATTTTCCAGAAAATGCTCCCCACAGCATAACGTGTCCTCCGCCATGTTTCATTGTAGGAATAACATATCTCGAATCTTATGTTTTGTTTTTAGGTCGTCGGTTGGAGTGTCTGTTACCACTCCCAAAAAGATTGAACGTGGATTCATTGGAAAATAGTACTTTTTCCAGGTTTCACTTGACCAGTCTTTGTATTCATTGGCAAATGCCAGTCGAGCCCTCTGATTTTTTTTACTTATAAAAGGTTTTTTAACACCGACTGTTCCATAAAGTTCTACGTCACGTAAGCGTCTTGACACGGTAGACCGACTTATTTTAGCAATCTTTTAACACCGTCAATCGCGGAGAATTGCAGCGGCATTTTATGCGGGTCATCAACTGCATTTCTCCTGATAATTCTGTCCACAAGAATAATCGTTTTCCGGGGTCCCTTGGACCGTGGAAAGTTCCGAAGGCCATGACCATCTTTATATTTTTCTAAATATCGTTCACAGCAAATTTTCCGATCGACAACTTGACCGCAATCTCACGAGAGGATTGTCCCTTTAGCGACAAACAAATCCCTCGTTTAGGAACAATAAATTGTTCAACTTTTCATTTTTTAATTTCAAATACGTTATTCAAGTTGATTAATTAACAAACACGGCCAAAAATACACTTTACCGATAGCAAAAACTAACGGATGACGAATGGCCGGAAACTTTTGCACACGCGAATTTCGGATTCCTCTTCTTTGCATCTAGTATCTTCAGTATCCAATCAAAATGATTACGTGGTCAGAGGTAATTTGCTTATTCCTAACTTTTAGAGCAATTGTGCTTCTTCTTCGCTGAAACGTTCTGTGAAACAAATCAAAGAAACTAACTGGCTGGAAACTTTTCACCGCCACTGTATATCAAAGAACAATGTTCATAAAAATAATATAATTTGCATTCAGAATATTAATTAAGAATACAATCTGTATATTTTGTAACGTAATTAACAAGAATGTTTCAAAGTCACTTTTTACGCACAAATAATATCACAAAAAGTTCTAGAAAATGATACCTTCCCTTAACCCATTGAGTGCTATATTTAAAATTAACAGTCTATTCACGCGTATATATTTGAAATTAACTTTTATCATACATTATACTGTTATTAATATTATTATGATGTTAATAATAATAAATCCATGGTGTAGTAGCTGGAATAGATAACTAAGTACAATACATTTTTTTTAAAATATTTTTCATATTGATATGTAAAATAGATTTTATTCATATGTCGAGTAAACCCATCAAACAAAATTAATATGATAAGAAAATTAATATAATGACGCGTAAATGAAAAAAAAAAAACGAATACTGAATGTGTGACAATATAAAAAAAAACATTAGGAAAATTTTGATGAAGAATTTATTTATGAGATTACTATGTGTGACTGCCATAATGGGGAATTTCAGCTGCTAAATTCGGCTACGCCTTTCAGCCTTTCATCACTAAAACAAGATATGCATATATATTTTTTGCTGGCGGATTTTGAAAATTTTCTTTGCAGTCACTTTCGGAACAGGAACTATTATGCCATTGCAGTCGAAAACAGTTTATCTAATCTTTCAAACGGCTAATATCTTCGTCTGTTTTTTAGGTAGCTTTCTTTACAAAAAAGCTACCTATTGCAGCCGTTCGGAGGAAAGCGATTTCAAAAAATTTTGGTATATTTTCATCGATCATGACCCCCAGAACCCGAAACCACCCTCCGTTCAAAATTGATATATATATATATATATCTGACCTATGTCACACTGTAACTCCCATAATTATGAACCGATTTCGATGTAATTCGGTGTGTACATAGTACATACCAATGTCTCGACCGAGTTCGTTGGCCAGCTTCATCCGCCGTTTTGTTTCAAAATGGCGGCCATTTAAAATTTTTAAAAAAATTTAAAACTTGAAATGTGGTACCAAAAAATTGAAAATGGAAAAATATTTTTTTCTTATGTATTTGACCTTTATACAAAGATTCCGGAGCAGTTTTTGTTTCGTCTATATCTTAAAAAATGGCTGAGTTATAGCATTTTGAATTTCTAGCGTGGCTGACATTTTGAAACGTCCTGAATTTTGTCACGCGATAAAAGGCGTATTTATGAACCGATTTGGATGTAATTCGGTGTGTACATAGTACATACCAATCTCTCGACCGAGTTCGTTGGCCAGCTTCATCCGCCATTTTGTTTCAAAATGGCGGCAATTTAAAAATTTTTTAAAAATTTTAAATTTGAAATGTGGTACCAAAAAATTGAAAATGGAAAAATATTTTTTTCTTATGTATTTGACCTTTATACAAAGATTTCGGAGCAGTTTTTGTTTCGTCTACATCTTAAAAAATGGCTGAGTTATAGCATTTTGAATTTCTAGCGTGGCTGACATTTTGAAACGTCCTGAATTTTGTCACGCGATAAAAGGCGTATTTATGAACCGATTTGGATGTAACTTCGTTTATACATAGTACATACCAATGTCTCGACCGGGTTCGTTGGCCAGCTTCACCCGCCATCTTGTTTAAAAATGGCGGCAATTTAAATTTTTAAGAAAAATTTAAATTTGAAATGTTGTACCAAAAATTGAAAATTGAAAAAATATTTTCTTCTTATGTGTTTGACCTTGATAAAAAGATTCGGGAGCAGTTTTTGTTTCGTCTATATCTTAAGAGTGACCATCAGTAGTATTTTGTCCTATACTTTTCATGCTATATTCTTATCATCACAGCTACGCATTTTCTATGAAACCGATTTGCTTAAAATTTTTTTTGGTCATTGAAATAACTTATTTCTTTCAGATGGCATAATTTTGTAAAAGAAAAGTACGACCTCTTTTTTTAAATTAAATTTTAAAATTTCTTCCATTGGTTCCCCAAAAAATTACCAGATGGCACTACGGGTTCTATATATATATTTTAAGGACCACAAATCAACTATTTTTTTAGTTTTTATACATTTTTTTGTAAATTGTTCTCATTATCTCTTTTACAAATTTAACAAGGGACATTTCTTAGATGATATTATATAAAATGTCCCTCAAGAAACCTTTTTGTTTTCTCAAAATACGATTTTATTCATGAAATTTCACTGCAGAATTACATAGTCCTCCAAATTTCTAGCAACCCTAAGATTTCGGTTTTTCGCTCGACTTTTTGTTGGCAGAGAAGTGAATCTACACCGTGTAAGGACCTGACATTGACCTTTGAAAGGGGTGGGGAGTAAAGGTCACCGTTTGTGGATATTTTCTCTTATTTCTATAAAAGGAAATTTGTCTTTGCAGGAACGTTTAATGATTTGCAGTATGTACTGATCATTCGTATAAAGCGCAAAATGTTTTATCCTATAACAAAAATGGTTCATTGTATGCAAATGAACAGATAATAACGTTAATACTAAGAATTTCTGAATAATTTTTGATCTAGTGATTACATCAGAAGTTCGGTATCAGAATTTTTTGAGTTCCATTTCTGTTTTTAAAAAATGCCTTATTTAAGGGTGTTCTCAAATCCAAAAGAGCAATTTTCTGACATAAGTTTTAATGTATTTTTGTTCGAAAATGCATGAAACTAGCTAATGTTGTTGTTCAGAAACTATGTAATTGAGCTGTTTTTTTTTTCTTTTTTTTTTTCTTTTTCTTTTTTTTTTTTTTTTTTTTTTTTTGCAAACGCAATAGATTTTTAAAAAAAATTGTCAAAGTGTGCGTTTTGAATCGAATTTCCTCGCGAAGGAAGAAAAAAGACCCAAGAGAGAGCGAAAAATGTGTTTGTCACGTGATCAAGATCGCAATAATTGATTGATCAAAAACTGGAAAAAACAGTTCAATTGGAAATCGCTTTCATAGCCAGGCTTTCCAATTTTATACCTTTCCGTTAAAAAATGAATTTGTAAATGTGTAAAAACGTTTTGCGCTTGTTGAGCGAGCAGTTAAGAACGGCCTTAAAAAGGACATTTCCCATACCCTCGCTTGCGCATGGAACCAAGGGCGTGGGAACCGGGGGAGCTGTGGGAATATTTTAGACGGGCTCAGCTCCGCCGGGAGAAATTCTCGCACCACATTTGTTTACGATACATTTCTGAATTAAAAATTAAAGTATACTTTTTCTAGGAAATTCACACAATTAACAACAAAGATAAGAAAGAGAGGGGGTGACGAGCACTCTTGTTTGTGCCTTCACCCTTTTTCTCATTGCTTACAACCCTCCCGATTTCCAGAAAAAAAGGGAGTCTTATATAGGTCTACTACAAATTACCTGCACCGATAACATATTTATAAGGAGGAGGCCTTTAAAATTGATTTAGAAGAGATTTGTAAAGAATATGTAAGCAAAGCCACAGAAAGCATTTAAATTTTTGGTAAATGGAAGTGGGAGAAGCCTTAAATTTTAATATTGTATTCGGAATCGTACATAAATTAAGTTTCTATGTATCAAGTATATCGATTAAAAATTATTTTAACTGGATTAAAAAGTTGGTGATCTTTTGATATGCTTCTATTTTATACTCCTGTTTTTGAAACGTGTAAAACTATGAAGGAACCCTCCAAAATAAACGAAATGATCCGCGCCACTAGCTTTCCGCCCCGGCTCCCCCTGTTTGTACAAAGTTCCTACGCCACTGCATTGAACTATTATTATTATTTTGAACTAGCTCATCTTACTTGCAAAAATACATAGGCATGCGAGATTTTGTAAGAAAGATGCGAGGAAAAGTGCTCTCAAGACATTTTTTCATTAGATTTTTAAAAATTTAAACCAGTTCTAAAAAAAAAAAAAAATCCCCTGCTCAACAACGCGAAAATTTGTGACTTATTTTTAAACACAAAATCATGATGGTTGCAGGGACGATTATTGAAGTGATGTGTAATCGGACATTTTTTTCAAATAAATGAGTTATAAGCAATAGTTGCCCCCAGGGCAACAATTTTTCCTTTTCTGCACTGTCGCGTCCCAGAAATTTTGTTCAAAACATCAACTTTGATAGACTTTTCTGAAAAATCTTTTGCCTTTAACGAAAACGAAAAAAAAAAAAAAAAAAAAAAAAAAAAAAAAATAGCTTTCTCAAAAAAGCACCTGCTAATTTGTTAGGTTTGGGAAGAAAAATGAGTTTGTGTCAAAAAGTAGTCAATTTGAATTTGAGTCTTAATTTTTTATATGCGATTATTATTATTATTTTTTTTTTTTTTCGTGTTACATAGCGGTTTTTCCATATTACTAAAAATATTCTGATTTCATTCTTTTAGCCCAATACAGTAAATTTCATTCGGAATTCCTAGAGCGATTTTTTTTCATTCCATGGCGATTTATAACGAGATTCGTAAAAGGAATCAAATTTCAATCTAATATGTCAATATGCTAAATTTTGTCCCCCGCAATTTTTGAATTTTTCGCGTTTTGAGGTGCGTATTTTATTTTATTTGTTTATTTATTATTATTATTATTATTTTTTTTTTTTTTTTTTTTTTTTTTTTTTTTTTTACAATTACATAAAAGGAATCCAATTTCAGTCTTTTAACCCAATATAGTAAATCTTTTTGTAGTTTTTGAATTTTAAATACATATGCAATTTTCCATACTTAAATAATTGTAAAATGTGAATATTATGTGAATATAGCCAACAACAAATTCGAAGAAAGATAGATTCGTAACATGCAGATTATGAAATCAGTGTAATCGAATTTTGTGCTTAATCGACTAGTTCGGCAATTCCAATTCAACAAAAAATTATTAATTGTAATCTAAACGTACTCGTAATCTAGAACTTAATATATAAATTTGAAATCACAAATATATGATATATATATATATCTATTACCGATAAAGGAATTACATCTTCAGTTATAAACGATTATAGTCTCAGGGCGTCAGTTCTCCTTTCCGGCTCTGTCACGGCCGGAAATTTCGTTCAAAACTTTAACTTTGACATCATTTTCTGAAAATTTTTCTGCCTTTACAGAAAAATGGTTTGATAAGACATTAAGTGCACCTGTCAATTTGGTGCATTCATGAACAATAAACGGTCAAGTGCGAGTATTACTCACACTCAGAGGGTTCTATACAATAAATATATAAATTATTAACTGTATTATTAAAAAAAATCACTGCTAAAAGAATAATAAGACTTTGTAAAAACTATACAATGTAGGGTTGGTTATTGCTGTATATACTAGGAAAGTATTAATGGGCATACAATAAAAGTTAAAAAAGATATGAAGCCTAAATAATAACCAATATTGCTATTCTATATAACCTTTTTTAACTCACAGGTTATCAAAGTCTGAGAGCTAATGTGCCCGCCTGTTCTGTCTGTCTGATGTACGTAGCTATGTATATACGTAACGCGATAACTCTTGATAGAAAGATCTGATTAGCTTCAATTTTTTTTTTCTAGGTTCAATCTGATAAGGCGCTTCCTTGATTAGTTTTGGGGGTTCATTGGTTAAGTATAAAGGTGGGCTTGCCCCCCCCCCCCCCTTAATTTAGATAAATGGGTTTTTCATGCAGAATTATTTGATTTGCTCCAAATTTGGTATACCGGTTTGTTATGTTAAGGAGTTGCCTTGGTTAAATTTGGAGATTTATTGTTTAAGTATAAAAGGGGGGAGGGCGGGGGCTTGTCGCCCCTCCTTAATTTAGATAAATGGGTTTTTCATGCAGAATTATTCGATTTGCTTCACATTTGATATACCGGTTTATTCCGATATGGCACTTCCTTCATTAGATTTGGAGGTTCGTTGGTTAAGTATAAAAGGGGGAAAGGGGACAAGTCCCCTCCCCTTAATTTAGATAAATGGATTTTCATGCAGAATTATCCAATTTACTTTATTTTTTTTTTCTCTATTCATTCTGATAAGGACCTTTCCTGATTAGATTTGGAGATTCATTAGTTAAGGATAAAGGGGGGGGGGGCAGTTAGACACCCCCCCCCCCCTTAATTTAGCGATAAGGTTTTTTCATGCAGAATTATCTGATTTGTTTCAAATTTGGTATACTGGTTTATTATGTTAAGGAGCTTCCCTGATTAGATTTGTAGGTTCATTGGTTAAGTATAACGGGGGGAAACGGGGGCTAATCCCCCTTCATTTATTTTTTGAGGGCATTATTCTTTGAAATAAGAGTATAATATACAATTAGTGTGAATAACCTGTGAGCTCAATGCCATCAGTTTAACTGGGCACTTTTCTTTTTATTTTTTATATCTTAATCTTTTTTTTTTTTTAGGATCTTAATTCGGTACTGACAATAAAAGTAGTGAATATTTGAACTTCATTTGGCATTTCATAAAACTAAATTCAGCGCAGTAATTATCTTTTCTTTTTAAAGTGCAGATAAAACAAAATCCTTGTTCAAAGTTTAAACTTGGCATTGTGCTAAGCGCGTTTCGAAAGGAGGTCGCGAAGTTGCAATGCCGACTTGGTCCGTGCCACCTTTTTCCAGAAGGGTTTTTAATTAACATTTTAAGACACGAGATGCTTATTGAGAGATCCCCTCAATGCAAACTATTCGCGAATGCCATAGTAATTTATGCGATTAATTCAAATTAGTCTGTCTTTAACAATTTGGCGTTTATTGCTTTTATACTGTAACTGGGATGTATTAAACAAATATATCCTTCAAAGTTGTTATCTAGGCTTTAAAAACCGATGATACACAGAATACGCCATCCCTGATCGTCCGTGTCTTCTTTAGTGTTAATATCTCGGCTAATTACTGATGATTTTTTTCGAAAATCATCATCAATTCTTTTATACTTCTGCTGCGATAGGTACTTCCAGCGCTTCTCAACACCTCTTGCTGAATGCCCGCAAATCAAAATTTTTGTGTAACGGAAAAATCCGCTTTTCTCAAAAACTATGCGATCTATAAGTCACATCGCAGTGTACATCGTAGGGTAATCGCTATATTTTTCCTGCAATGTTTAAATTAACGTCTACTACCTGTAATTTTTTCATAATTTTAGTTTCAGTAGATTTGGAAATAGATGGGGGGGGGGGGCATATTTTTGCACTATTTTTTCGACGATATCTCTGAAAATATAATACCTAAAATTTAAAAAAAAAAATGTATTTTTGAGTCCAGCTTTACGAAAGCATTCACACGATATAAAAAGAAATATATATATATATATATAAAGTAACTTAATTAGCCCTCTGCATTTTTCCCAAATATATTTGTGAATGTATAATAATCTGTAAATATGTGGGTTTATAGTCTTTATTACTTCCCCCAATTTGAACTTTCCACGTTCCGTAGTTTACGAGTAAAATGGCTGTGACAGACAAACAGACAGACACAGGAGTAATCTTATAATGGTTCTGTTTTTACTTTTTAAGTACGGAACTCTAAAAATGAATTAAAAAATGTGTCAGAAATTAGCCAGTTTGAATTTGAGAACAGCATTAAGTAAATAAAATATGCATGCTAAAATTTAAATTGGTAAGTCGAAACAGATACATTATGTAAATAAAATGTACACGCGAAAATATAGCATAAATTTTAAATTCTAAATACTTTTTTTCTTTTTAATTAGATTTCATTTACCATGCTTCCATTTTTTTTTTTTTTTTCAAAATTTGGTTTGGATTGCTAGGGTTCAACTAAAATGCATGAACGGAAATATTTCCCCTCAGAATTATCCCATAATTTAGCCTTTGGCTAGTTAAATGCATTAGCAATGTAGCTGTAAATTTGTGGCAATAATAATTAACCGTTTCAAGGGCGGTGGCTAGAGGGTCTAGCCACCTAATTTTAATTCCAAAACAGACAAATAGCACCAAGAATATTTTAATAAAACTTTGCTTTTGTAATGACAGTGGAAAATAGCAAGTTTTTACTTTCTAAGAAATTCGTTTGAATATTCTGGTGTCAGTCAATTATTTCATCATTTTACAAACAGAACTCTTCTGCCCCTAAAAGGTTTAAAAGATGCCAATATTGTTGAAATTCCGAATTTAAGTTCTTTAATTTAAAGCGTTACGTAGCAAAACTATATTAAAGCCAAATATTAGATTAAAAATAATTTATTATTAGACATAAATAACACGGGAGTAATGTTGCCTGATAGATATTTATAAATTGGGCTGATATTTTGAACCCGGTCTCGAATGATAATCATCTTACTCCAGGCCCAACGCACACTTCTTACATACTTACATTTCCTTAGTTTAGTTCACGCCGTGGGCCGGTAAAAACTGAATCTGAAGTTTGATGAAATTTCGGGCATTAATTCTTGCGATAGCGCTATTGCGTAAATCGTGAAAAATGCAGCATAGCAGCACCACCTGTTGGGCGATTCACACCAAAATGTAAACAGTATCAACTCATGTTAAGGATTAACCGAATCTGAAGTTTGATGGAAATCCGTGCTTTAGTTCTTGAGGTAGAACTATTGCGGAAATCTCGAAAAATGCAGCATAGCAGCGCCACCTGCTGAACAATTTACACCAAAAACTAATCAGCATCAATTTATATCATGTACTAACTGAATATGAATTTTTATTAAATTCCGTGCATTAGTTTGAGATAAAGCGGCCACAAGATTTGTGTCGCATACAGACAGACAGACATTTTGTAAAAACATGTTTTTTGGAATGTTTGACCCCTAAAACGCGTAAATCCACCGAAAACCGGAATTCGAAAATTTTCACGAATCCAATACTTTCTTCTTGTAAAGATAGAAAAACAGTGTTGAATTAAGGGGGGGGGGGGCAATGGGATGTCCGGAAGATTTGAGATTTTGTGTTTTCAATGTTCAAAAAGTAAAATTCCCCCCCTCCCCAGAGCCCGATCAAGCTGAATTTGGGCCCAGGGCCTGATAAAAAGTTGGGCCCCCCTACCTCCCCATTCCAGGCGACACTTTCAGAAAAAAGTAGGTTCATTTGATGAGTTGACAAAGTTATTTTGGTAAAAGTTTCAAGTTTACAAAAAAAAAAAAAAAATAACTAACAAGAATAATCAAGAAAATGAATTACCGTCCACCTTCTCAAATAAGCATTTGTAAATTTCACAAACACAGAAAAATTAAATATGGAGTTTCTTCATTATAGTAAAATTTTGTTGTTACGTCAGGGACCAAAATATAAAATGCAAACAGTGGAAAAATTAAATTGTGAGAAATACACACAAATTTGTGGGCCCCTGAAATTGGTGGGCCCAGGGCCGAGGCCCCGGAGGCCCGTGCATTAATCAGGCCCTGCCCCTCCCTGGAATTCTATAATGTCCCCTCCAAGAGCAATAGAAATCCCTCGCGGAGAAAAGTGTCTGAATTCAACACTGTAGAAGAAAGTAAAAAAAAAATCGCGAATCCAATATTCTCCCTGTAAAGATAGATGAAAGTAAAAATTGACCAGAATCCAAAATTGACCGGCCCGATCCATGTAGATAAAGATCAGCCGTGTCCCCTTTCCCCTTTTCTTTCTGTGCTGAGTGAGGTGTTTCTCACCTCGGAGGAAAGATAGGGGACCATCTCGGGGAACATATATGAGGCGTCGCCGGTTCACATGGCTTGCCAAAAAATGAAAGTTATCGCGCCCGACCTGTGAAAGTCCGCGCCATCTATTGAGAAAAGGGGTTTTTCGACCTTTGTGATGTAGCCCTTTAAGAAATGACTGAGTTATAGCATTTTGAATTTCTAGCGTGCTGACATTTTGAAACGTCCTGATTTTTCTCACGTAATAACAGGCGTATTTATGAACCGACTTGGATGTACCTTGGTGTGTACATAGTACATACAAATATCTCGACCGAGTTCGTTGGCCAGCTTCATCCGCCATCTTGTTTCAAAATGGCGGCCATTTAAAAAAATTAAAAAAAAAAATTAAATGAGATACCAAAAAATTGGAAAATGAAAAAGATTTTTTTGGTATGTGTTTGACCTTAATACAAAGATTCTGGAACAATTTTTCTTTTGTCTATATCTAAAAAAATGGCTGAGTAATAGCATTTTGAATTTCTCTTGTGGCTGACATTTTAAAACGACCTGATTTTTGTCACGCGATAACAGGCGTATTTATGAACCTATTTGGATGTAACTTGGTCTGTACATAGTACATACCAATGTCTCGATCGAGTTCGTTGGCCAGCTTCATTCGCCATCTTGTTTCAAAAGGGTTGCTATTTAAAAAAAATTAAATTTAAAATTCAAAATGATGTATTAAAAAATTGGAAAATGAAAAAGATTTTTTTTATGTGCTTGGCCTTGATACAAAGATTCCGGAGCAGTTTTTGTTTCTGAAAATTTGTTCTTTTGTTGATATCTTAAAAAATGGTTGATTTATAGCACTTTGAATTTCTAGCATGGCTAATATTTTGAAACGATCTTGTATTTGTCACGCGATAACACACGTATTCGCCTATTTCGATGTAAGAAGGCATGTGGATAGTATACATCAACACCTCGACCAAGTTCGCTGGCCAGATTCATCAGCCATCTTGTTTCAAAATGGCGGCCATTAAATTAAAAAATATATATATATTTAAAGTGAGGTGCAAAAAAATTAGAAATTGAAAAAGATTTCTTTCTTAAGTATTTGATCTTGATATAAGGATTCAGGAGCATTTTTGGTTTTTCTTTACCTTAAAAAATGGCTCAGATATAGCAGTTTCAATTTCTATTGTGGGTGACATTTTGAAAAATCTGATTTTTTGCATGCGACAGCACTCCTATATATTAACCGATTCCGATGTGAGTGAGCATGTGCACAGCAATTACTAAGGTCTCGACCAAGTTCACTGCTTAGCCTCATCCATCATGTTGTCTTTAAATGACAGGCACTTTAAGAAATTGCCGAATTTGGCAGCCAAATATAAGTTACTTTAAAGAAAAGCAGCTTGGATAAAGCTGACTAATTTCGCGAAATTCTCATTCATTATATTGATAAAAATTAGTATTGAATCTTCTATATTCGGTTTCCACTAAATTGAGCTTCGTGTGTTTGCATGATATAAGTTGGCTTTTTTTAAATAAGGATTTTGAAAGCTACCTCTTCCTCCCGGCACTGGCCGGAAGGACTTTTATTGATTGGTCTGAGTTATACATAATTTATAAAAAATACCCCAAAAGCCCTAATCTACTTCAGAATTAAAAAAAAAAAAATTCCAAGGGAAAAAAGTCTCTCATTTTACAGTTGAATAAAATTAACCCAGTATATTACCGATGAAATTTCCTTCAAAATTCAGTCTCCAAGCAGACTTACATTGTAGTTTTGTGGTGATCACGCATTCGCACATATGCTTCGCATCCTAAATGAAAATGTAAATGTTTTTCTTCCAAGACCAGACATTGTTTTCAATTCCATTTGGTGTGCTGGGAAGTTGATTCTTTAATGAAAAAGTAGGAAATTAGTCAAATACGCAGTCATTCGATGCAGTAAATGAACTTCTTTTTTCAAACTTTCACTGGAACCCGCTGGAAATTTTAAATTTATCAGTAATTTCTATTGCTTAATCTATTACAGGAGGTAACGACAGTTACTACATCCTAAAATTCTGAAAATAAGGCAATTATAAGCGTGGTGTCGTAAAAACACCAGAGGGTATACGTTATAGGCAGAGGGCATACGCTAGAGAGTATACGCAGAGAATATACGCTATATAGATTTCTTTGAGAAACAAAGGGTATTCGGAGTTCTTTAAAAAATCCAGAAGGTATGCGGCGCATACCGACTTTCACCTCTAACTACACAAAGTTGCTGATAAAAATATTTTTTATGTCTTAGTTCCAATTATTGACTTAAGTTTTATGTTATATATATATATATATATATATATATATATATATATATATATATAACTGTATGTTTGTGTCTGTGTATGTATTTTATTGCTTAAAAATTTTTCGAAGTTCTAAATCTAAGATTCGTCTTACTATTTTTATTGCTTCAGAATCTGTAACATTAGAGCTAGTAATATGAGAAGAAATTCGTTAATAAAAATTTATTTGTGTTAGAATACATAAACAGCATTATCTTAAATTCTTTTACTTTTCCAGAATATATATATTTATCCAATATTCACCGGATGTTTTTCGTATAATATTCTCTTCCAATCAGTTTCACATAACTGATTCTGTAAAGACGTTTACTTTTATTTAGTTTTATGATGTTCCTATATACAAGCTTGATACTTAATTGCAACATCCTCAAGTGTATTCTTTCTGCTGTATACATATATAGGAAAAAAATAACAGTACAAAATTATCGGGAATCACATTGTTTAAATTCTTAAATATATTATTCGAAGAAATAAGATTTAAAGCATTTTAGCACGCATTTTCATGCGTATATCCTTGAAAAATATTAATAGCACACAGGGAATCATTTATAATCGAAAAGCTACGAAATTTTATAAAATTCAAAGTATCATAACTCAGTAAGTTTGGTTGTAAACGACTGAAATTTTTTAAATACAACTTACACAAATGCTTTGACAAACTTGAGAAATACAACTTAACTATAACGAGAACTCTGAGTAACGTGGCTTTAAACGAAGAATAAAAAGTTTGAACTGGAAAAAAGCCGAAATTTGTTATTATTTTTCATAAATAGTGCTCACCAAGAGCTGCATAGATATAATATCAATGTTTAGTTGGTAAGCAAATAACTCGAGAAGAACGTCAAAAATGTCCCATTGAAATCGGACCATAATTAAGAAAGTTAGGATTGGAGGAGGGGGGGGGGGATGTGATTGGTGCCGAACTGGAAAAAGTACATCTTAATAAGCTAGTAATCCAAATAAACTGAAAATGACTCCTCAACTAAAAATATAACAATTTAACCTTGAAAGAAAAAGGCTCTTATACGAAATTCGACAGCAGTTTTGCCTTTAAAATAGTAAAACCGAAAGAAGAAATTTATATACAGTAATCCTTTAACATTCGCGAGGGTTAGGTTCCGCGAATGTCAAAACCAAGTCGCAAAACTACTATTTTTATATTCTTTTCGCACTACTATTAAAAAAAAAAATACATTTTGTACTATACTTTTCTTGCAAATGTTGTTAACGCGTATGTAAAAGATTTTTCTTTTTATACAGTGGTGCGAATGTTGAAATGTTCTGCATTTTCTATTTCAAAACCCGCGAATGTTAAGGGATTACTGTATTTATTTGAAATTACTGTCAAAAGATACAAAAGTTGGAGCACGATTAATCCCTACCAAATCGAATAAATGTCAGGTTATTCTTTGGTAAAATAAACAGCTTTCCGAGAATGTATTAGCTGTAGATTGTAGGGGAAAATTAGAGAATCCCACCCTAAGACAACCGGGGAGCGTAGGGATTAGAACAACCAAGCATGGCTACTTAATTCCAAGCCAATACTAAAACAGAGCAATAGAATGCAACATAACGGTATAAAAGGGAAATGGGAGACAGATGAGTGGGAGAGGGGCAAAATATGATTATGGGGAAAATAAGCTTTCCAACGATATATCACATGATGGGCTCTGAAAAATGAGAACGTCTCCCCCCCCCCCCCTCCTGCCGCAGGGAGCAACTAAACACCTAATGGTCGGGAAGGGCGCATAAAACATTTGTGCAACGTCAAATATACCTTTAGTCTTTTCAAGGTTTCAAAATTAGGCATTATAATAAGATCGGACGAGAACAGACTTTTTAAAAATTGCATGCATATTTTGAATGGCCCTGTTATAGCGATTAAGCGGATGGAAACCGAAACATAGCAGAATCATTTCTATTCTTAATTTGACAACGAAAATAATACCAGAAAAAAAATGGAATCACATAATATTGGATAACTTTTCATGCAAAGTACACTCACTGGAACAATAAAAAGTGCCAAAAGCGTGTAATTTGAAGGGGGTGGGGAGGGTACGGGCAGAAAATAAACGAGGACATTAAAAGCTTTCCAACGATATGTTACACGAGTTTGTTTGGACGAAACAAAAAATATGCCCTCCGAGGGAGCAGCTAAGCCCCAAACGGTCGGAGGGGCGACGTCAAATGTACCTTTGGTTAAGGTTTTAAAATGTGGCATTATAATGAAATAGGACAAGAATTGGACATTTTAAAAGTTGCATGCATATTTTGAATGGTCGTATAATTAAGATTGGTGGGGAAGGGGAGGGGGAGATTAGAGAGGACGAACTTGAAAAATACAAAATAATAAACTAGTAACTTGAATAACTAGGTTTCTAAACTAAAGTATGACAATTTAACCTAGAAAGAAGACAAAGCTCTTATACAAAATTTCGCAGCAACTCTGCCATTAAAACAGTAAAATTGGAAGAATAAATATAACGATTCAATCCGAATCGAAGAATCGACCGTGATACGATTTCAGTTGAAGTGAATTAAAGATGAAAGATTCTACCCGCATCTAAGAATCGTCCGGCAATGATTTTATTTGAAGTAAATCAAACAAGAACGATTCTACCCACATCTAAGGATCAACATCGAACCTGTACTGAATCGATTCGCCATTGCTGTCTATCCTACGTTACTGGTACAACCGAATCGTATTTTTTACTACTTTCTTTTGTCTTTACAAAACGGAAGTACTGAATTCATGAAAAATTTCGGTTTTCGGCGGATTTATGCGTTTTAGAAGGTCCTGTCCTGAATGCGATTTGACTATCTTTATAAATTGTATGTATGTCAGTCTATCTATTTGTCTGTCTATGACAAAAATTTTGTGGGCGCTCTATCTCAATAATTAATTCATGGAATCTATTGAAACTTTAGATTTAGTTAGACCTTGATATAGATTGGTGCTGATTACCTTTTGCTGAAAATCGCTGCTATGCTGCATTTTTCACGATTTCCGCAAGATCGCTATCTCAAGAACTAACGCACGAATTTTCATCAAATTCACATTCAGTTAGACGTAAAGAAAATTATCAGTTATTAAAACATAACTGGAGCAATAACATGTGTATTTCATTCAGAGCAAGCATCATCAGCCGGCAAAGCCAGAGAAGGTGTTGAAATTTCCTGATGAGACTAATTTACAGCTTATCTTTTTTTCCTCTATTTTAATAATAAATAAATGTAGGCAGAAGTAGAGGGCAAGTCACCCCCTATCATAAAACTTTTTTTTTTACAAAAATTATTAAAATTTTTAAATTTAATATAGATGATATTATTATTAAAAGATTAGGAAATCTGCGGGAAGCTGAAGAAGTTGCTATGGGGAATGCACCCTGACCTCATTTGGATACAGCTTGATTTCATTCTGTTTTGCACTGTATGGTACTTTGCAAAAACCTAAACATAACGACGAGCATGCTTATTTTGGATTAAACTGTTTTTTAAATAAGAGTTATTAATTAATAACGCGATAATTAAAACTTCATAAATAGAAAGTATTTTTTTTTTAACCTTTAGAATTACATCAGTCATTTCAAAATTTACACACGTTTAAGACAAATTTTTTTTGGATTTAATAAAACTGTGCTACATTACAAAATACCAGACATTTAAAAGACTTCTTTGTGCTCGCTATATTTCTTAAATCTTTATTTCGACATGTTATAAAGAGCTTAATATTGCATTTTTAGGCTTTATGCCGACAATATTAGATTAAATAAATTGTTTTTAATATGAAGTGTGTATATAAAGCTCCTCTGACGATTCCGTATCACATTCATAGTTTTTTATTTTTATATTTCCACTCTCTCGTTTAATACTTTTTAGCTTTTATTTTTACATTTATTTTAACACCATGTGATTTCCTTATATAATTATATATCTAAGTGGTTATCAGCCTATCATATATTGATTATCATTTTATAAGGATTAAAATTAAAAAAAAAAAACTTTAAAAAACAAATGAATTGTATTCCACATGAAGACAAAATTGCCCGTTTCGAGACGATTAAGAAAAAATATAGATTATAATTTCATTACAATGCCTCTTAAGTCCGTCTCAAAAGTTTATGCACTCTTCAAATATGGTTAAAAATAATTGAAGAAGATACTATATGAAGCCAATTTACAATAAATACTCGATATTTAATCAAAATCAAATAAAATAATCAGTTTTTGTTGGTTAAAATAAAAATTACATTTAATTGTTATTTAATTTGCTTTTTCTCTGGAAGAAACACTGTCTCAAAAGTTTAAGTACTTTATGCAAATTTTTTTAGAAACATGGAATTGGATGAGGGATATGAGGTTGTAGGACGCAATTTTCCCATTTTATAAAAATATGAAGTGAAAAAATCATTTCCACTCGTTTGTAAAATGCCGAAGGGTAAAGAATTCGCAAAAGGTGAGACTTTAAAATTTTTTAAATTGAAATCACAAAATAAAACTGTTTCTTAAATTTCAAAAGTTTTATATTGATCAAAGCAATGTATTTATTTCAAGTACTTTCTAGAAATGATAATTTCAACAGGAAACCAAGATGTGTACTACCACGTATGACGTTTGTTGAGACGGATAGGAGAATACAGTGATTCCCGTTTAGATAATATATGCCCATACAGCAAATTAAAAATAATCTCGGTGTACAGGTGTTCAAACATATTGTACATAGACGTATTAAAGAATGTGATTACATTATACTAAAGAAAATGGCTTACGAACATTGGGCTAAAAAACACATGTCCTGCAGGGGACAAGTGGCTTACTGCTTTATTCAGTGATGATAAAAAATGGAACTTAGATAGCCCTGATTGGTGAAACATGCATTGGCATGATTTCCGAAAGGAACCAAGGAGTTTTTCCCACAGGCAGCAAGGCGATAAGCCTGTTATGGTTTGGGGAGCATTCGGTCTCAACAGCCTGCCCTCTCTGGATTTTCTAAACGGAAGATATAATTCAAAAATATGAAGAGACGCTGAACCAACATTTCCTTCCATTCGGTGAAATTTTGGGGGGCCCTGAACTGATCTTTGAACAAGTTAATGCCAAAATGTACATATTACATACTACATAACCGTGGCTTTCGCAGAATTTTTTTTTAATTTTTGACTCGCCAGCTTTAAGTTCTCGCATAAACTCGACTGACAATCTCTATGGTAATGGAAAACAGCATGACCCTTCTGAAGAATTCAAAGGGGCCATAGAGAAAGCATGGTACTGTTTGCCACCAGAAACCCTACAAAAAATTAATAACTTCGATATAAGCGCATTTATTTGAATTAATCTGAAATCACGGAAGAATAATTTGTATGCTATAGTTTTGTCAAAATGATAAATGTAGTTGTTTTTGCCATTGTGCATAAACTTTTGAGGCAGTTTTGTTTACAGGTATCTGTCCAGACTTTTCGCTCAGGGCCCTGTTTTTGTGAAATTGTGAAGAGCTTTTTTACATTTGTGAAAAATCTAGTGCCAATTTTGTGAATTTGAAATGATTGTTGTATTCAGGTTCCTTTTTATATATTTTTAAGAAGATATATGTAAGTAAAATACAAATATTTTCTTTATATATGTAAAAGTGACAGGTCAGATTTTACTTTTAAATGATTAAATTTGTGAAAGGTTTAGTTTAGAGCTGGAAATTTTTTGTAAAAGGCCTATTTTTGAGACAAAAAAATTTGTGAAGGGTCCTTTTTTAAGGTGAAAAGTTTTGTGAAGAGTCCTGTTCTGAGATGAAAAATTTTGTGAAGGGTCCTGTTTTGAGATTAAAAAAATTGTGAAGGCTCCTTTAAAGGACCCAATTTCTTCCTCAACAGGTCCCTGGTTTAAAAAATATTAAATTATATTTTTTACAGATATGCAATTTAATTTTTTCTACTTTTGATATCATTTATTTAAATGAAGTTGCGAAAATACATATAAAAAAATGCTATTTATTTTAACTTTTTATTATTCATTAAAAATCAACATTTTATGCTGTGCTTAAACTTTTGAGACAGACTATATAACATTCTGCTTATTGTCATCTGCACTGTTGTCAAGGAACAAGGCTTCAATGTTATACAATATAATGTAACTAAATATGAAAGATGATGAAACATAAAAAAAATATATTCTTTGGTCATCAACCCTTTCCAGGGCGGTGGTCACACGGTGTGACCACCTAATTTTGATTCCAAACTGACAAACGGCACCAAGAAAATTTTAATAAAATTTTGCTTTTATAATGAAAATTTAGAAAAACAAGCTTTTATTTTTCTAAAAAATTCACTTGTAAATTCTGGTGTCAGTCAATCATTTCATCATTTTATGGACAGAATTTTTCTGCCCCTGAAAGGGTTAAAGGATAAGTGGACTAAATTATTCTTAGGAAAAAACTGATGTTTGTCGAATCTCAATGGTATTCATCACAGAGCTTTTACTTAAAGTGTCTTCATGTAAATTTGGCATTTTTGCATTCTAATATTACTTTTAATATTAAAATAATTTATAAATGCAAAATGACCAATCATTAGTTAAGAAATGATTTATAGATTGTAATATCGATCGATCATTTTAAATTAAATATACATTACTCAGGGTTTATAAGTTATTCTAATCGTTTCGCGGCATTACGTTCTTCTAAGATTCTTTTGAGCTTGTTAAAATTTCTCCCATGCATCAGAATAAAAAAAAAAAAAGAAAAAGAAAAGACCTACTAGAATGTATTAACGGCCCAGTCGCATACAGCCATTTTCAATAAAAAATTTGGGATGTTTGAATTTTAACTTGGGCGAACATATACGCGCATTCAGATATGGGGCATTCTCACAATCATTTGGACTTTCGGGAATAAAAATCTGGTGAAATTAAATTTGCTAAAATAACATTTTAAACTGATAGACGGATGCCTTAATGATTCAAAATAAAGAAAAAATGGTCAGCAGAGAAATTTTTTTTATTTAACTGAAGTTTAAGTTAAACTTACGAGTTTAGTTTTCCTCACCATTTTACCACTATAACTTTCTATTTTTTTCTAAATTTTTACTTATAATGAATTTGCATAGTACCCACAGGACATTCAAATAAGAAATAATAACAATGTAGTATTTTTAGTACAAAATTTTGGTATAACATTGTCTTAAAGGAGTGTTAAAGAAATGACGGTAAGATAAAAAAAAATCCCTGCCGGCCCGGCCTACAGGCGGAGGTAGATTTCGAAGTTAAGTATACTAATTTCACAAGCAAAAACAAAATCATGATTAGAGATAAACCCAATTTTTATCCACTTTTACCACAATTTTATCTGGCCGCTTTTGACGAGTTTTTATTCCATTTTTATATAAGAACTGGTTTTATCACAATCATGTTAGGGCGGTATTCAAAAAAATAGTTTTCCATGCACAACTCGAAATTTTCTGGCATAACTCCAGATTCATTTTTAATAGGAGAAACATGAAACTTGTTGACGTGATTTTTGAAGAGATTTATAAGCGACCTGTGTTTTTAATTTTCGTTCAATTAATTAAAACTTGATATATAAACAATTATTTTCTCAGTAAGACAATATTTTTCATTTCTAACACAATCGCTTCGGGAAATTCCGTTCAAAAGGCCCAGTTTGACATCATTTTTTGAAATATATTCTGCCTCTGTCAAAAAATCGATCATTACGGTACATTATATAGTTTCTGAATAAGCGAATCTACCAATTGGATGCGTTTGAGAGCAAAAATGAATTTAAAAATGAGTCAGAAAATAAGCAGTTTGGATTTGAATACTCCCTTAATACGATGATTTTTCCAACACAATCCTCTTCGGAAAATTCGGTTCAAAAGGCCCACTTTGACAGCATGTTTTAAAATATATTCTGCCTCTATCAAAAAATTGACCATTACAGTACATTATATAGATTCTGAGTAAGAAAAGGTACCAATTGGAAGCATTTGAGAGTAAAAATGGATTGTAAAATGAGTCAGAAAATAAGCAGTTTGGATTTGAATACACCCTTACGATGATTTTTTTCTTCAACCGCTATGTATTTTTAATTTGTTTTTGCTGTAAGAATTGGTCCTATCCAAAACTTGTCTATATAGATGTTGTAGATAATATTAAGAAGATATATGATAAATTCATGGGGATTTTATATCTTTTGAATTGACGGAGTTATGGATTTTTTTCATCTTCAAACGCCCTTTTTGTTTTCGTTTTTAATTTTTTTTTTTTGCGGTACGAATTGGTCCTATCAAAAACTTATGAATATAAAAGTTGTAGATAATGTTAAGGAGATTCATGATAAAATTAATTGGATTTGATATCTTGAGAATTGACGGAGTTATGAATTTTTTTCTCCCAAAAACCCTATTTTTTGCGCCCCTTGAGCCCGTTTTTAACTTTATCAAAAATCTGTGATACATAAATTTTTGGCCCTATTTTTAGAAGTAATAAAAACTTTAAACTGATTCGATATGTACAAAATTTAAGAAGTTATCTGTTTTTTTCGGTTTTCACAAAACCCCTCTCTATTTCCACCCCCTTGGTCCGATTTTGCCCATTAACGAACTTGACCGAGATTTTATGCCCCTTGATTTTATGTATCAGTTTGGAAGAGATTGGTGCAGAATTGTGGAAGTTATCGTGTCCAGAAGAAAGTGATATATATATACATACATACATACATAGATAGATAGATAAAGTTTTTTTACTGAGGGTGGTTTTGGGCTCTAGGGGTCATGATCGGTGTAGATCTGCAAAAATATTTCAGAAATTACAACATAGGAACGACGGCAAAAGGTAGTATTTCATACGAAATCTACCTAAAAGAGGAAGGTAAAGGAAAAAAGGGACGGCAAGGGAAAAAAAGGGATGGGATGGTAATGAAAATTACCACCTATTTTTAGGCAAATCATGTTAAGACTAGCCACAATGTTCGCTGATTATTAGAAACAATTATTTACATTGGATAAAATTTAAAAAAAATAATAATAATTTACCTCGAAAAGTGCAGGAATAAACCTTGTGGACGGAAAGACTACCAATAAAGCCACGATGCTTGAAATTGATATTTAAATGCTGATTTTATTTCTGCAGTAAATTTTCATTCAAAGAATTTTAGACATTATATCTCTAGCATACTTCTGCATGAGAAAAAAGTTGAAAAAAATTCTGTGGCTGCATCTGAAATGATTTTCTGTATAAGTTTAGAAGAAGAATAGTAAGGAATCTAAAACCCAGGGACAGAGTTCAAAAAATATCAACCGTAAAAATGCGTGCAGGTTAATTTTTTGCTACATATTTATATAAAACAATTGTCCCAGTTTAAAAAAAAAATTACATCGAATTTCTTTTATTCAAACAATTTTATACAGACAACTCCAAACTTAAAAATCAGCATCAGGGACACGGGACGGTATAGGAGTTTTCCAGTTGTTTGGACCCCCCAACATCGTCCAAAACTTATTTATCTCGTTAATATTGTTATGCAATCATGCAATGGGTTGTTACCCTACCCAATATATCTCTCTATTCTAAAAAAATCCCTGCCGGCCTGGCCTACAGGCAGAGGTAGATTTCGAAGTTAAGTATACTAATTTCACCAACAAAAACAAAATCATTATTAGATATAAATCCACTTTAACATCTGTCTGCTTTTGACGAGTTTTTATTTCCTTTTTATAAAATAGCTGGTTTTATCAGAATCATGTTAAGGCGATATTAAAAAAAATATTTTTCCATACTCAACAACTCGAAATTTTCTGCACATTTTCAGATTCATTTTTAATTAAAAAAAAATATGAAACATGCTGATGTGATTTTTGAAAAGATTTATAAGCGACCTGTGTTTTTCTTTTTCTTTCAATTAATTAAAACTTGATTAATAAACAATTATTTTCTCAGTAGCGCATAGTTATATTTTTCGTTTCTAACAATCGCTTCGGGAAATTCTGTTCAAAATGCCCACTTTGACATCCTTTTTTGAAATATATTCTGCCTCTATCAAAAAATCGATCATTACTGTACATTATATAGTTTCTGAATAAGAGAATCTAGCAATTGGATGCGTGTGAGAGCAAAAATGAATTTAAAAATGAGTAAGAAAATAGACAGTTTGGATTTGAATGCACCCTTAATAAGATGATTTTTTTCTTCAATCGCTATGTATTTTTAATTTGTTTTTGCTGTAAGAATTGGCCCTATCAAAAACTTCTCTATATAAATATTGAAGACAATATTAAGAAGATATATGATAAATTCATGGAGATTTTATATCTTGTGAATTGACGGAGTTATAAAAATTTTTCTTCTTCAACCCCCCTTTTATGTTTTCATTTTTAGTTTTTTTTTTTCGGTACGAATTAGTCCTATTAAAAACTTTTGAATATAAAAGTTGTAGATAATATTTAGGAGATGTATAATAAAATTATTGGATTTGATATCTTGAGAATTGACGAGGTAAGGAATTTTTTTTCTCCCAAAAACCCTATTTTTGCGCTCCTTGAGCCTATTTTAAATTTTATCAAAAATCTGTGATGCATAAATTTTTGGCGCTATTTTTAGAAGTAATAAAAACTTTAAACTGATTTGATATGTACAAAAATTAAGAAGTTATGGGTTTTTTTCGGTTTTCACAAAACCCTTCCCTATTTCCATCCCCTTTGTCCGCTTTTGCCCATTAACGAACTTGAGCGAGATTTTATGTATCAGTTTGAAAGAGATTTGTGCAGAATTGGGGAAGTTATCGCGTCCAGAAGAAAGTGATAACACAATTGTCTCGGGAAATTCCGTTCAAAATGCCAATTTTGACATCATTTTTTGAAATATATTCTGCCTCTATCAAAAAATCGATCATTACTTTACATTATATAGTTTCTGAATAAGAGAATCTAGCAATTGGATGCGTTTGAGAGCAAAAATGAATTTAAAAATGAGTAACAAAATAAGCAGTTTGGATTTGAGTGCATCCTTAATGCAATGATTTTTCCAACACAATCCGCTTCGGGAAATTCGGTTCAAAATGCCCAATTTAACAGCACTTTTTAAAATATATTCTGCATCTATCAAAAAATCGACCATTTCGGTACATTATATTGTTTCTGAGTAAGAAAACGTAACAATTGGAAGCCTTTGAGGGCAAAAATGAATTGTAAAATGAGTCAGAAAATAAGCAGTTTGGATTTGAATACACCCTTACTTAGATGATTTTTTTCTTCAACCGCTATGTATTTTTTATCTTATTTTTTTTTTGCTGTAAGAATTGATCCTATCCAAAACTTGTCTATACAGATGTTGTAGACAATATTAAGAAGATATATGATAAATTCATGGGGATTTTATATCTTTTGAATTGACGGAGTTATGGATTTTTTACTTTTTCAAACCCCCTTTTTGTTTTCGTTTTTAATTTTTTTGCGGTACGAATTGGTCCTATCAAAAACTTGTGAATATAAAAGTTGTAGATAATATTAAGGAGATTTATAATAAAATTAATTGGAATTGATATCTTAAGAATTGACGAAGTTATGAATTTTTTTCTCCCAAAAACCCTATTTTTTGCGCCCCTTGAGCCCATTTTTAACTTTATCAAAAATCTGTGATACATAAAATTTTGGCCCTATTTTTAGAAGTAATAAAAATTTTAAACTGATTTGATATGTATAAAAATTAAGAAGTTATGGGGGGTTTTCGGTTTTCGCAAAACCCCTCCCTATTTCCATCCCCTTGGTCCGATTTTGCCCATTAACGAACTTGACCGAGGTTTTATGCCCATTGATTTTATGTATTAGTTTGGAAGAGATTGGTGCAGAATTACGAAAGTTATCGTGTCCAGAAGAAAGTGATATATATATATATATATATATATAGATAGATAGATAGATAGATAGATAAAGTTTTTTACTGAGGGTGGTTTTGGGTTCTAGGGGTCATGATCGGTGTAGATCTGCAAAAATTTTTCAGAAACTCCAACATGGGAATGATCCCAATAGGTTGTATTTCATACGAAATCTACCTAAAAAGTAACTTACGCTGTCACCGCCGCCTCCGGTTTTGAGTTTTTTGTGACGGGAGGTCTTTCTCCGTCAATATTAAGAAAAATACTGCATACAAAAATATGAAAATCGGCGGTATTATAGAGATATGTTTGATAAACACGCTGATGCAGCCAGTTTTCAAATCGAAGAATTATTTTAAGAGGTATTTAATGCTAAATTTGGACAAAATCGTTCCATTAAAAAAATTTTATAAGAGCAAAAACTATTCATGGAAATTAATTCATTTTTAGATCATTTTATACGTTAGAATTTCCAGGTGCGCAGACTGCATTCACTTTTTTAATTTGACTCATTTTTTGAGGTTTTATTTCTATTTTAAATTCAAATTTTCAGCATTTTGAGAGATATTTTTTTACTTATTTTGGAAAATGCTATTAATTTAAACTGTTGCCAACTATATAAACAGCGCAAATTATAATGTTTGCTTCAAATTAAAAATTTATTTACACGTGACTATTATTAACAGAAAAAAAAACTTTCAAATTAAAATTAAATAATTACGTATGAAAAGCAGGAACTTATTGAAAATTACATCATAAAAAACTATATTTACACGTGAATTTTAAAAGAGAAAGGATATTGTAAAATAATAAATTAATTAACATGCGTTAAAAGTCTTAAATAGGAGAAATTACGTCACATTTACGTCACATTACACTTTTTACGTAGAATGAACAATAAGTAATATTGCAAAACAGTTTAAATTTAAAAATTGCGCGAGTCATTAATTTGATATTTTGAGATTACATTAATAAGATTAACATTAATTTTATTGAACGCGTTTAGACTGCTTTAGAGCGACCATTTAGTAATTTAATAAAAATAAAAAAGATTACAAGCTGAAAATGAAGTGTCATCAACAAGAAATATGATTTGAAAGAGAAAAATCTGTGAAGCAGAAAATAAAGAAATTGCTTAAATGGTTTAGTTAATAAATATTTATTTTAGCAAATAAATATTTTAATATTATGATATGGTTTAGTTAAATTCGTTAACCTTCTGTGTCATTTCCGTCAAAAGAAGGCATTGGTATTTGTAAAATATGTTTGCATTTTGATGCATATTTGCTTATTATATTAGCTTATTTTGAAATGTTTAACTGATTTTATTTAATCAAAGACGAAAACAGCCATTGTATCTTTTAACAGCAGCTGATTTTTCCTTAAAATTCCCCAATCGAAGAAAAATGAATAAAAAACCGTTTGTAGGGAAATCGCCACTGTTTTTTAAATTATAATTCAATCTTTCAAAATCTTTTAAAGCCGATCAAATTAGCGTGCATTTAGAGACTGCGGTGTCTGAACGGGGGTTGACGAGCGTAGCTCGTAGGGGGCCGAGCCCCCTAGTGAAATAAAAAAAGACACAAGAATATGTACTAAAATAAAAATCATTATTCAGGGACGTAAAAAGTCAAAAGATTGTGAGAATGCCCCATATCAGTGATTTTTATGGCAGATAAATTAAGTAGAACTTAGGGTTTTTTTTTTTTTTTTTTTTTTTTTTTTTTACAGAAATACTTTTGTTGGGATTAATTTGACAATTTCAGCCTTTTGTATAAATAAACGGCTGAAAATGTTCAGAAAAATTAAATTATTTATAAAGATTTTATGAATTACAAGAAAATTTCAAAATGTTTAAATAATATTCACTAGTCAATTTAAAGGATTTTAAATTTCTTTTTATTCAGTACAGAGATATGCTGAAAAAGATATTCCCATTTAACTTGAATTACTTTAATTTTTTTTATTAATCAAATAATTAATTGCTCCAATACTTATTAAAAATTTCTCCTTCCTCCATTTTCCTCTTGGCTAATACATTTAATCACTTGTAACTATTATGTACTCCGTTATACTACTAATTTAAAGCATTATGGATTTTTTTAAGAGTAAAAAAATGATCTGGCGCTATCAAACTAAAAATAATGTGAAATGTACATTTCGAACCCGAAAAATGTGACACAGCAGAAACGTTTACTAAATTTCAAAGTAACCAAGTAGTTATATACAGTGCTGCCAATTTAGAGGATTTTTTATTTCCGATATTCGGCAGAAATTCTGAATAGGAAAAACCGTTTTATTTAATAACGGATTAAATAAGACGATTTTTCCTATTAGCAAACTCTGGGGGATACCTTAACAAAAACTGTGCTAATTCGGCAGTACTGGATACCTACGATTCCAAAATCTTTGCTCTTATCTTCAGAAACCATTTGAAGAACCAATCAAAAGCCTAACTAAGCAAGAGGTTTTCCAGATTTACGGAAACAAGGTTTTTGAAATTGAAAGCTCCTTTGTGGTCCTGAAAATTTTCAAAGTGATTTGGATTCGAAATATTTCTTTCATTTTTTTGATAAATGAATTACATCGAGAGTTAGTCGCTGTTGTCTCATGACAGAAATCTATTTCCTTTCCCGCGCTGTCGCGTCCTGAAATTCGATTCAAAACACCATCTTGAGACGTTGCAACCTTGAGAGCAGTTTCTGAAAGATCTTCTATTTTTACCGTAAAATAGAAAAAAATCTGTCCGCTTAGATATTTTCTCAGTAAAAGCACCTGCGAATTTAATGCGTTTGCGAACAAAAATGATTTTAGCAATGTGTCAGAAAGCAGCCTGTTTGGAATTCAGAACATCCTTAAGGTAATTCCTATTTGTTACCGTTTACATCCATTTCTTTTAATTGTTCACAATTAACCTTTGCGTTCGAAAATTAGCATTTTGTGACATTGGTATTTAAAACTAACTAAGACACTAAAAATATTAACGCTGATTTTGAATTTAAATGTTACACAGACTTGCATCAAACTTTTGTAATGTAAAAATAATAAGCTTACGCATGTAAAACAACAGTTAACTAACCAATGATTATCAATAATGCAACAACTTTCGCGATTTATAATGAAAATGCAACACCCCCCCCCCCCTCCCCGCCTTCTTCCTTTCAAACCAAAGGAAATTATGTAAAGTTTCGTATCCAGGCTTGCTATCTCTTCATTTATCCCTCCCCCCCTCCCCCAGTCACCCTTACGAATCTTTAGATAAGCATTTTTTTAAGCGAATGATTTAGAAAGATAAATAAAACATATATTAAATATACATTTCTTTAATCCACATACGAGGATTTTTGAGATAGGGACAGACGGTATGCGGTAATATATATATATATTGGTCGAATATGTAAAATTGAATCCTTTAATGTCTGCAGACCATAATTTGTGGCAACAATTGCAATTTAGCTATCGTAGAATAAATTTTGAAGAAGAGAAAATGGGGTTGACGCGAGAGCATTATCGAGCTATGATTTTCTATGATTTTAAAGTGGAGCTAAATCAAGAAGAATGGCTTCTTGATACGTATACAATTAGCATATGAAAATAAAGCTCGGTCTCGTGTCACTGTATTCAAATGGTTTACAGAATTTAGAATAGGTGGAGATTGTCTTTTAGATGAAGAACACACAGAAAGATCCTAGTCAGCTGTAGTCGTAGAAAATGTGTCAGCCGTGCAATAATTGTTAAACGCTGATAATCGCTGAACTTACCAAATGGTACAGAAATAACAATGGATCCGCAGTATACATAAAATTATTCATGAAGAACTGCATATGGAAAAAATAGTTTGTCGTTGGGTCCCCCATAATTTAACAGAACACTTAAAGCGGAACGTGTCAGAATTAGTAAAGAAATCATAAAATTACAGTGGTCACCGCATTACTTGTAAAATCAGAACTGGGTATGAAACGTACATACTTTTTTTTTCATGTTCGAACCCGTCAAGAAAGTAAAGTGTGGGTCTTTGAAGATGATTCAAAACCAACAATGGTGAAAAGACAACGCGCAATGTAAAAGTAATGTATGCCGTGTTCTTCAAAAGTACAGGTCTGGTCAAAGTCATTAAGCTAGAGAGACAGAAGACAGTTACAGCTAACTGGTACACTACTAAGTGTCTTCCAGAAATTCTTTAAAAGGTGAATGTTAGGGGATTCATGCTTCACCATAACAATGCATCTTCTCATTCAGCAAGGATTACATTCGAATTTCTTTAACAAAAAACCATCAAAATGCACTGTAAAAAAAAAAAAAAAAAAAAAAAAAAAAACGTTAAAATACGGAAATTGTACTGGCAATCGAGACGCCAGTACTATCTCCGTATTTTAACGGAATTTTTTGCCATAAATTTTGTGAAAAAAACGGAAATTTTTCTAGAATTTACGGGGTAAAAATCCGTTAAAATACGGAATTAGTACTGGCGGCGTCTCGATTGCCAGTACAATTTCCGTATTTTAACAGATTTTTTTTTTTACAGTGTGATAGAACATGCACCCTATCCTCCTTATTTTTCTATGTGTGACTTTTGGCTATTTTTTAATTGAAAAAAAAATTACGTGGGTGTTGTTTTCATTCCGAAGATGAGACTGATGAGGCTAAAAAAGAATATTTCTCATCTAATCCAAGAAATAGATGACTTGCGGCATTTAATCTTTGGAAAATTTGCCTACAAAAGTACATTGATCTTGGAGGGAAAGTCGTAGGAAAACAAGAGTACGGGGACAGCCGCAGGGGGGACCGTCCCTCCTGCGGTCCCCCCTCCGGTTCCGCACCCCTCCTGTGCACTCTCCGACACCGCCTATGGTACCCCCTCCGCCACCGCCCCCTAGCGGGAAAAATAAAGTTCTGCTATAACATGAGGGATGAACGTTAGATCTACTAGATTATCATAGTATAAGATGAAGATTAAATTTATATTTGAATTTTGAACAACCTTTACCTTAATGAGTATTATTAATTAAGCTAAACAATGGAAAATAACAATTTTTAAGGAAAAAAGCTGATTTCTGCAGATTTTCTTTCAACTGTAAGATCAGAATATCAATTTAAATGGGGAAAGTTAAACATATATTTGATTTTTGGATGATTAACACCTTAATGAGCATTATTAATTAAACAAAATAACAAAAATATCAATTTTTAATGGAAAAAAGAAGATTTCTTAAGATTTTTTCGACTATAACATCAGAATATGAACTTAAAAGATAAAAGTGAATCATATATATTTAATTTTGAACAACCTTTACCTTAATGAGTATTATTAATTAGGCAAAACAATGGAAAATATCAATTTTTAATGAAAAAAAAGTTAATTTCAGTAGATTTTTCTCAACTGCAAGGTTGGAATATCAACTTAAATGAGGAAAGTTAAACATATATTTGAATTTGAATGAACGACACAGTAATGAGTATTATTAATTAAACAATACAATGAAAATATAAATTTTTAATTAAAAGAGCAGATTCCTTTTAGAGTTTTTTTTTTCAACTATAAGATAGAAATATCATCTTAAATGGAAAATTTAAACATATAATTTAGTTTTTGACCAACCATTACCTTAATGAATTTTGATAATTGAACAAATAACAAAGAAAAATATCGAATTTTTAAATAAAAAAGACTAATTTTATTAATCCAATAACGATTTTCACATCTTTATATAATACGTCGAACATAGTCAACGTTTTTATTCGTTATTAGCTTTAAATTTTATCATTTTCATTTAAAATTTCGAGTTTTGAAACCAATTACTTGATTTTACTACATTTTAAATGTGGATATTCCAGGTAAATAACCAATTTTATCTTGCACTTAGTAATTTTTACACCAACCTAATTGATTTTACTATGTTTAGACAAATTCTACTATAGCATTATGATTCAACATATCAGTTCTTATTAAAGTAAATATGGGCAGATATCTTATCTTTCACGAAATAAATGTACATTCCTTTCAAGTTCATAGGGAAATCCTGCATCCCTCCCCCTTGAAGGGTGACGTTTACAATAGGTTGACGTCACTTGTTTTCAAGTATGACGATATATTAACAGTTTGATCTTTTCTCTTTTTTTTTTTCATACTCTGTAAATGAAAGTGTTAATATTTTTACATTATTACAAGTATAATTTTTTATAGTTTAATGAATAATTATTTATTTATTATTAGATACCCAATTTATTGACAGATGAATTAACTATACCTGTGCTTAAACACTATATTTCACATATTCAGACACATTTTAAGAATTTTCAGCCCAATAAGTAAACATTAACTGTATTTTTAACATAACCCATGTTTTTCAACACTAGTTCCTACACGAGAATTTTGTTTATTAAATTGTATCCACTTTCAAATTGCTTTTACTTGAAATTATATGAATCTTTTTAACAGAATTTTTTTTAAATCACAGAACGAATTGTAGTTAACATTTTAAACACCAATATTAATAACTAAGCAAAACAATGGAAAATATCAATTTTTAAGGAAAAAGATCAGAAAATCTACTTAAAAGAAGAAAGATACGAGGATTTCAACTTAAAAGGGAAATTTAAACATTTATTGTAGCTTTTGAACAACCATTACCTTAATGAATTTTAATAATTGAACAAAATAACAAAGGAAAATATTATTTTTAAATAAAAAAGACAAATTTAAACGAATTTGATTAACTTTTACACTAGTTTGAGATTTTATCAACCTTTTTGATGCTAGCCATGTAGAATTTTAACCTTTCAACGAGACACACTTCAAGAAATACTCATTACTAAACAAAATAAATTAATTTTAATCTAATCAATAACTGAAAATTTCACATTTTAAAAATATTTTCATAAATGTACATAAAAATACGAGTTTACAAATTAATATCCTTATTTTTATTACATTTAACTGGATTTTTCTACATTCGAACTTAATTTTTATACACAAAGCATTATTTAATCAAATCCAGTACTTTCAGATTTAACAAAATTCAGCGATTTTTCGCTTTTGAAACCAATCCTATGAGTTAAAAAACAACAGCGCCTCCTATAATTTTATAGCTTTGAGGGAAACGAGTCGAATTTTTCATACTGTTTGCTGTTTTCGTTATATGAAGACGTCAGCTTATATTTTCTAGTTTAACTAAAACGATTAATATACAATAAATTTCTTTAGCAGAGGAAGATTCAAGTCAATCTTACTTAAAGGATATGGAATCAGCTATACCCCAGCCAAGAAGCACATGCTTCGAACATTGAAATAATACCCTCTTTACCAGGATATTAGTTTGTAAACTCGTATTTTTATGTACATTTATGAAAATATTTTTAAAATGTGAAATTTTCAGTTATTGATTAGATTAAAATTAATTTATTTTGTTTAGTAATGAGTATTTCTTGAAGTGTGTCTCGTTGAAAGGTTAAAATTCTATATGACTAGCATCTAAAAGGTTGATAAAATCTCAAATTAGTGTAAAAATTAATCAAATTCGTTTAAATTTGTCTTTTTTCATTAAAAAATAATATTTTTCTTTATTATTTTGTTCAATTATTAAAATTCATTAAGGTAATGGTTGTTCAAAAGCTACAATAAATGTTTAAATTTCCCTTTTAAGTTGAAAAGCTCGTATCTTTCCTCTTTTAAGTAGATTTTCTGATCTTTTTCCTTAAAAAATGATATTTTCCATTGTTTTGCTTAAATATTAATATTGGTGTTTAAAATGTTAAGTACAATTCATTCTGTGATTAATAAAAAAATTCTGTTAAAAAGATTCATATAATTTCAAGTAAAAGCAATTTGAAAGTGTATATAATTAAATAAACAAAATTCTCGTGTAGGAACTAGTGTTGAAAAACATGGGTTATGTTAAAAATACAGTTAATGTTTACTTATTGGGCTGGAAATTCTTAAAATGTGTCTGAATATGTGAAATATAGTGTTTAAGCACAGGTATAGTTAATTCATCTGTCAATAAATTGGGTATCTAATAATAAATAAATAATTATTCATTAAACTATAAAAAATTATACTTGTAATAATGTAAAAATATTAACACTTTCATTTACAGAGTATGAAAAAAAAAAGAGAAAAGATCAAACTGTTAATATATCGTCATACTTGAAAACAAGTGACGTCAACCTATTGTAAACGTCACCCTTCAAGGGGAGGGATGCAGGATATCCCTATGAACTTGAAAGGAATGTAGATTTATTTCGTGAAAGAAAAGATATCTGTTCATATTTACTTTCATAAGAACTGATATGTTGAATCATAATGCTATAGTAAAACTTGTCTAAACATAGTAAAATCAATTAGGTTGGTGTAAAAATTACTAAGTGCAAGATAAAATTGGTTATTTACCTGGAATATCCGCATTTAAAATGTAGTAAAATCAAGTAATTGGTTTGAAAACTCGGAATTTTATATGAAAATGATAAAATTTCAAGCTAATAACGAATAAAAACGTTGAATGGTTTCGAAGTATTATATAAAGATGTAAAAATCGTTATTGGATTAATAAAATTAGTCTTTTTTATTTAAAAATTCGATATTATTCTTTGTTATTTGTTCGATTATCAAAATTCATTAAGGTAATGGTTAGTCAAAAACTAAATTATATGTTTAAATTTTCCTTTTAAGATGATATTTCTATCTTACAGTTGAACAAAAAAACTCTAAAAGGAATCTGCTCTTTTAATTAAAAATTTATATTTTCATTGTTTTGTTTAATTAATAATACTCATTACTTTGTTGTTCATTCAAAATTCAAATGTATGTTTAACTTTCCTCATTTAAGTTGATATTCCAATCTTGCAGTTGAGAAAAATCTACAGAAATTAGCTTTTTTTCATTAAAAATTGATATTTTCCATTGTTTTGCCTAATTTATTATACTCATTAAGGTAAAGGTTGTTCAAAATTAAATATATATGATTCACTTTTATCTTTTAAGTTCATATTCTGATCTTATAATCGCAAAAATCTTAAGAAATCTTTTTTTTTTCCATTAAAAATTGATATTTTAGTTATTTTGTTTAATTAATAATGCTCATTAAGGTGTTAATCCTCCAAAAATCAAATATATGTTTAACTTTCCCCATTTAAATTGATATTCTGATCTTACAGTTGAAAGAAAATCTACAGAAATCAGCTTTTTCCCTTAAACATTGTTATTTTCCATTGTTTTGCTTAATTAATAATACTGATTAAGGTAAAGGTTGTTCAAAATTCAAATATAAATTTAATCTTCATCTTATAGTATGATAATCTAGTCGATCTAACGTTCACCCCTCATGTTACAGCAGAACTTTATTTTTCCCGCTAGGGGGCGGTGTCGGAAGGGGTGAGGGACAGGAGGGGGGACGGGAGGAGGGACCGCAGAAGGGAGGGTCCCCCCGTCCCCCCTGCGGCTGTCCCCGTACTCTTGTTTTCCTACTACTAGGGAACTAATTTGAACACTCCTAAGAGTTGGTAAGTTTAACTTGTACCATTGAGCCGTATCTCAAAAAGTTCAGTGTGACCCTCGTATTAACCGACACTCCGTAGACAAAATGTTAAAGCTTGAATAAAATATATACAGGGTGTCCCAAAAACATTGATCTCGGCTTTTAGTCCTTAAATATTGCTGATAGACAAATATTATAAATTACAAAGTTACGTAAAAAAAGGTACAGAATTTTGTGAAATCAATTAAAATTTTCAGGGGATTAAATTTGAAGAAATATATAAAATTTACATTTTTATACGCCCCCCCCCCCCATACAAAAAAATTTCCAATGAGTAAAAAATGCCCCCATACACTAATAAAATAATGTACAATATTTCAGCATTTTATCATAAAATGTCACAGAGATACGTTTAAACAAAGTTGGTGAGGGGTTAATCAAACCAATATGTAACACAATTATTATTTATTTCTGCAATCATAGATTCTTTTCGTAATTCGTGTATGACTCGTGAAACAGGATCATCCGACATGATTTTTTCACTTTTTCAACGCATATCCAGGCATCGTCGGCAACTTTTTAGGATAAAATTATGAAATTTTGCACATGACCTTATTAGTGTATTGGGCACATTTTACTCATTGGAAAATTTTTTGTACGGGGGCAGTATAAAAATTTAAATTTAATCCCTTCAAATTTAATCACTTGAAAATTTTAATCTATTTCCTAAAATTTTGTATCTTTTTTACAAAACTTTGTAATTAATAATATATGGTTGTGATCAATATTTAAGGAATAAAAGTCCTTCCGGCCAGTGCCGGGAGGAAGAGGTAGCTTTCATATTCCTTATTTTAAAAAAGCCAACTTATATTATTCAAACACACGAAGCTCAATTAAGTGGAAACCGAATGTAGGAGATTCAATACTAATTTTTATCAATACTAAATCATTATGAATGAGAATTTCGCAAAATTAGTCAGCTTTATCCAAACTGCTTTTATTTAAAGTAACTTATATTTTGCTGACAAATTCGACGATTTCTTAAAGTGCCTGCCATTTTAAGACAACATGGTGAATGAGGCTAACCAGTGAACTTGGTCGAGACCTTAGTAATTGCTGTGCACATGCTCACTCACATCGGTTGATACATACGAGTGCTGTCGCAGGCAAAAAATCAGATTTTTCAAAATGTCACCCACGTTAGAAATTGAAACTGCTATATCTGACCCATTTTTTAAGATAAAGACAAAACGAAAAATGCTCCGGAATTCTTATATCACGGTCAAATACTTAAGAAAGAAACCTTTTTCAATTTCTAATTTTTTTGCACCTCACTTTAAATATATATTTTTTTAATTTAATGGCCGCCATTTTGAAACAAGATGGCTGATGAAGCTGGCCAGCGAACTTGGTCGAGATATTGATGTATACTATCCACATGCCTTCTTCAATCGAAATAGGCGAATACGTGTGGTATCGCGAGACAAATACAAGATCGTTTCAAATTGTTAGCTATGATAGAAATTTAAAGTGCTATAATTCAACCACTTTTTAAGATATAAACAAAAGAACAAATTTTCAGAAACAAAAACTGCTCCAGAATCTCTGTATCAAGGCCAAACACATAAAAAAAATCTTTTTCATTTTCCAATTTTTTAATTCCTCATTTTAAATTTTAAATTACATTTTTTTTTTTTAAATGGCAACCCTTTTGAAACAAGATGGCGAATGAAGCTGGCCAACAAACTCGGTCGAAACATTGGTATGTACTATGTACAGACCAAGTTATATTCAAATCGGTTCATAAATACGCCTGTTATCGCGTGACAAAAATCAGGGCGTTTCAAAATGTCAGTCACGCTAGAAATTCAAAATGCTATAACTCAGCCATTTTTTAAGATATAGACGAAACAAAAACTGCTCCCGAATCTTTTTATCGAGGTCAAACACATAAGAAAATAATATTTTTTCAATTTTCAATTTTTTGGTACCACATTTCAAATAATTTTTCTTACAATTTTAAAGGGCCGCCATTTTTAAACAATATGGCGGATGAAGCTGGCCAGCGAACTCGGTCGAGACATTGGTCTGTACTATGTATAAACGAAGTTACATCTAAATCGGTTCATAAATACGCCTTTTATCGCGTGACAAATTTCAGGACGTTTCAAAACGTCAACTTCGCTAGAAATTCAAAATGCCATAACTCAGCCATTTTTTAAGATATAGACGAAACAAAAACTGCTACGGAGTCTTTGTATAAAGGTCAAATACATAAAAAAAAATATTTTTCCATTTTCAATTTTTTGGTACAACTTTATAAATTTTAAATTTTTTTAAAATTTTTAAATGGCCGCCATTTTGAAACAAAATGGCGGATGAAGCTGGCCAACGAACTCGGTCGAGACATTGGTATGTACTATGTACACACCGAATTACATCCAAATCGGTTCATAAATGCGAGAGCTACAGTGTGACATAAGTTAGATATATATATATATATATATATCAATTTTGAACGGAGGGTGGTTTCGGGGTCTGGGGGTCATGATCGATGAAAATATACCAAAATTTTTTGAAATCGCTTTCCTCCGAACGGCTGCAATAGGTAGCTTTTTGTAAAGAAAGCTACCTAAAAGTCGAGGTCAGTGTTTTGGGAACATCCTTTATGTAACATAAAGGCAAATAAATAAGTACCGTATTTTATGGAAGAAACGCCGCACTCCTCAAATTTGCCTGAATAAGCTTAAAAATATCGTAATCGCCGCACCAGTTGTAAACGCCGCATCCATCGGAACTCTACTTTTGTTGACAGGGTCACATTGAACTAACTTTAATAATGAACTAACTACTAAGTTTTCTGAGCAGTGTAAGATGCCTCGTTTTTAATATCTTAAGATGTCTGAAGTTTTATTTAAGATATTTAAATCCGATTTTAAATATTTTTATGAAATAATTAAAGAAACTCAGTTGGTATTTAAGAAAAATCGTAAACGCCGCACATGGCGTATACGCCGCACTTGGAAAAAAATTAACTTTTAAACTCGTAAACGCCGCAGCGTTTCTTCCATAAAATACGGTAAGTAAAAATAAAGTAAAGTAAAATAAAATAAAGAATAAAGAACAAACGTAAACTTTGTACTTTATGATCAAATTCGTTGTATTTTATACGACGTCTAAAAAAATGAGAATCAATAGAGCAGTAAACTCAAGACTTAAATAATTTATTTGTTACAAAATCAAAAACATAAGCAAAATATACAATTATTGTTTGTTCTGAAAAGCTATTTCTTGCCCGCATCACCCAAAAACACTTTAATTTTTAATTTACGTTTTAACAGAAAGATGTAATATGATTTACATTGCCGCAATGTGAATTCTGTTTTACAAACATTTTATTATGGAATTTATAAAATCCTCACTCATTTCTCATAGTTAATCGACGTTTCTAGGACACAAAGTTTACATAACACAGAACCATACATTCTTTTAGACACATCCGATGCAACGAGAAATTTTAGTCTACTAAACCACCGTGAAAATTAATCTTTTTTAATTTTTGGTGTAGTACTCCCACGAAACTAAATCTATCCTAATGAAATATTTTTCCTTTCTTCAGCAATTTTACAGTTGGAATTGTATGTCAAACAGCCACACTTCAGATAATAGAGTCTTTTTCATTTGTCTTTTCCGGACATCCTGTATGAATATGTAAGAATCCAACTTTTCACGATTACACAAAGAATTTTTTCCTTCTTTTAATTTTTTTCAACTGAGGCAGGAAAAATAATCTTCTAAAACATTAAGAAATAGTTTCAAGATATTTACGTTAGGAATCCAGTACATTGAACTTAAGATAAATAAACAAGATTAATCTGTACTAAAAATTGCTTGTATAAAAAAAAAAAAAAAAAAAAAAAAAAAAAGACTCAGGAAATTAAAATAATTTGGACTCAGTCATTTGGTCAGACTCAGTTATACATGAGCCCGACCTGTAAAAGTTTCTGAAAAAAAAATATATATTGTTCTGTCAAATAAAAAGTGGACTGCGGTCATAAGGAAGCTACAGTAAGAGGAAACAATTCGAAGTGTAACATATTAACGTTTATTTTGCGTTCTTAAAATGTACTTACAATATTTTGCACTTAAAATAAAATAGTTTACATTCAATCATTTGCTCGGGCTCAGTTATACCTGAGCCCGAACTCAGATCGATTCTGAAAAATAAATAAAGAAATATACGGCTCGACTAAATAAAAAGGAGACTGCCGTCATAAGGAAGCTAAGAAAAAGTAAACAATTCAATGTGTAACATTATTTTAAGTCTTTAAAATGGACTTACAATAATTTGCACTTCAAATAAAATAATTTGGACTCAATCATTTGGTCAATCAGACTCAATCATTTGGACTCAGTTATACCTGAGCCCGAACTCAAATCGATTCTGAAAAATAAATAAATAAATATAGGACTCGACTAAATAAAAAGGAGACTGCGGTCATAAGGAAGCTAAGTAAAAGCAAACAATTTAAAGTGTAAAATTACTTTAAGTCTTTAAAATGGACTTAAAATAATTTGCACTTAAAATAAAATAGTTTGGACTCAGTAATTTGGTCGGGCTCAGTTATACCTGAGCCCGAACTCAAATCGATTCTGAAAAATAAATAAATAAATATATGGCTCGAGCAAATTAAAAGGGGACCACGATCATGTGGAAGCTACAGTAAAAGTATCCTTTTTATTTAAGCGAACCATATAAACACACTCTAAATTAAAATGTCTGAAATTCAGACACTTAAGTGTCTGAAACGGTGTGTTCAATTTTCAGACATTTTAAAATGTCTGAATTTTTTCAGACATTTTTTGTGTCTGAATTTCAGACACTTCAAACGTCTTAATAGCATCCATTTTTTTTCAAGCATCATACGTAGCCATGTTTGACCACGTTGAATCCTGAAAAAATATTTGGCTGGGGTCCTGCCCCCTCCCCCCCCCCCCCTACAGCCTAATTTTTTTGGTGCTCTCAATTTTGGTATGCAATTTTTGTTAAGCTGATAATTTAAATCTTTTACGACATTTTACTGATTATAATCAATATTTTGAACTTCAGGAGTAGAACAAGATTAAAACTAAAAATATTTATCTAAATATTAGATTTTTTAAATTTGTTTTATTTTTAATCTTATTTTACTTTAAAAGTTCAAAATATTGATTATAATCAGTACAATTTCGAAACAGATTTAAAACATAAGCTTTACAAATATTGCACATCAAATTTGTGGGCACTAAAATCGTAGGGGGGCGGGGCACGGCCCAGTATGCCCATTCTTTAATTAAGAAGTTCTTTTGAAAAAAATGCAACCCTGCATTATTGTTATCTAAATTGAGATGTCCGGTACTCGGGAGTATCCGTTGTGGAGGTTAATGGACATTCCCGAATAGCTGAAGCATCTATTTAGCGAATACTTTTTTAATCCGCATGGCATTCATATTTGTATATTTTTACCTCACAAAAGCAGACATCTCCGATTATCGGACAAATTCAACGGCAAGGGCTATTGATGGCTTTTAAAGTACATGGATAAATATATATATTTCTTATAATCTTGTCCTACTCTACTTCATATAATATAAAAATAGATTTTTTAAAAATTTATATTGCCACATAGGCAATTTTACATATATATCAGATGATAATCACAACTATGAATAAATAAATAAATATTCTACTTTATCCCTTTGCACTCGAGGGCTCCGGAGCGGAGACATTTAAAATTTGTCTTCAAACTCGAGGGCTCCTCTACGGAGACAATGCAAATAATTTTGTGATACCTGTCTAGAAAAGCCAAGATTACATGGTATCACAAAATTATTTGCATTGTCTCCGTAGCGGAGACCTCGAGTTTGAAGATAAATTTTAAATGGCTCCGCTCCGGAGCCCTCGAGTGCAAAGGGTTAATATTGAGAAAAAAATTACTTCGGTATTTTGTTTATTTATATTTTGTGTTTTTAATCTGGTCCTACTCTAAAAGTTCAAAACTTTAATTATAATCAGTGCAAGATTTAAGGTATCAGCTTTACGAAAATTTCATACAAAATCCCCCCCCCCCCTCCCTCCCTCCCCGAAAAAAAAAATAAAAATCCTTATCGTTTAAAAATTAGATTTTTTAAAAATTTATATTGCCACATTGGCTTATTGTTATCGTTCCTAT